>CM060362.1:19714374-20056874 GCA_030545235.1 Helianthus tuberosus | reverse complement strand
GGGAGTTGCATAAACACCTCCCGGATTTGGATATTGGCGATTTCACTAACAGGGACACCGCCCCACCGAAGACCCAGAAGACTTTGGCGAGTGCCCTGTTTTGTCGTATCGCTCAGAATATTGGATCAGATTTCCATACTACTCCTCGTCAGAACGCCGTCCTAGAATGCTTGCGGGGCCCCCACGCCCAAGATTTCCTATCGGTCATACCCATCGATGGCTTAGGCCAAAAGATGTCAGCCGTTGAATACCGCTCTATCTTAAAATATCGGCTCATGATTCCTATATTCCCTGATGATGAGCAATGCCCGGTTTGCCGGAAAGCTTGCTTAGACCAATTTGGGGAGCATGCTCTGCACTGTAAAGAACTGCCAGGTTTTAAGTATAGGCACGATTGGGTGCGGGATGTCTTGGGGGACATCCTCAAACGGGCGGGGATCTCGGTGAAGAAAGAAGCCCCCGTTAACTTTTTGACAGACCCGAGGGAAGGAAGATCCACATTGCGCCCCGCGGACGTTTTGGTTTTCGGGTGGGATGCAGGTAAACACGCTTGTGTTGATCTTACCGGGGTTTCCCCCCTTGTAGGCTTTCGGGATACAGGTTTTGTCCCGGGTCAGGCGGTTGCAAGGGCAGCAGCGAAGAAAAATGACAAACATGCCAAAGCCTGCGAGGATAATCAACATTCCTTTATCCCTTTTGCCTTTGATACCTTTGGCTCGCTAGCCCCAGAAGCTATCAGGTTTCTTGAACGGGTCCAACGGGTTGTTCACAGCAACATTGCGTCTCCTAGGGGGCGGGGTTTCGTCTTTACTAGGCTAGGTTTCGCTATTCAAAAAGGGGTCGCGGCGCAGCTTGTTGCCCGCTTACCGGCTATTTTGGTGTAATTTATTGTAGACATCTTAGAATTAAACTTCTAAGTTTTTTAATATATAACTGGTGGACGATTTTAAAAAAAAAAAAAAAAAAGTAACTGCTTTATAAATAAAAGAAATATAGTATCTTAAACAATCAGTCTTCTAGCTCACTTGGTTAAACCCTTGGATTATTGGTGAGACACGGGTCCAATCCTCATCCAGATAATTTTTCGTTTTGCCAAAAAAGAGGTTATTTAGTCCCAAAAATCAGACCGTAAAAGACTCGAACCAGCGTCTACGGAGATAGAAGCTATTACGCTTACCACCACGCCACAGACACTTCTTGGATTTTTATTTATTAGCAAATATAGCAGAAAAACAAACAAAAAAATGTATAGTGGATGCCAAGTGACATCCATTGATTAGAGCCACCCCCACTTCATCCATAATCTCTTTTGAAATGGTTATATATTTAATGATCCAGTTTTGTTCAAAAAAAAATTTAATGATCCAGTTAAAAAGGTTTAAATTGTCAGGGAATTCCATATGGATGCAATTATACATTATACATTATTATATTATATATATTAATACAAACAGGCCATGAACAGTGTTTTTTGCCTTTTTATAATATTGTTTTTTTTAATATTAATTAATTCATAGTGCATGAACAGTGATGACAATTCTAGGTTTTTGGTTTTTTATTTGTATTTTATTTATTTTTCTTTTGTAAGTATTTTTTTCTAATAAATAAATAGCAAGTGGTATTTGTTTTATCTTTTTGTTATTAGTAATATTTTTATTTATCATTCATTTTAACTTTAAATTCTAAATTCGTAACTATATATGTTTATTTCTTATTATAACATTTCAAGTTATTTCTCAGTGTATTGTGACGGTACGTTTTCGCAGACATTGGATCAGTATTGATTTGGTTCGTTACAATACTCGTAGGATACATTCACTCCATATAGAAGTCAACACGTGTTTTACATCGAATAAAAACGATATAAATGGACACCGGAATCAACACCGATGTTGTTCGAATGGTATCGATCGATTCAGAATGTCACAACAATTGTACTGGTATTCATTTATTGTCACAGACAAAGTTGTATAAATGAAAAACTTTCGAAACTGGAAACCCTAAAAATGAATACAAGTACCAGGACCCATGTTGATCGGTACGATACGGTAGCAACACGGTGTTAGTTTATCGAAAGAAAAAAACAATAAAAATAAGTATTGGTATTGCAACTAATGTTGTTCAGTTGGTATCGGTTCGGTACACAACGCTAACGACATAATCTCCGTTATCAAACAAGAACCCATAAAAATGAATACATATCGGTGCCAATGTTGTTCGATTCGGTATATTATGGTAGGGATACGATGTCAGTTTATCGAAAGCAAAAAGGAATAAAAATAAATACTGGTACCGGTACATATGTTGTTCAGCCTGTGTCGATTCGATTTAGTACGAGAACGGCACAATATTCGTTTTCAATAAAACTTATATCTCAATGCCGGAAAAAAATAAACATAGAATGCAAACTAACCGAACCGATACCAACTAAACAACATTGATCCATTTTTATTGTTTTCAACCGATGCAAGGTTTTTCTTTTTAATTACTATAGCGAGTGTTGGTATCTAACGAACCGAACAAGTAGCGATTGAATTCCTGCCGCGAAGCGCGGGAGAATCTCACTAGTTTAGATTAGAGTAAATTGCATAAACTGACCATTTTCTTAGTGTAAACTTTGTAGAGGGTAACACACATGCTCTTTTGTTACATACATCTCATCACCCTAATACATATAAGGAGAATAAAAATATTTATTTTATATATTTTAAAAGCTTAAGGGTATACGGAGTGGGCGGCAAACCGCCTTTGCCGCGCGGTAACACCGCCGCCGGTGGGTTTGCCGATCGGTGAAGGTTGTGGTGCGGGGAGAGGACGCCGATGCGGGGAGAAGAGAGAGAGTGAGGGAGCAGGAGAGAGAGAGGGAGTGTATGAGAGAGAGGGTATTGTGGGGTGGGGTCCATGTCATCTCTCGACCAATCACACCTTTTTTTTTTTTTTTTTTAAAGTTTACCACTTCACCAAGTGTCTAACCATTGCCAACACTTTTCAGCAAAGTTTAAACACTTTTCACTGATTGACGTGGCGCACTCAGATTGGTTGATTTTTTAGTTTGTCACTCTCAAGTGTTTAACCACTCCTTACACCCTAAGTTATTAGAAATCCTTTAAAACATGTTAAATTTTAAACTAACTTTCTCTCACAAATTTCAGATGACCAATAACTTTTTTCATACGCTTATGCAATGTGCTGGTTCATTTTTATGTTTCACATTTTTGGATTTTGATTTTGGTAAATACACACGTAACTTCAATTATATTTTTGTGAGTTTATGTGGAAAGATTTAAGGGTTTCGTCTTCCTGTGATTTCGATGGGCTATGAATTTGATTAAATTCAGAAGTTGGGTTAGATGAAGCTAATTCAGTGGGGTTAAGAGTAATACCTTCATTTTATGGATTGAAAATTAAGCCAGGTGTCATGGTTTGGTTTACGGTTTCTAATTTGGAACCTGCAGAGTAAACCAAACCGACCAGGCATATTGAAAAAATACTTATTTAATTTATATAAGTTTAATAAAATAATTTTATCACGCATATAAATCTAACAATTACAATGCGTACAAGTACGTTAAACATAATGCATATATATTATTACTAGGTTATAACTCCGTGTATTACACGGGTTAAGTAAATAAAAAAATCAAATAGTTAATAACGGAGATTTAATAATTAAAAAACGATATTTTAAGATACTTTTATAATATCCGAACAAAATTTTGTGCCATGTATGATCAAAACTTGTGATGTTTGTCAAGTTTATAAATATGAAAGTATTTGAACCATCGATTAGAAGACAAATGTATCATCTACTTTCTCATGAATTTTAAAAGTCACGTGAACATACATTTAATAACCTAAATTTTAGTTAAATAACAGTGGTCTTAATTTATTAGTTCTTCAAAATTATTGAAATGTCGAGATTAGACATATTGCAATTAGCCAATTAGATAAACTTATAGCTACAAAATAATACTTAAATTAATTAGATAATTATAAATATTGGCAATTATATATAACTTTAAAATTTAAATATTTGGACGTGAGTTGCATCTTAAATGAATGGTTATTTTTGGATAAATTCATTAGTATGATAAATGTTGTTATTATTCTTCTTGCATTTTAAATTAAGATTTTGGCCCCTTTAGTTATATCACTTTTACCCTTTTAGCCCAATTTTTTTTTTAACATCTGAGCCCCTAACGTCTTTTTTTCTAACCCTTTTGGCCCCTAATTTATTAAGCAAGAAAATCGTTCCCTCCACTCTCGTTATGAAAATGCTCGATATTTGTTTCAATTATTAAGATATAATTTTTAACCTAGTAATTAATATTCCTTTCAAAAAAACCTAGTAATTAATATAAATAAATAATAAGATATTTTATGGAACTTTATCCGTTATTTCTTAAATGTTTGAAACATATATTAAATTTAATAATTTAAATTAAATAATAATTATCTATAATTTATATTAAATAATAAAATTATTTACAATTAAGTAGATGGTCAATCCTTCATTGATTTAAAAAAAGTGAAAAAAAGTAATCGATTTGCATGTATAGTCATTCAAGTAATCTTTGATCCTATATTTGAATACATATGATGGTTATCCTATCTTTTTTATTCCATTAACATTTTATATAATATATAATATTAAATTAAATAATTTTTAGTAGGAGGGTTATCTATAATTAATTAAAAGAAATTAAACTAAAATAATAGTTATCTATAAGAGATGACCTAATATTATAACAAGTGTCCTTAAAGTGATTTCTTTTATTATATAGTATAGAAGATTTTTAACGGATTATTGCTCTTCGATCATTTTTCTAAGTCTTCCATTTAACTGAACTTTCAAAGATTTAATGGTACAATTCCATGTTAAAGAAAGTCCCAACCTCCAAAACCAAACCTTTTATGCGAGTTTAGGGTAGGGATGAGCATTCGGTACCGAACCGGTACCGTACTGTACTGGGTATATTTGGTACCGATACTCACTTTTTTCCGTTTTTTGGTACAAGTATTTACGGGTAAAACAACGGTAAATACCAGTACCGGTACCGAACCGATATATTCGGTACCGGTACCCGCTTTTCCTGTTTTTCGGTACCGGTTAGGTACCGAACGGATACCGTGCTCATCCCTAGTTTGGGGGTCCAACCAACACACCAGGTTTAGTTTCTTCAAAAACCGTACTTTCCTGTTGAACCCATATATCTCGTCAAAATCAGATTGTAAACATCCAAGTAGTGGGTTGTGACATGTGTGTGGTGATGGACATTCAATAACGTATTCAAGAAAAACAATAATACTTTTTATGAAGAAAAATATTATTAATGGACAACTTCTTCCGTGGATTTCTCTAACTCCCATTTTAAATGAGGGACAACCGATTAGAAATCCGAAGAAGAGGTTATTGTTAAGCATACACTTAGGTAGTAGGTAGAGATGCTAAAAAACAATTCAAACCAACCAAATCGTTCAAACCAAACTAAATCATCGGTTCATCCGAGTTAGAAGTAACACGTATGGTATATGGTTTGAGAAAACAGGGTTTAAGGATCAGTTTATGGCTTGGAACTCAAGATCAAATCCGGTTTCAAAGAAACAAAGAATATTGGCTAACTCCTAATTTTATTAATCAATTCAAGTCTCAATCGACAATCAAATGAATGGAAACTCACGTACATAAATAATTTAACTGATTTCGTGTCATTTATTCATTTTCATCACTTTTTTCGTAAATATCTTGATACTTAAAATTGAAAATGTATGTTTTCTAAACCTACCATTTAGGTGAATTAGAAGAATTTAAAAACAATGAAAATGATGAAATCCTTTTTATATGCAAAACATAACCGATTCTTTGTCATCCGCTTATATATCAAAACTAGTGAGTTACACTGCGTTTCGCTAATTGTAAAATAAATGAAAATCCAGACACAATAGTAAAATTTACGACAATGAAGAGAATTCGATCGGTATTAGGTTGGTTTATTATGGTATCGACATTCAGTATAACAACCAAAAAAGAAAACCCAAAACATAAAGTCGCCCAAAAGGATTTGGACACGTGTTTTTAGTTGACGGAAAACCATAAAAACGAATCTAGTAATGCGTTTCACTAGGGGTGTAGATTCGGTGGAAAGTACGTATAGCTCGGTTTTAACAACTTGTACACTAATATTTAAAAAAATAAACGTTGAAACAATGGTAAAAATATGCCCACATGGTTAACTAAATACGTCTATAATCAAAAGTTGGCTTCAATTATAATAAGTTAAATAAAAAGAATTAAATGTAATAGATAAAGAAAATTATTGGTTAAAAACAAAGAAAAGAACATTATTAAACTTCAAAGGAAATATGATATCTCTATTAAATATCAGATATATAAATATGAATTGGGTAAAGAAAAAAATTATTAAAGTTTATGATAACTCTATTATAGTTGATGTAAATTTATTAAAGAAAAAAAAAACTTGATTAAAATGTATGGTTGCAAGTGTAAAGAATTAAAGTGAAGGAGGTTAAAATGTATAAATTACATTTAAAGACCAAAAAAAAAACAACCCTATTACCAAAGACCCTTAATTGTTATATATAATAATAAAAGAAAACATGTAAGTTTATTTCTTTGTAACTAATATACAGCAAATTTAAAATTTTCAAGTAAATATACCTTTAAACTATATATATTTTTTTATTTTTATACTTAGAAATTTGTATAAAAACATTTTAATTATTTCATTACAAACAAACAGAGAATTAAAATGTTGAAAATCTTGGCAATTCAGTGGAATAGTATACAATTTGAATAGAAATTAATTAGGTAGGATAAATACATTTTATCATCCTTCTAACAAGATATAAAGCCAAACCAAAGTCATTGAACTTGTATTATATACTATGACTATTATTTAATATTGAGATCAACCACCCCACCCACATTTGTGGTTAAGAATTTTCCAAATAATCTACATTCTTCTTTAAATTGCTATTTTTTTATACTTGATTTAATATAAGTTATATTATCTTATAACAAAAACACAATAATTTATACTTGATATAATATAAGTTATATTACCTTATAACAAAACCACAATAATCAAAGATACAACAATCGAATATATGATTATCTTATTTTTAGACATGTGTAAAACAATTTGTTTAGAAGGAACATTTATGACTAAATATAATAATCGAGTTTTGTCTTAACCTTCTTGTAAATTCTTTAAAATAGTTGATGGTTAAAAAAGCATATTATTGTGTTGTAAACAGTGTGAACTAACAAATGGCAACATCATACCAACCATAACCAAATGGGAATGCTCCTTAACAATGTCTTCTAAAGGTTGGTGACATTTATTGCTAGCATCATCAATCATCAACATTATATATTTTAAATTAAATAAACCGATCACTCAAATAAAATATTTTGCTTACCTACTTCGAATCCCCGAGGCACACCAACTTCATCGATGTTAAGAAGTTTTAATTCTTTTATAGGAGAGGGAAGGACACATAGGTTACATTATTTAAATAAGATCCTAGTTAGACTGCGGAGAGTGGGGCATTGGTTGAGGGCGTTTTGGCTCCTAAATGCCAACTGCTTCACCCCAGGTTGGCGTTGGGCATAGCATTGCCGTTTTGGCGTGGGTATTCAGCCTGACGTGGGGCGACGGGGGCAGGGTGACTTGGCTGGCTGGTCCAATATGGCTGACTTTGGTTGGCTACTTTAATTAAAAAAAATCACATGACTGGCCACGCAAGCTAAGCCACGCCACGCCACACCACACCCATCATTTTTCACCATAAGCTTGTGGATCCCACCCTCGCCACGTGTCGAGCAATGCCCTCAACCCAAGCCCCTCTACACCCCATAGTCTAAGCCTAGGAAACTTAGATGGTCTGACTGGTTCGGATAAAAGGTCAGAACGGTTTCGGTCAATATGGGGCCTGAGCAAAATGATTCTGAGTCAAAACAAACTCTGACAATCATATAGTTGGGTTGTAATGAGTCAGAACGATTCACTAGCTATATATTTTTGATGGATAGTGGGGCTGGTTCACTCGCTATATATTTTTGGTGGATAGTGGGGCAAGCTACAGTGGTGGAAAAGATGACTAGGAGGTGGTGGCGGTGGCCACGATGAGGGTAGAGGCCTAGGTGATTATGGTGCCGGTGGTAGTAATCGCGACAACGATGTCGATGGTGCCGGTGAGAACGCATAGGTAGTTGAGAAAAACATTGGGATTTATATTTGTTAACGTGTGTAGCAACTACGCTAGAGCTTGGCTTGTTTAACTTACCAGAGCTCGAGCTTGAACTTGACTCATTTAGAGCTCCATTTTTAAAGCTCGAGCTTGGCTCATGAGTGGTTTTTAAAGCTTTGGTTCGGCTCGTTAATTATTTATTTATTAACTCGTATATATTCTTAGAAAAAATTACAAAATAGCAGGTTCGTTTAGGCTCGCGAACCAGCTTAAACTCGATAACTAAAGTTCGGCCTTAGGCTAGTATATTAAACAAGCTTATATTGTAGGCTCAAACTAAATTTTAAGCTCAAGCTAGTTTAAGCTCGAATCAAGTTTTCAGCAAGATAATCTCGAATAGTTAACAATGTGCTTGGCTTTTTACACCCTACTTTATACCTATGTGATACTCGATCTTGGGTAGCTAAAGACCATATGCCATGACCCTTTTATTGATCTCGCAGTGAGGGCCAAACCGTATATTCAAGTGGACTAGACAACGTAAAAGTTGAGCCTAATGGACTGGAATAAGCAATTTGGTAAAAAAGCCCAAAGCAAGTTTTAAATTTGGGCACTTAAAAGAGTTTGACTCGCACACCAAGGTTAATCCAAGAAGAAACTAACTTGGACAAAAGTAGTGTTTCCGATTAAAGAAATAAAAAAAATTAGTGTCCCCGATTAAAAAAATGTGGTTGCGTATATACACACACTAGGTTATAACCCTGTGTATTACACGGGTTAAGTACATAAAAAATCAAATAGTTAATAACGAAGATATAACAATTATAAAACGATATTTTTAAGACGTTTTTATGATATCTAAACAAAATTTTATGTCATGTATGATCAAAACTTGTGATGTTTGTCAAGTTTATAAATATGAAAGCATTTGAACCATCGATTAGAAGACAAACTGTATCATCGACTTTCTCACGAGTTTTAACAGTCATGTGAACATACATTTAATAACCCAAGTTTTATTTAAAAAATAGTGGTATTAATTTATTAGTTCTAAAAAAATGTTGAAATATCCATATTAGGCATATAGCAATTATCCAATTAGATAAACTTATATCAAAAAAATAATGTTTAAATTTAAATTAGTTAAATAAGTATAAATTTATTAGTATGATAATATTCTTCTTGCATTTTAAAAGGATGATTGTTTTTGGATAAATTTATTAGTATGATAAATGTAGTTATTATTCTTCTTGCATTTTAAACATATATTAAATTTAATAATTTAAATTAAATAATAATTATCTACAATTAAGGAATTAAGATATAATTTCTAACCTAGTAATTAATATAAATAAATAATAAGATATTTTATGAATTTTATCTGTAATTTCTTAAATGTTTGAAACATATTAAATTTAATAATTTAAATTAAATAATAATTATATACAATTAATGATGTTCTAGAATAATGACAAGTGTTCCTCAATTGGTTTCTTTTATTATACTTTATATATCTTGAAGTGGTTTGAAAGTATGCTAAATATTTTTTTGTAATAGAACCATGGATAGGCACACTCTTAGATTATACGGAGTGAGAGGGCTTGTAAAGGGGTGTCAAGCGTCATGTGTCAGCCATGAAATGGTTATGTGTGACACGTCGCATGAAATAGTGATGTTGTTTGACACGTGACATACATTTTTTTATATTATTTTATATTTAAAAAATAAAAATCAAATAAAAAACCCACCACCAAATCAAAACAACCCAACAAATCACCATCTCATTCACCACGCAGGTGAAGAATCTAGCGCCCAAACGTCCAAGCCGCCCTCCATGTCATCGACGGACTAGTGTGTCCGGCGTGGAGAGACTTCCATGCCTCCAATCCACGCCCACTCCATGTGATCTGAAGTCTTAAGAGCCAAGACAAGTGATTACACACTTTTTATTTTAAATTATATATATATATATATATACATATATATATATATATATGGGTCAAGATTTAGAGAGAACGGTGAAAAGTGTGAGAACGGTGAGAACAATTTTGGTGGTGGCATGTGGCATTGATGTTAAATTACACTAAGGGGTAATATTGTCAAAAAAACTCACTCACGTGAACTGGGTGTTCAAATAAAACGCCATAACAAAAAAACTATTTTTTTGAGATATTATTTACAACAGCTCAAAAAAAATCTTTTTTTAGCCATATAGCTCAAAAAACGCCATAAACTCCCAGTTAAAACGCCACCAAAAAAAAAACTATTTTTTGAGCTATAATTTACAACAGCTAAAAAAATCATTTTTTGAGCCATATAGCTCCCATTAAAACGCCATAACAAAAAAAAAAAAACTATTTTTTTGAGCTATAATTTACAACAGCTAAAAAATCATTTTTTTAGCCATATAGCTCAAAAAACGCCATAAGCTCCCAGTTAAAAACGCCACGCAAAAAAAAAAACTATTTTTTTGAGCTATAATTTACAACAGCTAAAAAAAACCATTTTTTTGAGCCATATAGCTCCCATTAAAACGCCATAACAAAAAAAAAAAAAAAAAAAAAAAAAAAAAAAAACTATTTTTTGAGCTATAATTTACAACAGCTCAAAAGAAAACATTTTTTTGAGCCATATAGCTCAAAAAACGCCATAAGCTCACAGTTAAAACGCTACGCCAAAAAAAACTATTTTTTTGAGTTATAATTTACGACAACTCAAAAACCCATTTTTTTGAGCCATATAGCTCCCATTAAAACACCATAACAAAAAAAGCTATTTTTCTGAGCTATAATTTACATAAGCTCAAAAAACCATTTTTTTTAGCCATGTAGCTCAAAAAACTCCATAAGCTCCCAGTTAAAACCCGACAAAAAAAAAAAAAAAACTATTTTTTTGAGCTATAATTTACAACTGCTAAAAAACATTTTTTGAGCCATATAGCTTAAAAAACCATTTTTTGTGTCTAACCGCCTAAATTAATATCTTTTAAGCTCAGAAAAATCATAATTTGTACTGTAAAAACGTCATAAAACACTCAGTTCAGAAAAACGCCATAAAAAAACTCAGTTGAAAACGCTATAAAACACTCAGTTCAGAAAAACGCCATGAAAATAAGTAGTTAAAACGCCATAAAAACACCTAGTTTCGAAAAACGTCATTAAAATATCTAGTCTAAAACGCCATAAAACACCCAGTTAAGAAAAACGCCATAAAACCCAGTTAATTTTTTTTCGAAAAGTATATCAATAGTACACTCGTTGGAAAGATAAAAAAACACTGAGTTTTATGGTGTAACTTTTTTCGAAAAATAATCACGTATAAAAAAGTTATTGTCGTTTAAATATGATGGGGGAAAATGGCATGTGATTGGCATGTGCACCTTTGTTTGGATCTTCCTATTTTACCCCTCCTGGAAGTTCCAAGGCTCCTATTATTTACAAAAATGTCACCGCATCAATCTCAGCCACAAACCATTAAGATTTTGTGGCCGAGAATCGTTCTCACACTTTGAGACGTTCTCTCATGATCCTGTTCCTATATATATATGGTAGGGTTCTAGAGTGAACAATGGTTAACTTGTGAACAAAATGAACAGATCTTGGCTCTTCATTTGTTAGATGATCAAAATTAATGTTAATGACAAACTTGTAAATATTAAATTAAATATAAGAAAGAAATGGGGCTGACAGGGACATTCATGAAAATGTGTACTATTGGTAATTTTGGGATCCTATCATAACTGAATATTGTTTTTTTTTAATATAACAAAATCAAATCCCTTTAAACCAGGGATGTCAGTTATTAATTAAAGATATGAGTACACAAGTGTACAGTCCGTTGGTCCTACAATGGACAGTGTTGTGCATATGTGTATTGTACTCATGTACACAAGGGTACAAGCTGTTGTTCGTACACTGTTGTACATCTGTATATTGTACTCATGTACACCTGTGTATATAAACAATAAAACGCTGGAAAACGAAAAATGCATATGTTGTTCGTTTTTATTACAAAAAACTATAGCAATATCATACTCAAATTAAAGAGAATAAAAAACTCGTTTTTATGGTGTATTAAAATAAATAAAAAATATTAACGTATGAAAATTTTCTAACTATTTAAAGATCATAAGGGGTAGTTAGTTTAATGTTAACAAAAATATATAACTTCCTAATTTAAACTGATTAATTGCCATCGTATCATTTACATCTAAAAAAATGATCAATGGTTTAGATTGGTTCACATAGTTCACAAACAAGGATGTTGTTCACTCATGAACCTCATCCTATATATATATCAAATGTCAATTGACACCGTAAGTTTTCAAAACATGACCCGTATAAAAACTAGTGAAGAATAAAATTAAGGTTGATATGTAGCACAATGACAATTTAAATTATATAACCTATATAAGCAAAAGTCAATTGCACCGCAAGTTTTCAAAACATGACCCATATAGAAGAATAAAATTAAGGTTGATATGTAACACAATGACAAGTAACATTTTGATTCCATTTATTGTTGCAATATTTTAGATTTCATTTACATTATAACCATTAACTAGTCGATATTTTTTGCTTATAAATTTCATTGTGAATTCGGGTCATCTGAACACCAAGTCTTCAAGCAGTTTTACACCTCTTAGGCTTCTTTTGCCAATGAACTATTGTCACTGAGTTGGGTCTTTAAGCTATTACATGCTTTTATCGCGTGTTAATAAGCTTCAAAGTTATTTTTGTGAAGAAACAAACCAAGTCTTTTAATAGCGTCAGTAAAAGTTTAACCCGTGTTTTTTCTACACCTTAGGTTCTTGTTAACTTTTTTTTGTTTAATATATAGGTTGAGTGTAGTCGATGTTTTCTGCCACCGTCACCGATGGCGGATCTAGAAAATCCGCATAGGTGTAACGTTTAAAAAACGGGGTAACAACTTGAAAAAAGTCAAATTTTTCCAAAATTTACACTACCGTCGGAGCGTCACCGGAGCGTCAAGGGGCAACAAGGATTACCCCTTGTAACACTATAGGTCCGGCCTTGACCGTCACACGCTAAATTGTGAAATTGAACGGACCACTTCACCCTTGATAGTGACCAAACCTCTATCTCATCAGTAGTGGTCTCACATGACTCATCATGACCATAATCATATCTCCACATACTCAAACACGAATCATTTGCATACCATAACATTGTTACATAATCACACTAATGTTCTTCCATCATAAAAAATGATGTTATGTAAAATTCACAATCTAGAATTGAAGCAGTTACAACTATTTATCTCATTCATTTTAAAATTAGGAACGAAACTTAAAGTAACGGTAAGGTTATTGTCATTTGAAAGATTTGGAAACTACTTTTTTACATAAATATAGAGTAAAGAGGTGCACATCAGACCCATGTTGACATTTGACAAGACACACTCCTGACGTGATGCACACAAGAGCCTTTTGTTCATCAGGTTTGTGTTTAATAAGAGCAGGCGGGGTGGTCCGTGATACCACCCCATCACGCGTGAAACTCCCACGTAACACCGCCGCCGTCATGTTGATAACGCGTTATTTTTTCAACGCGTTGAAACCTTCACGCGTTGAAAAGTTTGAATGTTTGACTGACGAACCTTAATTGCCTTGACGAACCCTTCTCTCATTTGAGAAACCTACGAACCTTTCACTGGGCTTTTGGGTTCGTCATATAGAAAAGCGATTCAACATATATTTTTAAAATAAAAAATTAAAAAAAATTATTTTGATATGTAATTTATTTTTTAAGTTTAATGAAATTTATATTTTAGTGTTTTATTGTTAATTTCTAATTTTAAAATGAAAAATAAAAAAATTTGGGAGTGATAGAATTCCATCACTAGTGATACCACCCCCCTACATTTCTATCACTTGTGATAGAATATTGGGTGATGACATGGCATGATTTGATTGGATAGTGGGAGTGATAGAAACTATCACTAGTGAACCACCCCTCATCCCCTAAGAGTAATCATATGAGGACCTATGTGATGAACTGGGTATTTTGTTAAGAGAGAGGTTGAAGATGATGTGAATTGAGGATGATGGTGGGTTCTCTGAGTTCCAGACATTATAAAAGAAGACCCCACATTTCGACTTGCACTTTCAGTCCCTAAGGGGCATGAAGGTCTTTTAACATAAATCCAAACGTTCAACTAACAAACGTTTGTCCCAGGGACTTGATTGCTAGCAATCGACAACCACAGGGACTGGACTGTTGAATGTTTTCAAATGAGATTGTGTGTAAACCACATGGGCCGGAACTGTACTTTATTCTATTATTATGGGTAAAGTTCTTGTACAAATAATCTTAACATACTAAACATACAAATTGAAGGAAAACTCAAAAAGACAAGGTGGCATTTTTGTAATTATCAATAACTATCAAAGTTACTCTACAAATATACCTAAAAAAACCTAACCACTCCCCCCACCCCCCAAAAACCTAAAAAAACCTAACCCCCCCCCCCCCACCACCCCCCAAAAACCTAAAAAAACCTAAACCCCCCCCCCCCCCCACCCAAGCTAAAATGCTAAAAACTAAACCCCCAAAAAACCTAAAAAAATCTAAAAAAATAAAAAAAAACACACAAATTATTTTATTTTATTTTTTTAACATTTTTTATTAAAAAATCGCTACTTTTAGTAGCAGCAAAAAAAAAAAATTTTTTTTTTTTTTTTTTTGCTAACGAAATGTAGCGATTTTTTAATAAAAAATGTTAAAAAAAAAAAATTTGTGTTTTTTTAGGTATTTTTGGTTGTAACTTTGATAGTTGGTGGTAATTACAAAAATGCCACCTTGTCTTTTTGGGTTTTCCTTCAATGTGTATGTTTAGTATGTTAAGATTATTTGTATTTGATCTTTTGCCCTATTATTATTTATGTATATAATAATTTTTATCACATGAGATTTATAATATGGTTCGTTTGTATATGAAAGTGTGTGTGAGGTGTGTGTAGTTGTAAGCATGGTTGCAAAAGTCGTTAGGCGCTCCCAAGTCGAATTCGGGAGTAGTCGGGAAGTACTCGGCTTAGGCGGAGATTACTCGGGGAGTAATTGGCCTGGGAGACCAGTACTCGTGCCTCGGCAACCTACCTTGTAGCGAGTACTCGGGGAGTACTCGGAGCCTAGACAGGACTTTAACAACCATGGTTGTAAGGTGTCATAAGGAATTGGGTTGGGTAGTGATGATGAAACCGTGGGTTGGCAGAGTTTATGGGGTGATTTACACTCCGTCGCATCGCACGAGCTCCCTACTAGTTTAAAAAAATGTAAATGAGATTTATAAGTTTTATTATAATTTTCCTAAATATCTAAAATAGAAATTGAATTATTTTTAATAAAAAATAACAAGAACTAAACAAATTTAAGGGTAAATTGCATTTTACGTCCTTTAAGTTTCAGCAAAATTTTAGGCAATTTCCTTTAACAAACGAAATTATAGTGAATGTCTTTTATGTTCTAATTTCTTTAGAGCGGTAATTCCAAGATTTATCTTCCATATTTTGGTAAAAAGGTAAAAAAACCTAGCGGTTATTTACTTTCAATATTCAATATTTCCATGGAGGGTACATGTGAGTTTCATTGTTGCATTCCAAATTCAAATCGAGTACCTTTAGAGTATTTTATACATTATTAAATTATTTCTAATAAAAAAAACAAGAACTAATCAAATTTAAGGGTAAATTGCATTTTACGTCCTTTAATTTTTTAGCAATATTTCAGACGTTGTCCTTTAACAAACGAAATTACAACGGATGTCTTTTATATTCTAATTTCTTTCGAGGCGGTAATTCCAATATTTACCTTCCATATTTTGGTAAAAAGGTGAAAAAACCTAGCGATTATTTTCTTTCAATATTTCCATGGAGGGTACCTGTCAATTTCATTATTGCATTCCAAGTTCAAATCTAGTACTTCTAGAGTATTTTATGAATTTTTTTTTGGAATTATGTACTTTTAAATTATTTCTTTAATTGAAGTTGTGTTATTATAGAAGTATAGGGGGTAACTAGTCAATTCGGTATTACCGTCCTGTACAACCTAGTACTATCGGTTAAATCATTTCTGAGCCCTCCCTAATATAGTTTAAAAACCGGTTTTAAAATATCAAGTGCAACAAGCTCTGATGTTAAGATGTGATCTTTGGTATTTAAAAAAACATCATTCTATTCCTACACCCATTTTCACTTTATTTCTCTCTATATCTATCTATGTATATATAAAGAAAGATAGAGAGAAAGGGTTTGTGAATATTAACATTAAAAATATCTAGTAATTTAACTTTAGATTACATTTTCTACTTTAAGTTACAAACTTAAACTATTTCTAAAATCTAGCAGTTATTTTTTTAAATAGCTATTTTTTACATCTTATTTTCACATAACCTTTTATTTGTATTGTTTGAATTCATATTATGTTTATAGAGAACTAGGTTAATGCCCGCGTAATACGCGGGTTTCAACCAAAACCATATTATTTACTTTGAAATGAAATGTTGTGTACAAATACATACATTGGAAGAAAAAAACAGAAAACTATTCAAATGCCGGAAAAAAACTTCCTTGTAGACTACATTTGTTGTTTTACTCGTTACATTCTCATCTTTGTCTAGCATGAGCAACTTCACACCGGCTCTGCTTTTAACTCTTGATAACGCAACATAAAGCTGACCATGTGAGAAAACTGGATATTTCAAATACAATCCAACCCTTGATAGAGACTATCCTTGACTTTTATTTATAGTCATTGCAAAACATACATTTAAGGGGAATTGTCCTCGTTGAAACTTGATAGGAATTTTTTTATCCGACGGTGTCAAACTGATTCGTGGAATAAACGTTCTAGTCCCTATGTTTCCGCCGGATATAATCTCAGCCTCTATAACACGTTTATAAAGTTTAGTAATCTGTAGTCTCGTATCGTTGCATAAACCATTTTGTTGATCAATATTACGAAGCAACATTACAGGTACACCAACTTTAAGGACTAATCGATGATTAGGCAGACCAGAAATTTTAAGACCATTCAGAACATCGGGAGAATATAGTCTCGCATGTGCTTCGTTCTTTGCTTGATCAGTTTGACAAATACTATCAGAACTCAGATACTCCACTTCATCGCCAGGAAACGAAGCAAGCAATCTTTCATTAATTTCTTGAACAACCTCGTTTGTTGGTGGTAGTATAGCTCTTTCAGCAAAATAATCTTTATCTTTGTATAGTTGGAGAAGTGAAGGATATACAAAGTCGATCAGATCTAACATAGGATCCTCAGAGCACTTGATTAACAAATCTTCAGGAATATCTATAACCACCTCACAATCGTCACTGCCACCAATTTTTCCCTCCCCCAACTCGAGCAACCAATTCGCAAAAGATTTAATCTCTTCTATATCAGATGCGTTCGCTCCTACGGTTAACCTCATGTTTTTGGTTAACGTAAGGACCTTGCAACTACTCCAAATATACGACGAAGTGATTGAAGCATTAACGATTTATTGCCTACTGCCATTTGGTACAACCGAAAGTATCTGTCTAAAGTCACCACCGAACACCATAACTTTACCACCAAAGGTCATCTCACATTTGAAGATATCTTTCATTGTTCAGTCAAGTGCTTCAAACGCATGTTTATGATTCATCGGTACTTCATCCCAAATTATCAATTTCGTTTTCCTTAATAAAGAATAAGCACAATACTACTATACCACTAGATCATTAGTTATCAATTTCGTTTTCATTGTTCGGTGGTTGTTTATAGAGAATAAACACAATACTACTATACCACTAGATCATTAGTTATTATTTAAAAAATAAATATCAAATACAAATGAGTCTTAACATTAAAAGTGAATGAAGTTCTTATTCTTCTTCTTCTTTTTTTTTGAATATTTTTTCATCTACTTAAACATTATGTTTAGTAGCAAAATATATAAAAAACATGTATTTACTCAAGTAGAATAATTGTGTGTAATTACCTTAAAATGATTATAATTACTCTACTAGTGTAAATACACGGATTTTTTTTTTCTGTGACTAAAATATTTTGATAAGATGGAAAAAAAAATTCTTCCCTTTTCATAATAAGCTCATTTATATAATAACCATACTCATTACTTAAAACCACTAGGTTCTTACTTATTATTTAAAACTTGAGTAAACTGCCATTTTGGTCCCTATGGTTTGGGCACTTTTGCCATTTTAGTCCAAATCTCAAACTTTTTAAATCTGGGTCCATGTGGTTTCACTTTTGTTGTCATTTTAGTCCAAAATTCAAAAACCCCCTTTTTGACTACTAAAAGCTGCCTATTTTGTCTTCTTGTTCAGGGGCAAATTGGTCATTTTATAAGTTATTATAACAAATAAAAAAAAACCTCAAAACACATCTCTCTCTATAAAGTCTCTCCACTCTATCTCTCTCTCTCTCTAAACAAACATCTGACTCTCTCTCTCTCTCTTCTCTCTCTCAATAACACCACCCGATCCAGGAACTCCACCACCACAACTTTTGTTTTTTATTCAGATCTTTATTCATTCGATGAACAACAATAACAACAAAACATCGATGAAGAACGCGGGGGTTCTCTCTCTAGGTTTTGAGATTTTTGAGAGGTTTCTCTCTCTAGATTGGGGGTTTTGAGGTGTTTCTCTCTCTAGGTTTTTGTGGTTGTGGTAGAATGACGGAAGGTGACAGGTGGTGGTTGCCGATGGTTTAAACACGGTGGATTTTTTTGTCGTTGTTGCAGGTGGTTTGACGGTGGCGGAGATAGGTAAAGGTGGAAAGGAGGTGGTGTAGGTGTACGGTGGTGGAAGGGAGACGGTGGTGGTGGGTACGTAGAACGCACAGGTGATCCTCCGTGCCGGAGTTCTGCTTGGAGAGAAGGGAGGAAGAGGGGGATTAGGTGATGGTGTGGTTGCCGGAATGAGAACGGGAAACAACCATCGCCGCCTGAGGCGGCACTGCCTTTGTCTTCGCCGGAACTGAATGAGAGAGAGAGAGTTATGTGGGTGAGTGTGTGATCATTTACTGGTGAGAACAGGGGTGCCAGAGCCCGGTCGGACCTCTGGCTCTGGCTGCCAGAGCTGATATCGAGAGTGAGAGATCAAGGGGGGTCTGAGGGTGTTTAGGGTTTGAGGAGGTGAAGATAAGCAGAGAAAGAGATGGCACTGTGGTTGTGTGCGCTGGTTCAAGAATGAAGGGTTATAGGGTTTTTTTAGTAAACATGCCATTTTAATAAACTGCCATCTTATATTAAAATTAAAAGGATCAAAATACCCCTGAACAAAAAGACAAAATAGGCAGCTTTCAACAGTCAAAAAATGAGGTTTTTGTATTTTGGACTAAAATGGCAACAAAAGTGAAATCACAGGGACCCAGATTTAAAAAGTTTGAGATTTGGACTAAAATGGCAAAAGTGCCCAAACCACAGGGACCATAATGGCAGTTTACTCTTAAACCTTAAATATCAGTAGCTAGTATTTTTGATAATAAGTGGGTGTTTGGGATTCTTTATTTTGCACCAACTTTTAACTTATTGACTTCTTAAAAGTTAATAAGTTAAAAAATAATGTTTGGCAAATGCATAAGGACTTTTAGTATGACTTTTAACTTACACTTGATAAAAGGGTTTTTGAAAAGTAAGAAATTCTAACTTCTTCAAACCCAAAAGTCCTTTTGGGGACAAATTTTTGATTAAACCCCTGCAAATCCTCCAACCCATATGCCACCTTCATCATCTCCTCATCCCGCTTTCATCATCAATCCTCAATTAACTCCCCCATCTACCATATTGTTGTGGTTTCTCTTCTTATGAACTGACATAATTCACGGAGGGAGCAGGCCTCTGGTGAATTCTTAACAGTTAAGAAAGATCAGCTGAAGATCAGCTGTAGGAATAAAGGAGGAAGAAGAAAGTAGAAAGAACAGAAGAAAACAGAGAGATACGTGAAACTTGATTCATAATATTTCATTCGAGAAATTGACTATAACTCTAAACTACTACTTAGATAACTAACTGCAAAGGAAATGGCTAAGTAGATGGAAAATACATGGGTGAATGGGAACATGTGAGGATTTATGCTTGTATATGTATCTGGTTGCATTATTTTGCTATGATACTGTTTTGCTTCATTTTTGTATGGGGAAAGTGAATATGGTGTTGTTAAGCACCTAACCTTATATGTGAAACCCTCAAAACTACGTAGTTTTGATTATGTTTTCTTAAAAAAATGATTTTTATTCTTTTGTTCTCCTAATTCCTTTCCATTTATTTAGCCCACTTTGATTTCCATATCCCTACTCCTACTGCCGATCATATCCTTACTACCTTCAAGAAATTGTTATTCAATTTGCAATCGATCAATCACAAGTTAATTATCTTTTTGGCCTAATAATTTTGACCGTGCACCGCGTATCGTAACATCATTTACAGGGAGGAACTGTGGTGATCGTTGAGATAGAAATCTGGGATAGAATTATGGTCCACGATAGTCATAAAAGAACCAATATATTCAAGCACTTGACAAACTATAGGCTAACATCAAATATTTAATCCAACATAACCTGATAAATATATAAGATAGCAGCCATAAAAGAACCAATGTATTCAAGCATTTGACAAAATGCATTGCTATGTATAAACCATCAGAGTCGATCATATGTCGATCGTCTGTCGGACTCACCTTATAAACCATCAGAGTCGATCATATGTCGATCCTATGCATTGCTATGTATAAACCAATATATTCAAGCATTTTACATCGTTCATCAATTTCACCATATGTCGATCTGTAACACCTCGAAAATTCACCTCCCATAATGTGTTGACACGTGTCATAAGTTTTAAACATGTGTATGAATGTTCTAGAGGGACTAAAGTTGACAAACATGAAAAGTATGTGAATACAAGGGTTCAAAATGTCAACAATGAATAAATATACTTTACAATAACCCTACATGATGTTTATACCCTTAAACGAATGAATCATGGATCATACGACGCTAACTGTGAAAGAAAGTGAGAGAATACAAACTACAGGGGTTAAATGTGTCAAAATGTTTAAGTTATACCTCTGAGTGACCTTTTAGCAAACCCGAAGCTTTGTAACGATTAATTATGCTCACTAGAATAGATGATAAAAATTTCACCAAGTTTCGTTATCGTATGAGAAAGTTATGATAAGATTCGTATACGGGGGTTAAAAGCGTCAACGTTGAAAATTATGACTTTTCGGGTAAACATAAAGTGACCAAGGACTTAACAAAGTGGGTATAAGTCTTGAAGCCCTTATAAGTCAATTAGAGGGACTCATAATGCAAGAAAAATAGGTGGGATGACCTTTCGAAGGGCCAAGAGCCAAAATGCAAAAAGCTAAAAAGTTTTAAACTGACAACAGGCTTTAGGCGGGGCGCGTAAGGTCTTGGAGAGCCTTACGCGGGCCGCGTATGATCCCCAGATACAGAAAATAACAGGCAGCAGCCTGTTCAGCCTTGTAACCGACTTAAATCAGATATTTTCACTCCATAGGCGACCCCTAATAATTCCTAGGCACTTAAGGACACTTGTGGATGATCAGGGGTCCGTGATAGACTTGTTTGTCAACAATCTAATGAGTTTTAAGCACTATATAAAGTGCCATAGTTGCAACATTTTGATCATTCATTCACCATTCAACATCTGATCAATTCTGGAGCACAAGTGCCTTTCCAAGTCATCTCGAATCGTGCATAGGACTTCTGTAAGTATACTTGACCTTCCTTGATTAAGTTTTACTTAGTTATTAGCTTAAAAGTCAAACCGTCGTAATTAACGTTTGACTTAGCGATTAATCATTAATGGTCCAGTGATTAGTCGAATTGAAGGTAGTTATAAGTTGGTAATTATGTGGGCAATAAACTCTTAAAAGGACACCCTCTGATTCCCACTCTAACTAGGACTTTTGTCGGGTTAAAGTTGATTAGAAAAAGTCAACAGAATGCTAATCTTCGAATTAACGCATAATTAACAATGTAGAAGGCATGTAACCTATTTTATCACTCATATAAATTGAAAATAAGTATAAGGACTAGTCTAAGCTTGTTTGATCCGACAATTTTCTGTTTAGACCCGGTTCGGAACAGAAAGTCGCAAAAACTTTGACTTTTGCTTTGACTTCAGTTCTGGCCCGTTTTAGTATAGTTTAGAAATGCCTTAGGACTTCCTTAGGACCAGGTTACATGTTAGTATAACCCTATGTGGTTGGTTCGTAGATTATCCGATTCGTTTACACGTTTCCGTTAAATGCTTAAAGTTGACCATAATGCCCTTTTGACCATAAAACGAGAATTTTGGAAATGTGAAAGGACAATAATCTTTGCTACTAATTTATAAACATGTCCCTAAATTTTCACATCAGTTGGAGGTCTAGATTAGGAGTTATGCTCAATGACGTAATTATAACGCTTTTTAGTAATTAAACGGCGTCATTAGCATAAAGCCTATCTAAACCTAATTTTTGACACCAAACCTTTTACCCACTGATGTAATATAATATTTTGAGATTTTTAAAGATTTTTAATTATTTTTAACCTGCTCATAACCTAAGGTTATGGCCTTGATTCGGTAAATACCGATTATACCATTTTCGGTCATAAAATGAGTTCTACATAATATTTTGACACCAATCCAATTGCTACTGATTTTATATAATAAATAAGGTATTTTGAACTTTATAACCTGATCAGAAAACTCAGATTTCCTGTATAACCCGGAAATCGCTTAAAATGGCGTTTTACGCTTATTAAACGCATAGTTTGGTTTTAAAACCATTTTGTCATAAAAGACTTATTACCAACTGATATAACCTGATAAAGTAAGTTGTTTTACTGATGTATTCGGAACCGAATCTCAAATATTCATTTAACCTCTTTTATAACCTTTAAAATGACCAGAATACCCCTACGGGGCTTAAATTGAGATTAAACTCGTTTTGGGCATAATGGAAGATATCCTACTGATATCACAACATATTTAAGGCACATTAACTTAGGAAACCTGTAAATGACTCTCATGGTTACCCGTTACGCTTATTGCGCGTTCGGTTCGGTTTATGTAACTAGTTTGCATAAATTAGCCGAAACGGGTCGAACCTTATCATTTTTATCTCAAAATCCAGAATGTGATTAGTTTACCCATATTATACAAGTCTTCAAATTTTTCGGGTCTAAATCACATTCTATTCCGGTCTTCGCTTAATCGTGCGTTTGAATCGTATATTTCTTTAAAACTAACCGGTCTAGGCTTAGGCTTAATTAAAGACCCGTTAGGATTCTAATAGGTTATTATAAACCTTCGTTCCAGAATAGGAGACCCGGTAAAAGTTACACGCACTTGCTATTTGTGATTGATACTTGCAAAGGTAAATACTTTTAACTTATTTTCCCTATACGGGCTTGGGGTATGGTATATAAAATACCGCTTAGTCAGACATTGAATCTTTAATCGAATAGAGGTTAAATCATTGATATGTTCCGTTTTGAAATGTTTTGTTTGCTTAAAGCCTTTGGGGGGTTAATGACCATGTCTCGGATATCCTTGGCATCATCTTACGAGATGGCCACGACCTAAGCACGGGGTGTAGGCGTACACCCGTCAGTGCCAAAATAAATAAAAAAATGTGGTGTGTCTATTGATCTTTAACCCGGTGTACGGATCGGGCGACTGAACGCATAAGGAACATGTAATTCTTTTACAAGATTATATTCAAATAATTATCCCAAGTTATAAATGATATTTGTGCCACGTGCATTCAAATCAATTTTAATAAACATTTTCGACTGAGTCAGTTTATTGTATTTACCAGTGTAAACTGACGTATTTTCCCAAAAAAGTTAAGTGCATGTACTACGCGAACTAGGCTGGCTTTCTCCTAGCGTCCACAATAAGTCTCGCAAGCTTGGATGTCAAAACTGTTGAACAATGTTTCCATTTTTTTTTATCCACCTGTGGATTATTTTCAACTGTTTGTGATACTTGATATTACAATTATATTCGGTTGAGACATATCTATCTTTTGTTTCCGTTGTGCATTTAAATATTGTGTTGTTTGACTATTATGTTACCAACCACGTCACGATATTCCCCCACCGGGCCCACCGGTAATATGTGGAAAATCGGAGTGTGATAGGTTGGTATCAGAGCCAACATTGAGTGAATTAAACACTAGCCTTTTGTGTTTAATCTCAATGACACAATTGCACATTCCTAAATTTTCGAGTCTAGACAAAGAACATAGGACAAATCCAAATTTGTTTTTATTTTAACTTTGTCCTTTATATATTTCTTGTTGTATCTTTTATTATTAGCAGGAAATATACCGCCAAGATTCGGAAGAGGAGGAAGAGGCAAGGGGCCAATCACTGCCCCCAACGATCACGAGGTCGGACCTTCTCACCGGCGAACTCCTTCTACCACTATGAGTGTCGATCCTCAGGGAAACAGGAGGAACCTTTTTGATCCCGCTAGACGGTCTGTTTCGCACAGTTCAACGCCTCCCTATCGTAACTCCTATGGGCCACAGTCAGAAAAAGAGCCCGATAACCCATAACCTTCATATATACCTCTCCGGCGATCCCTTTCGCACAATTCCTTTGGCAACCCCACTCCTGTCTTTCAGGGCCGGTTTAACCCGGCAAGCTATATTCAAGAACCAGTGGGTTTTAACACATTGGGACCAGAGGACCACTTCTCAGAAGACAATGCAATGGACATGGACGACGACACGGATCCCATCAAACCTGCAACCGGAACCCCCAACCATCCTATTGAGGTCTCTGATGGTTCATCCTTCCACGGATCACCCTACGGTGGTCCAGACAGTTTCCAAGCAAGGTTTAACCAACATGAATGGTACTTCACACCTTCTCACCATTCATCACCTCACCATCAGCAGCAGCAGCAGGATCCCTCTGGGGATTCACGTTTCATGGCAGTCACGCCACCGCCTCCACCGCCGCCAGTTCATCAAGCACCTCCAGAACCACCAAGGCGTAGGAGAACGGGCGCACGTATATCTGCGCGAGGAGGGGATTTTCACTTCAGCACCCCCCATCACTCAAGTGGCAGTCACTACCCGCCACTGCATGAAGACCCACAGATGGGTGGGCCTTCAAACCCAGTACCAGAGGTGAGTTCTGCACCAGTTGCACCACAGCCGCCACCAATGGGTTTTGGTAACCCGATTCCTACGTACGCTGGGTCAACAGCGTATAATCCGTTTTAGCAGCCGGCTCACACGCATTATAACTATGCTGAAGACCCGTACCAAGTGGCATCAAACTACCTCGCCCTTCATCCTGAAGGACCATATGGAACCCCTTGGGGAATGGGATATCCAACTCATGGGTATCAAGTACCTGCACGACCACCGATTCGGCAACAGTCGCAGCCACCACGATTTTCCCCACCGGAACAGGAGGAAATCCTCCAAAGACTAAGTCGGGTGGAACATGAATTCCAAGAAGAACACAGGAACAATCGGGGATTCCTCAAGGGCATGGCAAGCTTGTTGAAGGGGAAGAAGAAGAGGGATCATTAAATCCCTATATGTATTGTTGTATTTCCTATTTAAATCAAGTCCCTGCGTGGACATGTATCTGTGTATTTAGCCCCTGCGTGGACTTATCTTTTTAGTCCCTGCGTGGACATTTATTTGTGTATTTAGTCCCTGCGTGGACTCATCTTTTTAGTCCCTGCGTGGACATCTGTATTAGTACTTGGTCCTTGCGTGGACTTGTATTTCGGTTTAACCCCTGCGTGGGTAAGTTGTTTTGTTAAAAGCCCCGTTTAGGGCAAAGTGTAATTCTCAAATGTTAATGGAATGTTAAGTTTATAAATTTCATTTTGTCATTATATGCTTAAATATATTATACATGAAATAAATAAATCAAAATCATTCCTTTTAAAATAATTTGCCTATTAAATATTAAATGAAAATCTTGAAGGTATAACCTAGCCTGCATTATAAGACTGGGCCAAGATGGTAAGATCTGTCTAAAAGATTCGGATCCCTGTTAACATCTGGAAACATGTTAACGCTCCTGGCAGACGTGATTCGTTAAAATCACACACGTCATTCTTATATAAGGATTCTTCAAAAGATTTCCTAAACCTAACTTAATGATCTATAAATCATGGGTTTAAATCATCAATTAAGATGATCATATGTTGACCATACATTGGTAATATAGTGCCTACGGGCTATACTCATTGTCATATAAGACAAAAGACAGTAGTAGTCTACGACTCCCTGTCAGAAAAGGTAAAGAACTATGTTCAAACCTTCATGCTTTGATTCTCTGAAATCATGGCTTATGATTTAAAAATGTCCCTGTAACTAGGCTTTTTGTGCCACTAATAATACTGTTATTGTTTTATAATTAGGATAGATTATAATAGAAATCCTAAATAAATGTGAGTAACAAATTAACCAAATATGGTCTATGTTTACCATGGTTAATGATTTGCCCTAAAAGGCAATTCCATAATAAACTCCCAAATAAATTATTGTCGATATCTTATGTAACAGTTCAAGATACAATGGCTGACTCGGATGAAATCAACAGTCACCCACGGGAGAATCAGGATGACGCCCGAATTAATATAGCGGGTGCTGAACTGCAAGCGTTAATAGACAACGCTGTTACGAAAGCCATAGAGCGGCAGTATCAGGAATATAGCGGGACTCGGAGTAGGACCCTATCTGCACCGCATTCAAAGCCTAAGACTCATTCTGAGGCTCACAGCAAGCCACCTCTCTCTAAGAAGGAAGAACCAAAGAAAAACGATGACGATCGCCAATCTTCAAATCAGCAAAGTGTCCCATCTCAAAGGATCATACTGAATCAAGGACCCCGTGATAAGGGTTGCTCCTACAAATACTTTGTTTCATGCAAACCCAGGGATTTCACTGGGGAGAAAGGAGCTATAGACTGCATGACCTGGTTGGATGAGATGGACACCGTGGTTGATATCAGCGGGTGCGCTGAAAAGGATGTGGTAAAGTTTGTGTCTCAATCGTTCAAAGGTGAGGCCTTAGCCTGGTGGAGATCGTTGATTCAAGCTACTGAGAAGATTCCACTGTACAATATGACATGGGAACAATTTATCGCCCTCATCAGGGAGAACTACTGTCCTCAGCATGAGGTTGAAAAGATTGAGTCAGATTTTCTGTCATTGGTAATGAAAAATCTGGATTGCCAAGCTTACCTTACGAGCTTTAATACAATGTCAAGATTGGTCCCGTATCTGGTGACCCCGGAACCCAAAAGAATAGCTCGTTTCATTGGGGGTTTATCCCCAGAGATTAAGGCAAGTGTAAAAGCCTCTCGGCCAGCTACATTCAGGTCTGCAGCTGATATATCCTTGTCCCTCACACTGGATGCGGTCTGGCAGAGATCGTTGAGGAACACGGACGCCGAGAAAAGGAAGCGTGAAGATGACAATTCACGACGGTCAGATAAGAAGCACCGGGGAAACAATGACCACAAGAAGGGGTCTGGTTCTAAGAAGGATGGGCATCAATCGGGAGATAAGCCCAAGTGTAAGATTTGTCAGAAGCACCACTTCGGGAAGTGCAGACTTGACTCAAAATCCCAATCTCAGCCGAGGCCTTGTGGGATTTGCAAATCTTCAGAACATAAGACCCTAGAGTGCAAGAAACTAAAGGATTCAACGTGCTACAGTTGCAACGAAAAAGGGCACATTAAGACAAATTGCCCAAAATATGCAAAGAAAGCTGATGAAGGAAAGAAGACCAATGCTAGGGTCTTTAGGATGGATGCAAAGGAAGCTGTGCATGACGACAATGTGATCACAGGTACCTTTCTTATAAATGATGTTTATGCGAGGGTGCTATTTGATTCAGGAGCTGATAAATCATTTGTAGATAATAAGTTTTGTAAATTGTTGAATTTACCTGTTAAAACCCTAAGTGTAAAGTATGAAGTGGAATTAGCAGATGGCACCTTATAAACCGCCTCAACCATATTAGATGGATGTTTCATATCCATTAAGAACCACTCTTTTCCTTTGTCCCTACTTCCTTTGAAGTTAGCCGGTTTCGACATAGTTTTAGGCATGGACTGGTTATCTCATAACCAGGCCCAGATTGTCTGCAATAAGAAGCAAGTGGTGATAAAGAATCCGTCTGGTGAATCACTTACCATTCAGGGAGATACCCATTATGGACTGCCTGAGCAAGTGACCATGCTCAAGGCCTCTAGGTGTTTGAAAAAGGGTTGTGTCATCTACATGGCACAAGTAACTATGGATGAGCTGAAGCCCAAGATTGAGGATATTCCCGTCATTTCTGAATACCCTGAAGTTTTTCCTGAAGAACTACCTGGTTTACCACCAGATAGGTAAGTAGAATTCAGAATTGACATCATCCCTAGAGCAGCACCAGTTGCTAGAGCACCTTATAGGTTGGCATCAACAGAGATGAAGGAATTGAGAACACAACTAGATGAATTGCTAGCCAAAGGTTTCATTAGACCTAGTTCGTCTCCTTGGGGAGCACCAATCTTATTTGTCAAGAAGAAGGATGGATCGATGCGTCTGTGCATCGATTACCGTGAGCTTAATAAAGTCACTATCAAGAATAGGTATCCATTGCCCAGGATCGACGATCTGTTCGATCAGCTGCAAGGGGCAAGTTACTTCTCTAAGATTGACTTAAGGTCAGGCTATCACCAACTGAAGGTTAGAGATGAAGACGTACACAAGACTGCATTTAGGACTCGTTATGGTCATTACGAGTTCCTAGTGATGCCTTTTGGGCTCACTAATGCACCAGCGGCATTCATGGATCTCATGAACTGTGTCTGCAAACCATACTTGGACAAATTTGTTATCGTCTTCGTTGACGACATTCAGATTTATTCAAAGAATCATGCCGACCACGAGAAACATCTTCGATGTATTCTTTCACTACTTCAGCAAAAGAAGCTCTATGCCAAATTCTCTAAATATGAATTTTGGCTTCGAGAAGTCCAATTTCTTGGACATCTGGTTAGCGAACGCGGAATCCAAGTAGATCCTGCTAAGGTTGAAGCTGTCATGAATTGGCAAGAGCCGAAGACGCCCACAGAAATTCGCAGTTTCTTGGGATTGGCAGGATACTACAGGCGCTTTATTGAAAACTTTTCAAGGATTGCTGCACCCCTAACTTCCTTGACTAGGAAGGTATTAAGTTCAACTGGGGACCCAAGCAGCAAGAATCTTTCGATATTTTGAAACAGAAGTTGAGCAATGCTCCTGTACTGACATTGCCTGAAGGTACTGAAGAATTCGTAGTTTACTGCGACGCATCACACACTGGCATGGGGTGTGTGCTTATGCAGAAAGGCAAGGTTATTGCCTATGCTTCACGTCAGTTAAAGGTACATGAAAAGAACTACACCACCCATGACTTGGAGTTGGGTGCCGTTGTATTTGCACTGAAGCTATGGAGACACTATTTATATGGTATCAAGTGTGTAATCTACTCTGATCACAAGAGCCTCCAGCACCTGTTTAACCAAAAAGATTTGAACATGAGGCAACGACGTTGGATGGAAACCTTAAATGATTATGACTGTGAGATAAGATACCATCCTGGCAAGGCGAATGTAGTCGCCGATGCCTTGAGTCGAAAGGAAAGGGCGAAGCCCATCCGAATCAATGCCAAAAGCATTGAGATAAAGAGTAGTTTGAATGAAAGGTTGTTAGCTGCACAGAAGGAAGCTGTGTTGGAAGCTAACTATCCTAATGAAAAGCTAGGAGTAACTGAAGAACAGTTATCTCAGGGCAAGGACGAAATTCTGAGATTGAATGGACGAATATGGGTTCCAGTTTATGGAGGACTTAGGGATGTTATCCTTCAGGAAGCCCACAATTCTAAATATTTCTGTTCATCCTGGAGCTGACAAGATGTACCAGGATCTGAAGGCAATTTTTTGGTGGATAGGCTTGAAGAAGTCTATAGCTACCTATGTAGCTAAATGTTTGACGTGTGCGTAAGTAAACGCTGAACATCAGAAGCCGTCAGGTTTGCTGCAACAGCCTGAACTTCCCAAGTGGAAGTGGGAAATGGTGACGATGGATTTCATCACCAAGTTGCCAAAGACAAGGAAAGGAAATGATACGATATGGGTGATAGTAGATAGACTGACTAAGTCAGCACATTTCCTACCCATTAAGAAGACCTATAGCTCCGACATGTTAGCCCAACTATACGTAGATAAGATTGTATCTCTACATGGCGTGCCTGTGTCTATTATCTCTGATAGAGATACTAGATACACGTCACATTTTTGGAAAATTTTCCAACAGTCTTTGGGCACGCGCTTAAATTTTAGTACGGCTTACCATCCTCAGACGGACGGCCAGAGTGAGTGTACTATCCAAACTTTGGAAGACATGCTTCGTGCATGTGTGATCGACTTAGGTGGTAGTTGGGATAACCAGCTGCCATTAATCGAGTTCTCGTATAACAATAGCTATCATACGAGCATCAAGGTTGCGCCTTTCGAGGCCTTGTACGGTAGAAAGTGCAGAACGCCCGTTTGTTGGGCGGAAGTTGGAGATGTCCAACTGACAGGACCGGAAATAGTCTTTGAAACGACGGACAAGATTGTCCAGATTCATGACCGCCTGAAAGCTGCCAGGGATAGGCAGAAAAGCTACGCAGATTTAAAGCATAAACCTTTTAACTTTGAGGTAGGTGACAAAGTGTTGCTTAAAGTATCACCCTGGAAGGGAGTGATGCGATTTGGTAAGAAAGGCAAGTTAAGCCCGAGATACATAGGACCATTCGAGGTCATCAAACGTGTCGGATCCGTTGCCTATAAGTTAAACTTACCTGAAGAGCTCAGTGGTATTCACAATGTATTCCACATCTGCAATCTGAATAAGTGTTTCGCTGATGAATCACTAGTCATACCACATACAGATGTGCACATAGAAGAGAGCTTGAAGTTTGTTGAAAAACCTGTGTCGATCGAGGATCGACAGGTTAAGAAGCTTCGAAGGAAGCACGTACCAATCGTAAAGGTTAAATGGGACGCCCGTAGAGGTCCCGAGTACACGTGGGAGGTAGAATCCACAATGAAAGAAAAGTACCATCATTTGTTTCAGTAAATCTTGAGGTCAAGATTTCTTTTAAGGGGGTGAGGATGTAACACCTCGAAAATTCACGTCCCATAATGTGTTGACACGTGTCATAAGTTTTAAACATGTGTATGAATGTTCTAGAGGGACTAAAGTTGACAAACATGAAAAGTATGTGAATACAAGGGTTCAAAATGTCAACAATGAATAAATATACTTACAATAACCCAACATGATGTTCATACCCTTAAACGAATGAATCATAGATCATACGAAGCTAACTGTGAAAGAAAGTGAGAGAATACAAACTACAGGGGTTAAATGTGTCAACATGTTTAAGTTATGCCTCTGAGTGACCTTTTAGCAAACCCGAAGCTTTGTAACGATTAATTATGCTCACTAGAATAGATGATAAAAATTTCACCAAGTTTCGTTATCGTATGAGAAAGTTATGATAAGATTCGTATACGAGGGGTTAAAAGCGTCAACGTTGAAAATTATGAATTTTTGGGTAAACATAAAGTGACCAAGGACTTAACAAAGTGGGTATAAGTCTTGAAGCCCTTATAAGTCAATTAGAGGGACTCATAATAAAAGAAAAATAGGTGGGATGACCTTTCGAAAGGCCAAGAGCCAAAATGCAAAAAGCTAAAAAGTTTTAAACTGACAACAGGCTTTAGGCGGGGCGCGTAAGGTCTTGGAGAGCCTTACGCGGGTCGCGTACGATCCCCAGATACAGAAAATAACAGGCAGCAGCCTGTTCAGCCTTGTAACCGACTTAAATCAGATATTTTCACTCCATATGCGACCCCTAATAATTCCTAGGCACTTAAGGACACTTGTGGATGATCAGGGGTCCATGATAAACTTGTTTGTCAACAATCTAATGAGTTTTAAGCACTATATAAAGTGCCATAGTTGCAACATTTTGATAATTCATTCACCATTCAACATCTGATCAATTCTGGAGCACAAGTGCCTTTCCAAGTCATCTCTAATCGTGCATAGGACTTCTGTAAGTATACTTGACCTTCCTTGATTAAGTTTTACTTAGTTATTAGCTTAAAAGTCAAATCGTCATAATTAACGTTTGACTTAGCGATTAATCATTAATGGTCCAGTGATTAGTCGAATTGAAGGTAGTTATAAGTTGGTAATTATGTGGGCAATAAACCCTTAAAAGGGCACCCTCTGATTCCCACTCTAACTAGGACTTTTGTCGGGTCAAAGTTGATTAGAAAAAGTCAACAGAATGCTAATCTTCGAATTAACGCATAATTAACAATGTAGAAGGCATGTAACCTATTTTATCACTCATATAAATTGATAATAAGTATAAGGACTAGTCTAAGCTTGTTTGATCCGACAATTTTCTGTTTAGACCTGGTTCGGAATCGAAAGTCGCAAAAACTTTGACTTTTGCTTTGACTTCAGTTCTGACCCGTTTTAGTAGAGTTTAGAAATGCCTTAGGACTTCCTTAGGACCAGGTTACATGTTAGTATAACCCTCTGTGGTTGGTTCGTAGATTACTCGATTCGTTTACACGTTTCCGTTAAATGCTTAAAGTTGACCATAATGCCCTTTTGACCATAAAACGAGAATTTTGGAAATGTGAAAGGACAATAATCTTTGCTACTGATTTATAAACATGTCCCTAAATTTTCACATCAGTTGGAGGTCTAGATTAGGAGTTATGCTCAATGACGTAATTATAACGCTTTTTAGTAATTAAACGGCGTCATTAGCATAAAGCCTATCTAAACCCAATTTTTGACATCAAAGCTTTTACCCACTGATGTAATATAATATTTTGAGATTTTTAATTATTTTTAACCTGCTCATAACCTAAGGTTATGGCCTTGATTCGGTAAATACCGATTATACCCTTTTCGGTCATAAAATGAGTTCTACATAATATTTTGACACCAATCCAATTGCTACTGATTTTATATAATAAATAAGGTATTTTGAACTCTATAACCTGATTAGAAAACTCAGATTTCCTGTATAACCCGAAAATCGCTTAAAATGGCGTTTTACGCTTATTAAACGCATAGTTTGGTTTTAAAACCATTTTGTCATAAAAGACTTATTACCAACTGATATAACCTGATAAAGTAAGTTGTTTTACTGATGTATTCGGAACCGAATCTCAAATTTTCATTTAACCTCTTTTATAACCTTTAAAATGACCAAAATACCCCTACGGGGCTTAAATTGAGATTAAACTCGTTTTGGGAATAATGGGAGATATCCTACTGATATCACAACATATTTAAGGCACATTAACTTAGGAAACCTGTAAATGACTCTCATGGTTACCCGTTACGGGTCGAACCTTATCATTTTTATCTCAAAATCCAGAATGTGATTAGTTTACCCATATTATACGAATCTTCAAACTTGTCAGGTCTAAATCACATTCTATTCCGGTCTTCGCTTAATCGTGCGTTTGAACCGTATATTTCTTTAAAACTAACCGGTCTAGGCTTAGGCTTAATTAAAGACCCGTTAGGATTCTAATAGGTTATTATAAACCTTCGTTCCAGAATAGGAGAGCCGGTAAAAGCTACACGCACTTGCTATTTGTGATTGATACTTGCAAAGGTAAATACTTTTAACTTATTTTCCCTATACGGGCTTGGGGTATGGTATATAAAATACCGCTTGGTCGGACATTGAATCTTTAATCGAATAGAGGTTAAATCATTGATATGTTCCGTTTTGAAATGTTTTGTTTGCTTAAAGCCTTTGGGGGGTTAATGACCATGTCCCGGATATCCTTGGCATCATCTTATGAGATGGCCACGACCTAAGCACGGGGTGTAGGCGTACACCCGTCAGTGCCAAAATAAATAAATAAAATGTGGTGTGTCTATTGATCTTTAACCCGGTCTACGAATCGGGCTACTGAACGCATAAGGAACATGTAATTCTTTTACAAGATTATATTCAAATAATTATCCCAAGTTATAAATGATATTTGTGCCACGTGCATTCAAATCAATTTTAATGAACCTTTTCGACTGAGTCAGTTGATTGTATTTACCAGTGTAAACTGACGTATTTTCCCAAAAAGGTTAAGTGCATGTACTACGCGAACTAGGCTGGCTTTCTCCTAGCGTCCACAATAAGTCTCGCAAGCTTGGATGTCAAAACTGTTGAACAATGTTTCCATTTTTATTTTGATCCACCTGTGGATTATTTTCAACTGTTTGTGATACTTGATATTACAATTATATTCGGTTGAGACATATCTATCTTTTGCTTCCGCTGTGCATTTAAATATTGTGTTGTTTGACTATTATGTTACCAACCACGTCACGATATTCCCCCACCGGGCCCACCGGTAATATGTGGAAAATCGGGGTGTGACACGATCATATGTCGGACTCACCTTACAATTCGTCAGAGTCGATAAAATAGTCAAGAGCGGCAATACCGTTTTGATTAAATTTTCAGTTTACTAGACAAATATATGATCTTCGAGCCAATACAATTTAACGGCTTCAACCGATCCTAATCAATCCAGTTACGTAGTTAGTATGAACCCAATCTTAAATCGTTTCCCGAATGTGACAATGTCTCTAAAAAACTGAATTTTGACTCGTTTAATATGAGTTCGCTATATTTTGACTCGTCTAATACGAGTTCGCTATATTTTGACTTGTTTAATATGAGCTCGCTATATTTTGACCGGTTTACTATGAGTTCGCTAAATTTTGACGCGTTTAATATGAGTTCGCTATATTTTCACTATTCTAATACGAGTTCGCTATATTTTGACTTGTCTAAGTACCCATTTGCATCAATATCGTCAATCAGATCCGTTTTTAAAGCCTCCTCCTCTAGTTGAACTTCTGAATCCATTAGCTTATGCGTGTCCTGCATCGACTAAAGCAAGAACATCTTGGAACCGAAAAATTGATGATCAAGATAGGAAAAAAAATGCATTGTTAATTCTAGTTAGTTACATCTATTACATGTAAATCTTCCCAATGATTATTGGTTTAAAAGGAATATACTAATAGTTTAAGAATGAGAATGGGGGAATATGACAACGAATATCCTTTTGAGAGAATTGGGTTCTTTCTTTAAGCCATGAATTTACGGATCACGCTAATACCAACCACCAGATTTAGTGAAGGTTGGAGTCATGGCGGCCCACAATTACCGTGTGGTGGGAAATTGATGAACGATGTAAGATAGTTTTTTTACCTCTTTGATCGATTGCTAGGATTGCAAATTGAATAACAATTTCTTGAAGGCAAGTCTTAGGAGTAGGGATATGGAAATCAAAGTGGGCTAAATAAATGGAGAGGAATTAGGAGAACAAAAGTATAAAAATCATTTTTTTCTTAGGAAAACTATAACAACTCTAAAACCGACACCCTCGAATATTTTCCGACACCCTAAAAATATTTAAAATATCCTAATATGTCACTAAATACACCCCATACGTGAAAACGGACCCCGAATACCCTAAATACTATTAAAAATAATTAAAAATCAAGTATTTAAGTTTGTCGGGGGCCGCGTAGACCTCCTAAGGGTCTTACGCGGCCCGCTAGAGATCAAATATGTGGCGCAGCCCGGTGATGACACGTGTCATCATCGTGGCGAGTTTAGTAGCTGACCCAGCTAAGCTACGCCGTTGACCGGGTTTGACATGGGCCGCGTAGACCCTTGTCTACATTTACGCGGGCCGCGTAAAAGTTGAAAACCAGCCCTATATATAGAGGCCATAAGATCTTCAGTCGAATCGTTCAAAATCGTTTTCTTTATCTCAATTCTGAATTAAAGGCATTATCTACGGGTATTATACCCCCTAAATAGCGAAGTTCTGCTCCGTTGTAAGTATTATAACCCCTGGATACGTATTAGATACGCTGCCCGATTGATCTAGGGTTCCGTAACGGCTGTCGTGGTTCTGCCCGACGTAGTCGTTGGAATGCCGTCTCGGGGAGGGTATTACTAATGTTAAAATGGGTTATTATACTAACGCGTGTGCATTTGTGTAAATTATAGATTATTACCAGAAAACCCTTACGGAAAATCTAAAACAGCAATGTGGGTTGATCCACTTTTTGTAAACCTTTTGTTAATTGTTTTTACAAAACCTCATACAAATAATTATATATGAAGCAGTTATTGAGTATTTGTAAGGATATAATTATCATGAGTATGTTGGGGTTTTGTATACAAAATTTGTTACCACCTGGTCAAGGAGTAACGTTTCCACAACTCGGGTCTGACAGTACCATGGATGTTAATTGATATAACTTGGAAACAAATGTAATTGCGAGATTGCCCTCAATACTTTGAAATGGTTTTTATTTCTACTTGATTAAACTGGGATTCACTCACCAGTATTTCCCACTGACAAATGTTTTAAAACGCGTTTCAGGTAACAAACTGTGAAAGCCAAATAGAAGCCAGCTGGACAGCACTGAAGGCTTGGAAAAGTGGCAATAAAGTTACCTAAAATAAAATAGATGTTTTTATTAAATAAAATAGGATTTATTCCTATGGAAACGTGTGTACTACGAACTTGGATTTTATTCCGTGTATTTAATATTATGAAAATGTGGTATTTTACTCTGATCAATTATTTCCTAACTACGGTCCTGATGAAAAAATTCCGCTACCAAATTAGACAATACGTGATACCACCGAAACTGGCTCGCGGCCGCCCGTTCCCGGGGATTTGGGATCGGGGGTTGCGACAGAAGGTGGTATCAGAGCTAAGCCACTGATTCAGCCACAAAAGTGTTCTGCTGACATCAAAATTCAATTTGTTAGGAAATAAATTTTGGAAATACGTGCATAACTATATTTATTGTTATGTGTTATTTGACTATTTGTTAGTTTACAGTATGAGCGATCAAGGACCATCTGACGCGTATCGTCAATTGTCTGGTTCGCCTAGAAGCGAAGGCACCTCCTCTTCTCAGCCTGCCCTCTCAGGGTACTCTGCTGATACGGAAGAAGGAATCTTTGTGTTTAAGGTTCAGTCCGAGGAGCCATTTCCTCAGAAAAGGAAGGGATGGTTCAGTCGAGGGGCACACGAGCGTAGAAAGCGTATGAAAAAGTTACAAGAACAGAGAGTGCTAGCAGCAGCCAAAAGAGAAACTGATGCCTATGCCCAGGATATGATAAATAGGGGTATTGCCAACATCCACATACTAGCAACCACTGCAGCTGACCCTAATCTGGAACAAATAATAGCACCCCAACCACAACTACCACTTCCTGACCAACCCATGGAGATAGAAAACCCTGAAAACCAAGTAGAAATGCATGACTTCAACCCAGAAGAAATACCAAGGGTACTAGCACCAAACCCCCTAGACCCAAATTACGACCCCTGGTGGGACGACAATAGGGACAATGTGCAACGTTACCCGATACATGAAGACATGCCCATGCCAACCATAGGATCCTATCCAGGTTTGGATCCTTTAGATCCCTATTAACACGATGAATAAATTAGGGAGATTTTAGAAGATCCTTACCGATTCCAGGCACCTACACCCCCATACCAGGAACCGACACCCCAGATTCCGACCCCAGTCCTAGAACCTGCACCCCCAATGAGTGCAGATAATGTACAAGAACTCAGGACATTTGGTGAGGAAATTCTAGAAAGTAGTGAACGAATGAGACAGGTGGGAGAGCGACTAGTCTGGAAGTACGACGAGCGCAATATGGATTTCTGGATGAATCCATATCCGTAGATGTGATGGTGGAGACGGTAATAGTAATAATAATAAAATAAAAAAATATGTGTGTACGGATGCCTACTATTATTAGTATAATTTTATTTCAGTTGGTATTGTAATTTTTATTTCAGTACTGTATGTAATAGATGCATAATATATGAATAGAGTAAGTCGCAATGATCGACGCTTTTGACCAAAATGAGTGTCATGTGATTGACTATATTAAATATTATTTTGTGATATTAATACGGGGTAACTGTTTAAAATTCAGATGGCCGATGAAAGAAATCAAGATAATCTGAATAACGATAACCAGAGTAACATTAACTTGGTTAATGAAAATCCAAGCATCAATAACAATGGAAACCAAATGGATAATAGTGCCGTTCAACACATAGTGGCACAAGGAATTATAGATGCAATGCCATTTATTATTCAAACGGTTCAGGAAGCAAATAATAAAAGTAAGCATAGCAGTAAGCGACCCATTGAACCAGAACACACCGTAAACAATGGACCCGTACTTCAAGTGCCCATTCCTAAAAGAAGAAGAACCATGCCTTATGGTTGTTCTTGCAAAGAATTTTGGTCCTGCAAACCAATAGAATTCTCGGGCAATGAAGGACCCATTGCAGCCCTACGCTGGATAGAGAAGACTGAGGCTGTTTTAAAAATAAGCAAGTGTGCTGAAGAAGATAAGATAATGTTTGCTTCTAATCTGTTTAAGAACTCAGCCTTAGAATGGTGGAACACTATCCTCCAATCAAAAGGAAGTGATAGGATATACAACATGGAATGGGAGGAATTTAAAAATATGGTAGAAAGAAAATTCTGCCCTCCCAATGAAAAGGAACATATAGCAAATAAGTTTCTGAACCTTAGAATGATCGGGGTAGATAGTAAGGGCTATACTACCACATTCTTTGAATATGCTAGAATAGTACCAACCCTTGCATCACCTGAACCAGTATTAATCTCTCGTTACATCTGGGGATTAATCGGGGAGATTAGGCATGTAGTCAAGGCAGCTAGACCACAAACTATTGAAGAAGCAGTAGAACTAGCAAACACCTTGACAGATGAATTAATCCGTACTAGAGAAGAAGAATAGAGGAGAAACCTAACCCAAAGGCTTACTCAAGAATTTCGTTCTGGGAATTACAACCGTAGGAATATGGGTTCTACCTCTGCACCATTCTGCAAGGTCTGCAAGAAAAAGCATTCGGGAAAATGCTCCACTCTTTGCAATTTCTGCAAGATGCCAGGACACAAGGAAGAAGATTGCAGGAGAAAATCCAGTAATGGACTGTGCTTCAACTGTGGAGAAAAAGGTCACATCAAGCCGAATTGTCCAAAATTGGCTCCAGGTGTAAACAACAGGAACACTAAAAATGCTAGAGCATTCGTTCTGACTGCAGATGAAGCCAAGATGATTCCAGACATGATAGCTGGTACGTTTTTAGTTAATGATGTTTTTGCTAAAGTATTATTTGACTCTGGTGCAAACCAAAGTTTTATTAATACTCCGTTTTGCAAACTTCTGAATCAATCATTAACTAAACTACCACATGAATGTCTAGTAGAAACAGCTAATGGAGAAACTGTTAAGATTTCTGAAATCTTGCAGGGAGCAAGAATAGAAATTTTAAATCAAAAGTTTATTGCAAACCTTTATCCCATGAATCTGGCAGGATTTGATGTCGTTTTAGGAATGGATTGGTTAATAGCCAATAAAGCCAGTATTTTATGTGATCAAAAGTCAATCCAAGTAAATTCACCAAAAGGTGAAAAGATCACAATTAACGGAGATAAACCATCTAGATCCACAAAATTCATCTCTGTGATGAAAACTGCAAGCTATATAAGAAAAGGGTCTATAGTGTATGTAATTTCTATAATCACTAACACTAAAGGAAAAGAACTAAAAGACATTCCAGTAGTGTCTCAGTTTTCAAATGTATTTCCAGAAGAATTACCAGGACTACCGCCAGATACAGAAGTTGAATTCAGAATTCACCTGCTACCAGGAACAACACCAATTGCCAAAGCACCTTACCGTTTGGTACCCGCCAAAATGCAAGAACTAAAGAAACAGTTAGATGAATTATTAGAGAAAGGATTCATACAGCCAAACTCATCACCATGGGGAGCACCGATATTGTTTGTTAAAAAGAAGGACGGATCAATGCGTATGTGCATTGACTACCGTGAATTGAACAAGGTCACAATTAAGAATCGATACCCATTACCGAGAATCGGTGATCTGTTCGATCAACTGCAAGGAGCTCGATTTTTCTCTAAAATTGATTTAAGATCAGGATATCATCAATTAAAGGTACAGGAAGAGGATATTCCTAAGACCGCTTTCAGAACAAGGTATGGCTATTATGAATTTACTGTCATGCCATTTGGTTTAACCAATGCCCCAGCCGCATTTATGGACATGATGAACCGAATATGTAAGCCATATTTGGATAAATTCATAATTGTCTTCATAGATGATATTCTCATTTACTCTAAGAATAAAAAGGAACATGCAAAACATTTGCACGCACTTTTAAGCCTATTAAGAAAAGAAAAGCTTTATGCTAAATTTTCAAAATGCGAGTTTTGGTTAGAACAGGTACAGTTTCTTGGACATTTAGTGAACCATGAAGGAATTCATGTGGATCCCACAAAGATCGAGGCAATAACTAAATGGAAAACCCATGAATCACCAACCGAGGTTAGAAGTTTCTTAGGATTGGCCGGTTATTATAGAAGATTTATTCGAGATTTCTCTAGAATAGCCATTCCTTTAACTAAGTTAACCTGTAAATCTATTAAGTTTAAATGGGGACCAAAACAAGAAGAAGCATTTAGAATTCTTAAGCAGAGATTAACCCATACACCCATACTAGCGTTACCAGAAGGAACTGAAGACTTTGTAATCTATTGTGACGCTTCTAAATTAGGTTATGGTTGTGTATTAATGCAACGCCAAAAGGTTATAGCTTATGCGTCTAGGCAACTTAAGAATCATGAAGAGAATTATACCCATGATTTAGAACTAGGAGTTATAATTTTTGCCCTTAAGATTTGGAGACATTACCTTTATGGTAGTAAGTTTACCCTATTCACAGATCATAAGAGTTTAAGGTATGCTTTCGGGCAAAAGGAGTTGAATATGAGACAAAGACGCTGGATGGAGATGCTTAGTGATTATGATTGTGATATCCAGTATCATGAAGGAAAGGCAAATGTAGTTGCCGATGCTTTAAGTCGAAAGTATCATAAAAAGTCAAAAAGGGTACGTTCTCTTAAATTAAATCTACAAGTAGATTTAAATGATCAAATTAGAAAAGCACAAGAATCAGTAATCAAGGATGATACTGAAAAACTAAAGGGTATGATTAAGGAATTAGAACAAGGAACAGATGGAATTTGGGGATTCCATGAAAAGAGAATGTGGATACCTAAATTAGGAAACCTACGTCATCGTATATTAGAAGAAGCCCATAAGTCTAAATATACGATGTTTCCAGGAAATGATAAAATGTATCAGGATTTAAGAAACAATTTTTGGTGGATAGGAATGAAAAAGGACATAGCAGCCTATGTTTCTAAATGTTTAACTTGTTCACAAGTTAAAGCTGAACACCAGAAACCCTCAGGTTTGTTACAACAGTTAGAAATGCCAGTATGGAAATGGGAATTGATAACAATGGATTTTGTTACCAAATTACCTAAAACAAGGAAAGGTAATGATACAATCTGGGTGATTGTAGATAGACTAACCAAGTCAGCTCATTTCCTACCAATGAAGGAAACTTTCAGTATGGAACAATTAGCCAAATTGTATGTAAATGAAATCGCTTCTTTACATGGAATTCCTTTATCAATCATTTCTGATAGGGATAGTCGATTTACCTCTCATTTTTGGTCAAGTTTCCAAAAATCCATGGGAACCAAGTTAAATCTGAGCACAGCTTATCATCCTCAAACGGACGAACAAAGCGAAAGAACAATTCAGACGATGGAGGACATGCTTAGAGCTTGTGTAATTGATTTCAGAGGTAATTGGGACGATCACTTACCTTTAATAGAATTTTCTTATAATAATAGTTATCACACAAGTATCAATGCTGCACCATTCGAAGCACTTTATGGACGAAAGTGCCGAACCTCAGTCTGTTGGGCAGAAATTGGGGAAAAGCAACTATCTAGACCTGAGATGGTACAAGAAACAACTGACAAGATTATCCAAGTCAAGGAACGACTAAAAACAGCACGTGATCGACACAAGAGCTATGCCGATAACCGACGCAAACCATTGGAATTTCAAGTAGGAGACAAAGTATTGTTGAAGGTCTCTCCTTGGAAAGGAGTGGTAAGATTCATCAAAAGAGGAAAGCTAAGTCCCAGGTATATTGGACCTTTCGAAATTATTAGAAGAATAGGACCTGTAGCCTATCAGCTACAACTTCCAGAGGAAATGGCAGGAATACATGATGTATTTCATGTATCTAATCTCAAGAAATGCTTAGCTGATGAATCACTAGTGGTACCTCTTAAGGATATAGAGGTAAATGAACAACTCAAATTTGTAGAAAAGCCTCTACAGATTGAAGACAAGAAAGTCAAGAATCTCAAGCACAAGAGATTAGTTCTGGTCAAAGTGAAATAGGACTCCAAAAGAGGACCTGAGTACACATGGGAGCTTGAATCAGAAATGCAAAAGAAATACCCACACTTGTTCCAGTAGATCTCGAGGACGAGCTCTAAAACAAGGTGGAGAGGATATAACAACTCTAAAACCGACACCCTCGAATATTTCCTGACACCCTAAAAATATTTAAAATATCCAAATATGTCCCTAAATACACCTCATACGTGAAAACGGACCCCGAATACCCTAAATACTATTAAAAATAATTAAAAATCATGTTTTTAAGTTTGTCGCGGGCCGCGTAGACCTCCTAAGGGTCTTACGCGGGCCACTAGAGATCAAATATGTGGCGCAGCCCGGTGATGACACGTGTCATCATTGTGGCGAGTCTAGGAGCTGACCCAGCTAAGCTACGCCGTTGACCGGGTTTGACGCGGGCCGCGTAGACCCTTATCTACATTTACGCGGGCCGCGTAAAAGTTGAAAACCGGCCCTATATATAGAGGCCATCAGATCTTCAGTCGAATCATTCAAAATCATTTTCTTTCTCTCAATTCTGAATTAAAGGCATAATATACGGGTATTATACCCCCTAAATAGCGAATTTCTGCTCCGTTGTAAGTATTATAACCCCTGCATACGTATTAGATATGCTACCCGATTGATCTAGGGTTCCGTAACGGCTGTCGTGGTTCTGCCCGACGTAGTCGTTGGAATGCCGTCTCGGGGAGGGTATTACTAATGTTAAAATGGGTTATTATACTAACACGTGTGCATTTGTGTAAATTATAGATTATCACCAGGAAACCCTTACGGAAAATCTAAAACAACAATGTGAGTTGATCCACTTTTTGTAAACCTTTTGTTAATTGTTTTTACAAAACCTCATACAAATAATTATATATGAAGCAGTTATTGACTATTTGTAAGGATACAATTATCATGAGTATGTTGGGGTTTTGTATACAAAATTTGTTACCACCTGGTCAAGGAGTAACATTTCCACAAGTCGGGTCTGACAGTACCATGGATGTTAATTGATATAACTTGGAAACAAATGTAATTGTTAGATCGCCCTCAATACTGTGAAATGGTTTTTATTTAAACTTGATTAAACTGGGATTCACTCACCAGTATTTCCCACTGACAAATGTTTTTAAAACGCGTTTCAGGTAACAAACTGTGAAAGCCAAATAGAAGCCAGCTGGACAGCACTGAAGGCTTGGAAAAGTGGCAAGAAAGTTACCTAAAATAAAATAGATGTTTTTTATTAAATAAAATGGGATTTATTACTATGGAAACTGTAGGATCGGTTTTGACACCGTACGATTGCGTAACGAACGTTCGACGTGCGGAATCCGTGAACGTGCGTGACCGAACACACAAGAACGTACAAATGACGTGATTCTATTAATATGATGTCGTGTACAAAGCTGTGAATCACGTAGAGAGACTTTCTCTCTCTAGACTTTCTCTCTCTAAAATATATCTCCTAAACCACCAAATGAGAAAAAAGTCTTAACCTTTACAACTAAAGCTCCTATTTATAGGCACAAGGTTATAATGAGAAATCTCATTATTTACAAAATTGTCACCTTGCCTTTACTAACTAGTAACATCATCAAGTCTTGCATTCTTCGGTTTCTACTACGATTTTGATTGACGGAGGCGATAGAAACTTAATGCACTAACAGACTCCCCCTTGGATATTGTCGTAGTCAATCTCGTAGCATCTTGTCTTTTCTCTTTCACGAACAGAATCCCCGTGGATCTGTCTTCGAGCTTCCGTTGCTCCCCCTCTCGATAGACTCTTTCTTCAGGCTCCCCCTTTCGACAAGCTTCCGTGCTTTTGGGATCGACACCTGGATTTCCATATACAAGCTCCTCCAAAATATATATATGGCTCTTTGAATCCACGCTTTCTCTTGCGTTGAGCTCGTCTTCAGACTCCCCCTTAGACTCAGCTATCGGGATCGTAGTCTGACTTTCATCGGTTCACAAGTTCAGGATCAATTCCTGGCTTTGTTCTGCATCTGCTAAGGATTTGAAACATGGTTAACCTGCACATCCTCTACCTCAACATAAGTTTCACAAATTTATAACAGTTAGATTTAAGAAACTTACTGGTAGAAATCATTAATTCATCAATCTGTATAGTTACATCAAGTTCGAATGAATGACCTTGATTAACTAATCACACAATCTTACAAAACATTTGTATATGACATTCAAAGTTTTCAACATATTCTCCCAATCCAATGTAGTTCATAATGTTTAGCACTTGGAATTTTGAAAATCAACTCTTCAACATCAGTTGTCGAAAATCTTTTTGTGTTTTTCAAAATTTTATACTAAAACAATATTTTTGGATTTTTGATTTTAAAGAAATGCCGTAAAGAAATATATACAGACAATATGTTTGATGAGTTTGTGTAAGAGGATCATATCAGTGTCTGAAACAAATCACTAGCACCGTTAAGCTTTAAATCATTTTAAGTTCTAAACGATTCACCTTGATTGTCGATATACTGATCCATCTTAAATCCTCACACAAATTTCAATTTACTCAGGATACGATTTAGATATCTTATGAACTTAGCTCATTCATGTGTCCCACCTCTTGAATATACTCTCGTATCCAGAATCCTAATATTCAGTCTTACAGGTGAGAATACTACAATGATATCTGTACATAAATTAGGTATGCGAGGGCCGAGGGATCTCAGGTCGATACTTCCGTATATGCAGAGAGATATCAGCTTCGACTTTATGGTATGTCCCCTTTAGAGGATCTTTTTGCTACAACAGCAGCGACTATCAATTTTATTGTTTCATCGGCATGCTGAGGGTTTATGCTATGTTTCAAGCATTTGAAGAAAGTATTATCCAAGGACTAGGTCAGAACTACCGTTCAGCAGAAGTCCCGGAATAATACCCCAGACATCATTGAGTATAAAAACCTAGTATATCAGAAAAAGGAACCTTTCAAACGAGATTTCAGGGGTTACCTATATATCCAAGTAGTGTTCCCCACGAATTTCACAAATTTGAAATTTTAGGTTTATATCCCGAATAAATCTACTAAATGTGCGAAAACCTATCGACACATCATCAGTGAGACCGTTTATCACATTTGACATTCCATATCTTTAGCATGCTGTGATCGTCTACTGATGTACTATCATTTCCTCTTTTATACACCAAAACTCATTTTTGCTTTTTCAATGTTTTTGACATTTTCAAATTTTCTATTTTTTTTAAGAGTTAACTGCCATTTTCGTCCCTGTGGTTTGGTCACTTTAGCCATTTCAGTCCATTTCTCAAAAATGCGCTATTTTCGTCCCCCACGTTCTGGAAAGGTGCCATTTCAGTCCAAAAATCATAACCCAGTTAAGTCAGTTTGTTAATAAGGACTGATTGTGTAAATTTGTAACATAAGGGACCATTTAAGTAAAATGTATAAATATTTGAAAAATGGACTGAAATGGCACCACCGCCACACCAGTTCCCACCACAGCCACTGCCACCACCACCACCACCGCCACCACCGCCACCACAGCCACCACCGCCACCACAGCCACTGCCACCACCACCGCCACCATCTTCATCTTCATCACCGCTCCGCTGCCACCACAGCCACCACTGCCACCACCACCACTCCGCTGCCACCACAGCCACCACCCCCACTGCCGCCGCCTGCAACTCACCGGAAAAACGGCACCCCCCATCGTCGCCTTCTCTCTCTCCCGCTGTTACGTATCTTATTTATTTTAGTTTTATTACTATTGTTAAGTCAAGGGATTAGGATGTTATTTTGGTTTAGTTTGGGGGTGTCTTGTGTAAGTGTCTTGTTTATTTAATTGGTTTACGTATGGAATGCAAATCAACTAGAATTTGAGTCAAATTTCCTTCTATCTCTTAGCTTTCTTCTTTCCCAAGGTTTTAACCCTATCAAGGGTATCAGAGCCGTTCCGATCTCCGGTTCGATTACCATGACTAACACTCGCAATCAAGAAATTGACAGCACTCTCAAGGAACATGGCAAGGCAATCTCAAATCTCCAAGAAACCCTAGCCACCATGTTGAAACAACAAGAACAGTCGATGAAAAAACAAGAAGAGATCTTACGAGCACTCAAGGAGCATTCAAGCGGTGGCAGTTTTAGCGGCGGCGGAGGCGGCCCTGATAAGGGCCTGTTTAGCGATGATTCGCAGACGGGTACTCGGCCTATGCGGGTCGGGAAGGTTGAGTTTCCTCGGTTTTCAGGAGAAGTTGTGGAGGATGGGCTGCAACCCGAAGATGTCAAAATAACACCTCCGGTTAACGCTTCAAAACTTCTGTTGCTTCCAGATCCAACAGGAGTCCCTGGGCCACCAGCTTATAAACCAGCAACTATTAACGTGAAGCGCTTGTCAGGTGAGGAACTAGAGTTAAAAAAGTCAAAAGGAGAATGCTTTTGGTGCACTGAAAAGTTCGTTCCAGGACACAAGTGCAAAAAGAAACAACTTTTTGTGATTAACGTGGAAGGCGATGAGGAAACTGAACAAGACGACAATGGTTAAGGATTGAATTGAAGAGCTTACTTTTTGAAGGCAAAAAGTAGGTTAAGGGGGGAGTATTGTTACGTATCTTATTTATTTTAGTTTTATTACTATTGTTAAGTCAAGGGATTAGGATGTTATTTTGGTTTAGTTTGGGGGTGTCTTGTGTAAGTGTCTTGTTTATTTAATTGGTTTACGTATGGAATGCAAATCAACTAGAATTTGAGTCAAATTTCCTTCTATCTCTTAGCTTTCTTCTTTCCCAAGGTTTTAACCCTATCACCCGCCTCCTTCTCTCTCTCTCTCTCTCTCGTCAGACCATCATCTTCTGATGATGATGATGATGATGATGAAGATCGCGATGATGATGATGAAGGTCGATGATGATCGATGATGATGATAACAGATGATGATCGATGATGATGAATAATGATATGAAGATAATGAGTTGGAGGTTTGGACGTGATGAATGAGGTGAGCAGAAGAAGATGACCGGTGTTACAGGATGAATGGGTGGCTGCCGGAGAAGATGACCGGAGGAGAGTTCCAGGTTCCGGTGAAGGGTTCCGGAGAAGATGAATGAAAGACGGAGATAATGGACGGGCTGTGGTGGTCGTTGAGCGATAACAGAGACGAAGGTGGCAGCGGTCGATGTTGCAGGTTTACGGTGTCGGAGAAGATGAAGGTTGATGTCGTTGGTCACCGAAGTACAAGACCTGGTGTTGCAGGTTGTGAGAGATACGGTGACCGGAGAAGAGAAAGATGGCCGGAGTAGATGGTGTCGGTTCGTAACAGTTGAACAGAGATGGTTAAGGTTTTACGGTGGTCGGAGGAGATCCGTCGGAGTGATTGAAGAAGACGGGCGGTGATGAAGATGGTGGCGGTGGTGGTGGCAGTGGCTGTGGTGGCTGTGGTGGTGGTGGTGGTGGTGGTGGTGGCAGCGGAGTGGTGGTGGTGGCAGGGCTAGTGGTGGTGGTGTTCAAATTTACACAATCAGTCCTTTATGTTACAAATTTACACAATCAGTCCTTATTAACAAACTGACTTAACTGGGTTATGATTTTTGGACTGAAATGGCACCTTTCCAGAACGTGGGGGACGAAAATGGCGCATTTTTGAGAAATGGACTGAGATGGCCAAAGTGACCAAACCACAGGGACGAAAATGGCAGTTAACTCTTTATTTAAATTTCTCTCCCCCTAAAATCAAAATATGTTTCAATTTTGATTTTCTGGGAAAATTTGAAAACAAACTGTACAAAAATGACAAACTGATATCGAATCGCTTTAATTCGCCATTCACTCGGCTTAACAATCAGAACTCCCCCTGACAACAAACTATTTTTCCATTAAGATTTCAAAACACTTAAGTTTGTTTTAATCAAAATGGTTTTTCCGGAAAATTAGTTTTGTTTGTCTTTTCACAAACTAGGGGTTCTTTCATCACATTGTTCACCTTTAATCACTTGTCGGAAAGATAAATCAAGTACAATTTAATGTCCTTGATTAGTCTTTTGTGATCCGAAATATCACAGTTACCAACCTGTGAATTTCTCAAGAAATATGCCGATTCCTGTTCCACACTTACCAACCTGGGAACTCCGGCAAGTCAGGTTTTTCTATTTGAAAAGATTCACCCAAGCCTGACCAGCCTTGGGTTTGACAGTTTTTACCTCAACAAATGGCTCTTCTGGTTTTGACGAACCAGAATCATTGCCTGATTGTGGCTTGTCTGACTTTGAGACGTCAGATTCATCGCCTGATGGTGGCTTGTCTGACTTGGACGCATCAGATTCATCGCCAACCATTTTCTTCTTCTTCTTTTCTTCTTTAGTCCTCAGATTTGCATCTGAAGAATTCAATTTACTTGGCTTTGCAGTCGAGTGAGTTGATTCATCAGAACTTTTATTCAATCTGTCCGGTGAATCCGAAGACAAAATTTTCTCGAGATACTCTCTCGCCTTCTTCCTTTTCTTTCGCAGTCTGTCTTTCTGCCCCTGTGAAAGTTTAACTTTCTTTTCTTGAATTTTCTGATCCTGAACTTTAGGTTTTAGAACCTTCTGTTCTTGGGACTTGACGTTGACTGGCTTCTTTGCCATTCTTTGAGATTCAACCCTCGATCTTCCCATTGATCTCCTTGGGCAATCTCTGGCAATATGTCCTCTGATATGACAATTATAGCATCTTCTTGTCTCATAACTCCAATTCTGGCAGTTAACAGCAATGTGTCCTCTCACACCACAAGTGTAGCACACTCTGTTATCGTACCATCCACCACTTTCACACCATATGCTTAGATCATAACATTGTCTGGCTTTGTGGTAATCATCACTCTTCTTGAAAACTGGTTTTGGCTTTGAAGCACTGTGGTCAAACCTGCACCACTTATTATCAACATTTTGTGAGTTTTCATTTTTAGATTTTTGTGATTTTTGATAATGATTGGATGACTTATCTGATGAGCTTTTATTTTCATTTTTTAAATTTTTCAAATTTTTAACTTTTTGTTTCTGCTCTACACTCTTCTTAACAGGTTTTTGTTTAGAACATTCACCTGTTTCAGTAGATTGCAAAACAGTATTTTTAAATTTTTCTTGTAAATCTAAAAATATTTTTCTTTTCTTTTCTTTTCTTTTCTTTTTCATCATCAGATATTTCATCACAATCTTCAATTTTGACTTTGTCAAAATTTGTGACATTGTCACTTATTGGAACAGAATTGATCGGTTTTGGACACAAATATGATGCAGAAGTCACAAAACTTTTCAATTTATTCTCTAACTCAGCAATTTTCTTTCGAGCATCTTCAGCTTCATGCTCAAGTCGAATGATTTTATCAAGATGAGAATTTATTTCAATCTGTTTTTCAAGATTATTTTTAAAAATAACAGATTTTTCATCTTCTAAAATCTTTATTTGACTTTGAAAATCTTTTTCAATCTTTAATTTTTCATTTTCAAAAACTTTTTCTTTTTCTTTAAAATTTTTGTTTTCTAATGACAAACTCTCAACATTCTTCAAAAGTTTGTCATTTTCAGATTTTAGTTTTTCGCAGTTCAAGCGCAAATCCAAAATCTGTTCATCATCACCTTTCTTCTCGTCTTTCAAAGCTTTGTTTTCCAATGTCAAATTCTCCACATCTTTCAAGAGATTGACATTTTCTGCTTCGGATTTTTCGCATTTCGAGCATTTTCCATTCATCTCTCCATCATCAGCTTCTTTCTTTGTTTCCATCTTGTATGTTCCTGCACAGAAAATTTTAACAAAATTAAGAGGATTCATATTTTCATCAATATAACAACCCCTCTTAATATCGTATTTCATAACATTTTTTGCAGCAAGACACACAGAGATTCTTTTTCTCATTTCAATAATCACATCCAAATTTATCTTTTCTAAATCCTTTTTTATTTCATCTATCAACTTCTTCTTTTTCTTTTCATTTTCATAATTGTGTGTTTTAATCTTATCGATGAATTCTCTTAAACACAAATTTGAGAATCTAAAATCCTTTTTCAGGTTAATCAAGAATTCATTCCATTCAGCCGGTAAAACATCTGCAAATTTTGATATCCGTTCAGCATCTGACATTCTTATCTCATTCGTTTTTAAATTTTCAAGTAATTGATAATACCGTGTTACCAACTCATCCAACGGTTCATGTTTCTTGCACAAGAAATTTTCAAGTCTATTAACCCAAACATGCTTATTCCCATTTTCTCTCGTGTTAAACCAAAACCTATCATACCAATCATTCAATCTTTCAAGGTTATCGTTTTCCTTTTCGTCAAACATTTTAACCACAATTTCTTTGTTAAACTTCTTGAATTAAACAAATTTAAAGTTCAAAGTCCACAAAATTTCAACTTGTATATCACCTCGAATCACAAGTGATCAAAAATATGATTGGGCCGTTCTGATATAGTGGACTGACAACTAGCAATTTATACACAAACTATTGAATCGTAAGACTAGAAGGTATAGGGGCCGGCTGAGGCCCGGCTAGGACCGGCGCCGGTCCCCCACACCGCCCCCCTCCCTTCCGTCCCGGCCTCACCAGCAGCCCACAGCCGAACTCGCCGGGCCTCCTTCTTCTTCCTTCTCTCACATATACCTATACATACATACATATACACAAAGGGGTTCATCCCCCACCCCCTAGGTCCATCCCCTCCAAGCCACTCCTACGTGGCGGTGACGTGGCAGCCCATCCTTGGAGGACTTGCCTCCTCCATACCTTCTAGTCTAAAACACAATTATGCAAATCACATATAATGTGCCGACAAATCACATGTCAAAACATCAGATAATGTCCCGACAAATCACACGTGCCGCAAATGTCAGCTGATTGGGCCAAACAATCCACTTAAACCGACAAATGAATTTAACACACTTCAAATGTTATTGGGCAGATAAGCTTTATTGGGTCGGTGATAGGATCAAACAACTAAGCACAATTAATCCGAAAATTCAATTTACTTTGATTGGGCCTAACACTTAGAGCAATTAATGAATTCAGGAATTCACGTGATGAGTTTTCAATTTCAAGATTATCAGCCGACAATTTTAAATCTCAATACAATTTTATTGAACCAATGCACTATCAAGCGAGCAGACAACTTTTATTGTTCAATTCAAACAACCGACAACACTTTGAATCTTATGAACTGATACACGCATGTGATTTCTTTTCCCAAAGAACTGACACCCTCGTTCAGAACGTTATACACAACAATCAAACAGTCTATATCCACGTAACATGAATTCCCGAGACAATTAATGATGCAGATAACTGTTGACAGACACTTTCAAGCGGACAAGTGGTGTGATTTCAAGCGATCAAACATTTTCAAGCGGTCAAGCAGATTTCAAGCGAACAAATGATGTAATTTCAAGCGATCAAACGTTTTCAAGCGGTCAAGCAGATTTCAAGCGAACAAATGGTGTAATTTCAAGCGAACAGGACCTTTTCGCTTCAAAATAACACACTTTTTCAAGCGAACAAGACAAGTTCTTTCAAGCGAACAGCAATATCGGACCTAAAACTTTCAATTTCTCCTAAATGGCTAGGAGTTTGAATCTAAAATTTTGTAGGATTGTAATTCAAGTATTTTCGCACAACATACTAAAAAATCAGCCAATTTGGCCCATAAAAACCCGTTCAATTTTACGTTTTTCAGTGAAAACCGTGATGAGAGTGAAAAAGATGAAGAAATTGATGAAATTCAGGTCTGAAATCGATGAAATCTGGTACGAATCTATGTGTTTGATCAGCGCAATCGAGCTCCTGCTCTGATACCACTTGTAGGATCGGTTTTGACACCGTACGATTGCGTAACGAACGTTCGACGTGCGGAATCCGTGAACGTGCGTGACCGAACACACAAGAACGTACAAATGACGTGATTCTATTAATATGATGTCGTGTACAAAGCCGTGAATCACGTAGAGAGACTTTCTCTCTCTAAAATATATCTCCTAAACCACCAAATGAGCAAAAAGTCTTAAACTTTACAACTAAAGCTCCTATTTATAGGCACAACGTTATAATGAGAAATCTCATTATTTACAAAATTGCCACCTTGCCTTTACTAACTAGTAACATCATCAAGTCTTGCATTCTTCGGTTTCTACTACGATTTTGATTGACGGAGACGATAGACACTTAATGCACTAACAGAAACGTGTGTACTACGAACTTGGATTTTATTCCATGTATTTAATATTATGAAAATGTGGTATTTTACTCTGATCAATTATTTCCTAACTACGGTCCTAATGAAAAAATTCCGCTGCCAAATTGGACAATACGTGATACCACCGAAACTGGCTCGCGGCTGCCCGTTCCCGGGGATTTGGGATCGGGGGTTGCGACAAAAACATAATCAAAACTACATAGTTTTGAGGGTTTCATGTCACACCCCAACCGATGGCGGAAACATCGGGGTGAGGCACTGAGCGAAACATATTGTCCAAGAGAAATCCATAATAACTAAATTACCAGATAATTAACATTATGTCCCATACCATAACTTATCAAAATAAAACAATTATTACAGACATAGATATCTCAAGGCAACTCATAGTTCCGACAACTCAAAATATTAATTGTTTGTTTCTAGACGCTTCCTAATCTTGATTCCACAAAAGATAGCAAGTATCCTAGCATCTCAAACACCTGTCACACACGTTAAAATAGAGGTCAATACACATAGTGTAAAGGTGAGCATACAAGTTTAATAGTATAATAGATAGCGAAATTGTTTTACGCATAACCAGCATGTAGCAAAGTGAAGCTAGTAGGTTATCGACAATGAAATATGCACAGACGTGACTGCGAGTTATAGAATGCGCAACACATATCAGCACTGTGATACGTGAAGTAAAGCCCTTAACAACCCTTGTCCACGACAGGTGCTGAGTCCAAACTATAGTACTATCGTTGCTAAGGTGTCAGGAAACAATCATTGTGTAAACATAAGATACAAGCATTCATCGGGTAACACGTATAACATGCAGTAAAGGTAAGCGTATAAAAGTGTTGCGTTGTGTGTTGATTGTGATTTGAATAAGTAACATATGTAACACCCAAAAGTGCGTAAAGCAAAAAAGGTTCGAGTATACTCACAGATCGTGTTAAATGAATAACACAGTCTTGGATTGGATTGAAGGGAGCGCTGGAAAGTTAGCCTGATTACAGAACGATAGCATAAGCGATGAACGGTGCGTTAAACGGAGACGAGTGTATTGGATGACGAATGGTCATTCGATCAGATGACAATCCGGAAGGATGGTCATCCGATCGGATGGCCATTCGATCGGATTGGCATTCGTTTGGGATGGATGTATTTGTGTATGATGGCTTTTAAGTTTTCGTTGTAGCATTTTAAAATCAGAGAAGTATCTCTACCTTTCAGGCCGTTCGATCGAACTGTCGTCCGGTCGGATGGTAGTTCGCTTGGATGGCGATCCGTTCCAATGAGACATTTCTCAGAGAACAAGTTCACAGCAGGATGGTCATTCGATCGGATGGTCGTCCGATCGGATGGCGATCCATTGGAAACTGATGATTTTTGATAATTTGTAAAAATGTTCAAGTGTTAAGACCACAAGTCATCCGATCGGATGGCAATTCGATTGGACGGCAGTCCGTTTGGTGACTTGCTCGTTTGAAATTTGGAAAATTTTGTTAAGTTTAGAAAGTTTGTGGTTTGACCGAGACGGTAAGACAACGTGTTTAAACAACTAGAACTCCATCAAGCCCAAGTCATCCGATCGGACGAGAATCACCCCAGTCTGATTAGTTAACTGTTCTTGTCGATTGTTCATGTTCAACTCGTGAATCGGATGTCTCTTTGATAGGAATCAGTTCTCAAACCGACACATCACTAGAGAATGAGTGGAATGCCTGAATGAGCTCCAATTCTATCGGTTTTGAGTGCAAGAGTGTAAAAGAGTTGAAAGAAAAGTTGTAAAAGCATCTTTTAATCCTTTTAATCTTGAAGATGTTTAGATTTAGGCGAAATCAGTGTTTAAACATGTTGAAATCTCTTAGATCTGAGTTGTTCTTGGTGGAATGAGGTCAAATCTTGAAGTTCATAAGAACCCCCATGATGACATCACCCTAAAACACCTCAAACCACCCGATTTCATGGTGAAAAGTTAAGATTCAAAGGTGAAAATGATGAAGAAGTGTGTGTAGATCATAGAAGTACAAGATTTGAGTTGAAAACTTACAAGAATTATGAGGAATCGAGAGAAAATAGCCTGAGAAGTCGAAGGGTCGCACCAGAGCTGTCACATCACTGTTCATGATGTGAAAGGTGCTATTTATAGGTGAAGGAGAAGAAAAGGCGGTGTAGTGTGACGGATCGGAGGGCAGTCGGATCGGATGGCCATCCGATCGGATGGTCATCCGTACGGATGACCATACGATCGAATGGTCATTCGATCGAACATCACTGTACGGATGACCATCCGATCGGATGGTCATTCGATCGAACATCTCTGGTGAGTTGAGTTTTGACGTTTTGTTTCGTGCGTTGAGCGATGCGATGCGTTTAAGCGAGTGTCGATTAAGCGAGTGTCGATTAAGCGATGTGATAGGTTTAGAAAGTAGTCACACAAATAATATAACTAACATACATAAAAGCGTTTAGCATTTGCGATTAGATTGCGTTGCGATAGAGTTGCGATTGCGTTTTTGATAAATCACCACAACATATAATAAACATGCACAAGTAACACATAAATAGCACACACACCTAAAACAATATACAGAGCCTATAATTCAAGTTGCGAATGCGATTGTGATGCGATTAGCGATTAACATGCGATTATTAACATTTACTCCACATAATACAACTAAAGTACACATATCAAAGTAATAGATTACAATAAAAGGTGTATAATCACTAGTTAAGCAAGGTGTGACATGTCGCAATTAGCAATCTTTTCTTCCTTTGACTTTAAGTTGTACTTTGACTTTCAAACGCGGGTTGTTACATTTCACATGTAAGGTTAGGTGCTTAACAACACCATATTCACTTTCCCCTTTTTGTATGCTTTTAATGTGATACTTGCATTAGAATCTTGAGTTTGTTGTAAGTGTGGTGTAGGGGATGTATCCGCATTAAACTGTCTAAGTGATCTAATTGTTGTGAACCTTATATCTATAATTAGGGGATGTGGCCACTAAATCAACAATTTATACTCTACATATTTTGATAACATCTCATCGTTTATTTATATCAAATGTTACCTTTTCAGGTAGGATCGATATCCAATAATGTTGATGCTTTAGCTGACCTGCTTGAAGCAAAGAAGAGGTATGATACAGTTTTTGTATTTGCAAATATTTCTGCTCGTTTACTTATAAACAGTCATTCCGGGTAGTGTTAAATGAGTTGATTATTGATTCGCATTTAGAGTATTAATAGCTATTTGACTATTTTGCAATTTTGCGCATTCGGAAAATGGATGAAAATCGTCCAAATGTTGTTTGTTGTGAAACATCATCTAACAAGGTTAAATCAAGATTACATGAATAAGCTAAACCAAACACTTTTTTAAGGGATGTCTTTTTTGGTCATTTTACATGAATAAGCTAAACCAAACAATTTTTAAAAAACTACTTATTAACTTATTGGTTTCCAAATACTTTTTTGAGTTAATTACACAGATGTACCATATGGTTTATAGTTAGTTTTACCTTTGAGTACTAACTTTTTTTAACAAGTTTAGATTTTATAGTTTCCATTTTGTAACACCTTTGGGTACTAATACCAAAATTAGTTAATTTTATGAATATAATGACTAAAATATCCTTCCATTTTTTTAATTTTATCAATGTAATACCTTTGGTTACTAACACCTAATTTTATTTAAGTTTAAATCAATTTTACAAAATCTATTTTTTTGTCGTTTTATTATGTCTCTTAATTAACATAAAATCTATTTATTTTTTTATTTTCATCTTTTTATTAAATTTCTTATTTAACACAAAATCTACTAGTTACACCAGTATTTTTTTGATCATTTACATTTTACTATTTTATAACTTATACACTTTTTATATTTATTATATTGATCACTGAGATATAAAATACATATTAATATAAAACTAATTATATCCACAATTCCGTTCTAAAAAAATAAATACACAATTGAAAAGTTTACTCGATACATGTTAGTTGAATCCAAAATTGAAAACGAGTAAGGTTTACATTATTTAAAAATAGCAACTTTATACATGTCTATTTTTTAATTTACATGAAAGATATTTATTATTATCTATGATATCTATCCAAAATTGAAAACGAGTAAGGTTTACATTATTTAAAACGAGTAAGATATTTAATTTACATAAAACTATATAGCTAGTAGATTTTATTTAAAAAAAATACTGATGTAACTAGCAGATTTTATGTTAAATAAGAAATTTAATAAAAAGATGAAAATAAAAAAAATAAATAGATTTTATGTTAATTAAGAGATATAATAAAAAGACAAAAATAAAAAATTGATTTTGTAAAATTGATTTAAACTTAAATAAAATTATATGTTAGTACCCAAATGTGTTACAAAATTAAAACCAGAGTTAATTACATTGTTAGTCCCTATGGTTTACACAAATTAACAATCTAATGTACTAATAGTTTAAAATCACATCCTGAGGTACTAACTTTCCATTTTTTAACATGTGAGGGTATTAATTACATAGTTAGTCCTTGTGGTATACACAAACTAACAATTAGGGGTGCAAACGAGCCGAGCGGCTCGCGAGCTACTCGAGGCCGTCTCGAGAAAAAGTTTGAAACGAGCCGAGCCTTATCGAGCCCGAGCCGAGCTTGAGCCTCAAAACAAAGCTCGTTTGTTTATCGAGCCCGAGCTCGAGCCTCGCATGTGAAGCTCGTTAGGCTCGTCGAGCCTTAGTGTAAATGAGCCGAGTCGAGCCGAGCTAAGTTAAACTTGATTCCAAGCCGACCTCGAACCTAAAAATAAGCTTATTTAGTAAACGGGCCCGAGCACGAGCTTCACTTATTGAGCCCGCGAGCCTAAAAAGTCTATTATTTGTATTATTTTTATTTAATATAATAATTAATAGATAATAAACGAGCCGAGCCCGATCCGAACTCGAGCTTGAGAAAATACAAACGAGCCGAGCTCGAGCTTTGAAAACAAAGCTCGAATCGAGCCGAGCTCTCACAAGTTAATCGAGCTCGAGCTCGGGCTCGGCTCGGCTCGTTTGCACCCCTAATAACAATCTAAGGTACTAATAGTTAACAGGGAATTAACGTTAATACCCTCACATGTTAAAAAATGGAAAGTTAGTACCCCATAATGTGATTTTAAACTATTAGTACCTTAGATTGTTATTTTGTGTAAACCACAGAGACTAACTATGTAATTAACTCTTAAAACCATAAAATCTAAACCTGTTAAAATAATTAGTAACCAAAGATAAAACTAACTATAAACTATAGGGTCCATCTGTGTAATTAACTCTATTTTTTTCAAATTTTATTTTCAAAAAGTTATAAATTAATAAGTTCTTTTAATAAGACAAACACACCCTAAAACTGGCAATGGCAATTCATGCCTACCCTCAACAAACAATGCTAAGTTAAATTTAATATTTTGTATATATTCTACTAAATCTTAAAAGACAAAGTCGGTTGACCCACCGGCTTTGCTTTAAACTCCCTAAATTTTTATAATTTTACGTTTTAAGTCCTTCAGCTTTGCTACCCCCTAAACTTTTATAATATTTCATTTCAAGCTCATCAGCTTTGCTACGGCCCCTTCATTTTTGAAGTAATCAATTTTAGTCCCCCATAGGCTTTGCCTTACCCCCCCCCCCCCCCAAACTTTTACAATTTTGCATTTCAAGCCCCTCAGCTTTGTTACCCTCTAAACTTTTACAATATTTCATTTGAAGCCCCCCAGCTTTGCTACGACCCCTCTACTTTTGAAGTAATCAATTTTAGTTCCTTATCTAACTTTACTATTCTTCTACTTTAACAATTGGCATTTCTCGCCCCTAGCTTTTTACTAATTTCTATATTACTTAAAGTATAAAGTCGGTGAAACCACCACTCTTTGACTTTCAAAATTTTCACTTTTAACTTATAGTTTTGTAATTCATATTTTTTGCATATAGAATTTTCTCTTTTTTTTACTCTCTACTTTTGTAACTTGTATTTTTTACCTGTACTTTGGTAATTTACGTTTTTGGCACATATGCTTTATATCGACCCCTCAACTTTTCAACTTTGTTTTTTTACATTTTGACGTAAATTTATACGCTTTCAGCCTTTATTTTGTATGTTTCCTACATATGAATCGTATCACATATAATACGTTTTGACTTGATGGTATAAATTTGAGTTAGTCGGGTCGCATATAATACGTTATGATTGTACAGTATAAACTCGATTTGCTTTACATTTTAATCCAATTGCAAGACATCTATAGGTTACATTGACTTCAGTCGGATACGTCGAAACACACATTATTATATGATTAACACATCACAACACGTTCGGACTAATCCGTTCGACGTTTGCGATGTACCCGTGCCTATTACTAGTTTACTAAAAACTTCACATTTACTATAGAATATAAGGGTAAAGATCAAATAGGAAGTTTATTTTGGCTAGGAAGTATAGGAAGCAATCTTAGCCGTTCATCATATTTTTTTAAATTTTTGCACGCGGTGGCATTTTCGTCTTTTTACATTATCATATCTTCGTTCTAATTCAATTACAGATTCTGTTACTTCTTTTCTTAGTTCATCACTCTCATAACATAATTGAAGGTTCTGTAACCCTAAATCGCCGTCGATTGCAAATTCATCTCTTTTCAAACATTAATCTTGTATCGTTCGTCAATTCGATAACTTCAATGTCTTCTTCAAACTCTGCTGGTATGTTTAGCTTCAATTCGGAGTAAAATTTTGTTATTTTTTCTGAATTTCTTTGTTTTACGTTTTATAATTCGTGGTTCTGTAAGTAATATTTGATTTTTCATAAGTTTAATAGTTATTGTTGTATAATTAAACATAATTTGTTTGTTTTTTTTCTTCATCATTTATTGCGTTTTAGTGAAGAGTTGCGTTTTATGATATTAATTAAATTGTATGCATATAAAACTTTTATTTTTATGTTATAAAAAGCTTTAACTGTCTATAACTGTTATTGTTGTACAATGTTTTGTTTGTTCATCATTTTATGCGTTTTACTGAATGTATTGCGTTTTATGATTTTTTAGATAATAGTTCATATACAAACCTTAAAGGTTTGTATTTCATATATTATTATTAACTTATTTTTGTGATTTAATATTAAACACATTATTATATAGGATGTATTGCGTTTTATGATTATTTGTTAAGTGTTTCAGATCATATGATGCGTTTTACTGAAGCTGTTGCTTTTTATGCTTTTTATCCATATTAGTCTATATATAAACTTTAAATGTTTGAATTTTAAATTTTTATTAATATATTTTTTGGTTTATCAATAAAAACATTATTATGTAAGATGAATTGCGTTTTAAAGTTTTTTTTAATTGTTTCAGATAACATTTCCAAGTGGGAGGAACGTGTATGCATAAACAGTGGAAGAAAGTTTTTCAAACCTAAAGTCAGTGGATCCATTACACCTGCTGTTGGAATGTTTTTTAAGTCATTTGATGAGGCTTTTGCGTTTTATCAGAGATATGCACTTGCTGCAGGTTTTTCTGCAAGAAAAAATACCTCTTGGAAAAATGGTGATGGTTTAGTGAAAATAAGATATATTGTCTGTTCAAAAGAAGGATTTCATGTTAGCAAAGAAATAGATTCTGGTTCAGTTGAGAATAGTAAAAAGATTGTTAGACGTAATAGAGGTTCAAAAAGAGTTGGATGCAATGCTCATGTGAAATTAATATTAGAGAACAATAATATGTATAAAATCTACTACTTTGAAGAAGAACATAATCATATCTTTGTGGAAGATGAAGATATTCATTTCTTGCCGGCTGCACGAAGTATCGATTATGTGAAAGAAAGTTTTATATCTGGATTGTCTGCAATCAATATTGGACCTGTTAAAGCATTCAATATTATGAAAACAATGTATGGTGGTTTTGGTGAAGTTGGTGCTAGTAAAGTTGATTGTAAGAATTATAGAAGGGATTTGAATCTTTATATCGGAGAGTATGATGCAGAAATGGTAGTTAGGCGTCTTATTAGGAAGAAAGAATGCTGTCCTGGTTTCACATGTGATTATGTTATTGGTGAAGATAGAAGATTGAAAGGGCTTTTCTGGGCTGATGAGCAATCAAAAAAAAATTATACAGTTTTTGGTGACATATTTGGTTTTGATGCTACTTATAAATCAAACAAGTAAGTTTTTTTTCATTTATTGCGTTATATATTCTATTGCGTTATACATGTTGTTCTAATTTTCTAATGCTTTTTTAATTTGTTTTTTATGCAGGTATGATTTGGTTTTTGTTCCATTTACTGGTATTGATAATCATTATAGGAATGTCACATTTGGTGGTGCATTACTTGGTTCGGAGACTGCAGATTCTTATAGATGGCTTTTAAGGTGTTTTGTTAATGCTTTTGGAAGTGAGCCTAAAGTTGTTGTTACTGATCAAGATGCTGCAATGAAGAGAGCTATTAAGGATGTACTTTCAAGAAGTAGGCATAGGTTATGTATGTGGCACATATGGGAGAAATTGAAGACAAAGGTATTAACTGCGTTTTATGATATAACAAACTGAAATATTAATTGTTTTATTATTGCGTTTTATGTATTATACAATAAGATCACCAAATATTTTTATCAATAGAATTACAAAACAATTGCGTTTTACCATCAATTCATTATGTTTATCATTTTCAATATATTGTTTTTAAATTATTGCGTTTTATGTTTTATAATATTATTACTTTTTTATTCAGGTTGGTCCTGTTTTGTCTGCAAACACTGATTTTAATACAAGAATGACTCATGTTGTTTGGAATGATACTATTAGTCCAGAAGATTTTGAAACTGAGTGGCATTCAATAATGTCTACTTTTGGATTGGAAAATCATGAGTGGTTAAAAGATATGTACGATCTTCGATTTGACTGGATTCCTGCTTATTACCATGGAGAGGATTTGGCTGGTCTTATGCGTACTACTTCGAGATGTGAAAGCGAGAATTACTTCTTTGGTCAGATTTGCAATCCAAGATGTACACTTGTTGAATTTTTCACTCATTTTGAGACTGCAATGGATATTCAAAGGCATGAGCATAGGAGGAATGATCATGATACAAGGTATATTGAGTCTAAGCCCTGGAGTGACTTTGTATTGGAGAAACAAGCATCAGAAATATACACCAAAACAATTTTTAAGGATATTCAGATTGAAATTGATGCTGCCATTACAAAGTGTATGTCAAAGTCTCTTGATATTGTGGGTGATGTTCAATATTTTGAAATAAAGGATTTCAGACAGCCATGCACATCTTTTTTGAAGGTATTTTTTAAATTTATATATTTTTAAATATCTATTGCGTTTTATTATTCCATCTTTCATTGCGTTTTATCATTATATGAAAATATAGTTTTATCTGTATTATAATTAAGATTCATTGCGTTTTATATTTCATTTCACTAATTTTATATAGCTTTTTAATCTTATTTACAGGTGCAATACAGCAAACAAGAAGATGGATTAACAATAAGTTGTTCTTGCAAACGGTTTGAACAATTTGGTATATTATGCCGGCATATATTTTACGTTTTACGGTATGATGATATAAATGAGTTTCCTAGAAGATATGTTCATAGAAGATGGATGAGAGATGTTGTTTCTGTTGGATCAAATCATTCAAATATTCGGTTTGATGAAATTGGTAGGAATAGTGAAATTGATAAAGTTTATAGAGAAATCGTTGTTGCAAATGAGTATGTGGTTAATAGGCTGGTTGGCGATATAGATGAGTTGTGTCGTTACAGGGATCATATTAAAAGTTATATTGATAAAGCGGATGAGGTTATGGTTGCTGCGCCGCCTCCTAGTCGCAAAGAAAGATTTGCTGAAATTGGAGGGAACATAGAAAAATCAGATTCTATTATTCGTGTGCCGATCAAAACAAGGACCAAAGGATGCGGTGTACAAAAAAGGATCAAGTCAAATCGTGAGATTGCAATTCAGAAATCATCAAAGATCCAGAAATCGTGCCGTGTATGTGGTGAAAAAGGACATAACAGTCGCACATGTAAAGATAAGGTTTCTTCTAATGCTATAGGTTCTAGCAATGCAATGTAATTATGTATAGAAATTCTGACAAAATCAGATATCAATAAGTAAAAAAAAATTTGTCATTGCGTTTTATGATGTATATGTTTCATCTCATTTTATTACTGAGTTTTATAATATCCTTCATATTTATCAGTATGTTTTGGTTAATTGCGTTTTATCATACCAACAATATATTGTAATTGCGTTTTATACCTGAACAAAATAATTTAAATTGTATTTTTTGATTATTGCGTTTTATTGTAACATAGATCATAGAACAAATTAAACACGAAATGATGACAACACTAAGATTCCAAAAGGGATTTCCAAATCACATGTCAGCTTTTTTTGGAAAGTTGCGTTTTATGATAACAGTATATTGTTATTCCGTTTTATAGATAGAACAATATACTTTAATATGTTTTTTTTTTATTATTGCGTTTTATTGTAACACATATTAAACATAAAATTAAACAAGAAATTCAAGTAGATATAATAAACATTGCGTTATATAGATAATGATAGTTCTAAACAAAGATGATTTTTTCAAACAACAAAAATAACAAAAATAACTAGCATGATCAGCTTCATGGATCAAAGTTTGTTTCTTCATCGGATGAAAACCCTAAGCTTCCATCAGGGATTTCTTCATCACTTTCAGATTCAACCCAAAGTTCAACCTGTGAGAGTACTGCGTTTTGAAGCTTCTCTGCAAATTTGCTAGCAGAGTTGTTGATGATTGGTATTTCGGATAACTGCTTCAAAAAACTTATATCCTCACTGGTAGATATGTCCTTTGGGTCATACATCTCCACATCACCATTGTCCCAAGTCACTGAAACTTTGAAAGTTTCTTCAATGAACTCCCAAGATGTAACCTGGGCATCTTCAGTTTCTGTTTGATTCGGATTACCATATCTTTTGTGTAGAATTCTGAACAGTGCGGCTGTTTGATCTGTGTAACAAGAAGGTGGTATACCTATTTCGTTCATCCTTTTCAAAACATTTTCATTGCAGTTTTGAAGGACAGAAGCAACGGAATGGTATTTTATTTTTTTTCCATCAAGGAATTGAAGAAAGAAATTGCCTCTTTTAACCCACCAAACTGATAGTTGTTGATTATCCATTTTAGGGTTTGTGTGTGTTGGGTTTTTTGGTGTATGATGAGAGAAATGTGAAAATAGTTTAGGGTTTCTGTTCTTATATAATCTACTGGTAGAGGAATTTGAATCAATTTGTCTTAATAATAATAATGATTATTTTTTATTTTTTTCTTTTAATTGATATTTCCATCATACATACAGTATTTATATCAGGAATCTAAAAGGCTTTTTAAGGCTTTTGGTCTAATCATTTCTTGTCATTAAGATATCAGTTTATTTTATTTGTTTTTTGTGTTTTATAAATTTAAAAAAAAAATCAATGCGTTATAAATATATTGCGTTATATGTTTGGAAAAGAATAATTAGAAAAAATATTGCGTTTTATAGTTTTTAGCATTTTAATACATTGTAATAATTTAAAAAGACAATAGCATATATTAAAATGTTGCGTTTTATAAATATTATATATTTGTATAAATTGTTTACAAAATAATGATTTAATATTTTTAAATGATACATATTGCGTTTTAAGATAACAAAAAAATAACTGGTATTTTAAAATAAAAAACATTGCGTTTTATAGTAAGTAGCATTTTTAACTCAAAGTAACTAGCAAGATCAAGAAAATAATGATTTATATAAAAACCAAGATAAATGAAAAAAACATTGCGTTTTATAATAAGTATCATTTCAAAATCAAAGTAAACCAGCAAGAGCAAGCCTGTCTTTAATCCTATCTAAACTAGTTTCATAAGATTGTTTTTTAAGTTTCGCACTGAGGTCTCGAAACGTCTTTGAGTCTTCAATAACATAATCTTTTTGTTCGTTGATTTCGTGCAATAATATCTTTGCGATGAACTTTCTTCTTAAATCTTCAAGTTGTGCGGTCTGCTTGTTGACTGGTTTTTTGTTTTTAACCTTCTTGATATTTGCAGGTACTTCATATTCCACGTTAAACCCACAATCCCATTTTTCGACCGGTTCTCCATTATAACATTCCATATGACGCATTGTGAATATACCACAATCAATGCCATTATGTTGTGTCCTCCATTTCATCTGCATTCTAACAGGGATTATTCCCTTTATATCATCTGCTTTTTCATGTCCAACAGATTTAAGGTAAGCTGCCAAAGCATCCCTCTATAGAAAAAAAAAACAAAAAACAAAACAAAAAGATTAGGTGGTTTATATTTGTGTTTTAAAAGCATAATTAAGAATACTTACTGTATTTTCAGGGACATTTCCATATTTAGATTCATTTGTTTCTTCTTTCGCACTGTTGTCAATGATGAATATTTGTTTCTCTTCAAGATTGAAAGATATAACAAAGAAATGTTGTATATGGAGAATCGGGACAAGGATAATTTTAAAATCCTTTATGCTTTTTAGCTTTGCACCTTTAAGAATTTTTTCTATGTTCATTGTGAATGCTTTTATCATCTTTCCTTTATTTTCAGATTCTTCCTTGTTACAATTTGGTAAAGCCTGTATAAAATAGAACAAATTAACATATTATTGCGTTTTATGAAGGTAAATAAACATAGAGCTGCGTTTTATGAAGTTAATAAAACATACAGCTGCGTTTTATAAAACATCATTCAAACAAAGAAATCATTGCGTTTTATTAAAGAAATAAAAATTCTATTGCGTTTTATAAAACATAATTCAATCAAACTTCAAAATTCTTCATTATACGAATATGAAAAATTGCGTTTTAAATATCATACCAGCATTCGAATAGTACAGAAAAATCGTGGAGATTTGTTGTCTTTTGATCTTCTTTTTTCTTCTTCATTCAAAATATAAGACCAACAATTGATTACTTCTCCGGTGATTTCCAATCCTGGCCTCATTGTTTCAGCAGCATATCTATATAGAAATGCATGTTCTTTAATTTCAAAGAGAGTATCCCTGCAAAAAAAATATAATAATAATAATTAAATTATAATATTTTGATTTTTGTTTTTTTTGTTTTAGTGTATATAAATGAATTTTTACATCATTTCTCCTTTTGCATGGAACGCATATCCCGATATGTTGTTTTCGTGTGCTGTTCTTGATTCCTTCATTGCTACTTGTCTTAGATAATATGGTGAACAAAATACTTCAGGAACATTTTTCTCTCGATCTGGTCGTACCATCTTTGTGATTATTTCTTCTGTTTTGCTTATATCAGTTGTTGGTTGTTCTTGATGAACTGATTTTGCAGGTGTTTTATACTGATCTTCTTGTGGGTGTAGGAATGATGTGTTTTGAAGTAGATCACTGATTTCCTTTTCAGTATCCTGTTCTTCAATTCTATCAAACATTGTTTGTATTCCAGTAATTTGAACATCTTGTTCGATTGTTTTTTTTTTCAGATTCCGCTTGAATTTCGGTTTGTTCACCGTGTCCAGTAGCATCAACTTCAACTTCATTTTCATCAACATTTGAAGACAACTGAGAAATTTTCAAATCAAAGGATGGTACCTCATCATCATTAAATTTCTTTTGATTTGATTTTTTTTCTTCTTCATCTGTCTTTTTGATAATCTCCAACATTAATGATGGAGTTTCTTCGCTAAATGATGATTGTACCATTGAAGGTTTTTCAATGTGTGTTTGCAGAACAGATGCAGGTTCATTTTCACTGATTGTTTCTGGATTGGATGATTGAACTAGAGGTGAGCTATCCTCATTGCGTTTTGTATCATCATCATTGCGTTTTACAATCAATGGTGTTGAAATGATTTGATTTTCAGTGTCTTCATTTTGGCTCAAATTTAGAAATCTTGATGGTGTTTCAATCATAGTTGAATCAATATTAACTTTCTGGTGCTTTTTTGCTTGATGGTGGAATTTTTCAATCAATGACACCCATTCGTTAACTTTGTTATGAAGAGCTTCACTCGTTGGATATTCCTCCACAATCTCATCTATGCGTGATTGAATGCTTTCGAAAACTTCTTCAATTCCTTTAAAATGTTGATCCAAAGCAGTCACAAGATATTCTTCATGTGATTTTTTATCTTTAATGTTCTTCATATTTTCATCGCCACTTTTTGTTGAATGAATGTCAGAAAGACCTTCACTTTGATTTTGTGATGGTATGAAATTACGCAGTCGGCTTTGACTGTCTACCCACATTTTATCTTTATTTCCTATTGATGGTTTAATGAAGAATTGCCCCCATGATCCTCCACTTTCTGTATTTGTTTTCTCAGTTTCATTTGTTATAATTTGGCTGTTTTGAACATTCTCTTGATTCTCTTGATCAATCCAGTCTGTTGCAGCTTTAAGTAAGGAGATTGGTTGTTCTTCAGCATCGTCTTCATGTTTTTCTTCAGATTCATCTTCAAAAATTTCTTCGTTTTCATTCTCGGATTCACTTGGATAAACATAAAATTCATTCTTTTCATCTTTCTTTTTTTGTTTAGTCTTTCTGACTTTTTTAACTTTATCATTTACAAGACATCTGCCGTCATTTTGTGCAGCAATTTCCAATTCATCTTCAAATTCTTGTAATGTTGTAGAATCAATTTTATCAAGTGAGAACTCTTCAGTGTTTTCAGTATCATCAAATCCTTGTTTTTTGTATGCATATAGTATCTGTATGATTCATTGCGTTTTAGATAAATAATAAATTCATAATTTGTTGCGTTTTAAAATATAAATCATTGTAAACAAATTAAAAAACTATTGTTTTGTAACTTTAAATATATTGCGTTTTACAAAAACATTGCGTTTTACTCAAGCAAAGAAGAGTTTTAAAGAAACAAATAACTTAAATAAACAAAAATGAAAGATAATTGCGTTTTAAAATATACATTGCGTTTTATAAAGTCTAGTTTTAAACAAACAAATAATATAAACAAGCAGCCTAAACAAGCATTCAGCAAATATGTAGCAATAATGAAAGATCAGATTTCATACCGCTAACAATGCAATAGGTCCATTGAAGAGCTTCTCATTTCCAGGCCATTGTCTTCTTGTACGCTTTAAAACGGTCAGCATATATTCACACCAATTAAAATCCTGGGTTTTTTTGTCACTTTTCATTGATGGCAGGAATCTTTGATTAACATTACTACTCTGCATTGCCTCCGCCATGATCGTAAAAAAAATAACCAAGAAATTCAGTTTGAACAATCTTCCAAGCTCATTTCTTGATTTTAAATAAGTAATCAAGTTGTGCGCATACATTCTTTGCAAAATATCTTTGGGGAATTGACCGCGCCAGAATTTAATTATAAGATCTGTGTCTTTTGGTCTCAGTTTTTCCACAATCTCTGTTTTTCCATTTGGTATTTGAAATACCTTTTGGATGAATTCAGCTGTGATCTTAATCTTTTCATCTCCAATATTTATCTCATCATTTTCAGCATCAAAGTTTTTTACCAGCCAATATCCGAATTTGCGTGGAACTGAATGCAACTTGAATTTTAGTATGCTCTCAAACCCTATTTCTCTAACAACATTCCTTTGCTCTTTTGACAAACCTTCAATATAATCTTTTAGATTATTGACTGCACATCTAATGTTAATTTTTTTTCCGTCGTAATCATAATATGGTTGTTGTTCTGGTTGTTCTTTTGTTTTATCTTTCCTCTGTGATCTCTTTGGTTTTGATTCTGCCTTTTCCTTCTTTTGATTTTTTGTCAGGTTAACTCTTGGTTGTGGATCAACAAAATCATCATCTGATACATTGAATTGTGTTAAAAACATATATTTTTTTCATGAAATATGTTAAATGCGTTTTATGTTACCTGAATTTACTTGTTGTTGATTGGAAGTATGCAGAACAATTGCTCGACTAGATTTTTCATCCATTGAATCAGAAACTGTTTCTTCTGATGATTCTATCACCACTTTCTTTCTTCGCCTTTTTTGTTTTTCCTGTTGTTGTTTTTCCTCTTGTTTTTTAACTTTAAATAGAATAATGAAACAATGTCAATTAACAAATTTATGATAAAACGCATTAGCTAACACCATAAAGTTAAAAGCAGTGATTCACAGGTTTAAGATAAAACGCAATACTTTACATCATATTATTTAACACACCAAATTAACATTACATAATCTCATTTGTTTTTTATGATTTATTAATGTAAAACGCATTAGTCAACAATGTCAATTAACAAATTTATGATAAAACTCTCTAGCTAACACCATAAAGATAAAAAGCAGTGATTCACACAGGTTTAAGATAAAACGCAATACTTTACATCATATTATTTAAAACACCAAATTAACATTAAATAATCTCATTTTGTTTTTTATGATTTATTAATGTAAAACGCATTAGTCAACAATGTCAATTAAGAAATTAATGATAAAACGCATTAGCTAACACTATAAAGATAAAAAGCAGTAATTCACAGGTTTAAGATAAAACGCAATACTTTACATCATATTATTTAACACACCAAATTAACATTACATAATCTCATTTTGTTTTTTTTATTAATATTAATATAAAACGCAATAGTTAACAACACATGTATCTCAGCAAATTCAAAGATAAAACGCAATGTAGTAAAATTCGATTACAATTATCATAATAATAATCTCATTGTTTCTGCAAATTTATTTAGGTAAAACGCATTAATTCACAATATATAAATCCCGTTAGAAGCATTAGTATCTTAGATCATAGTTTTAACATAAAACGCAATATAGTCTGTGGTAACAAAAATGTTAAGATAGGGGATGATATTACTCATTAACTATTTTTCGGAACGGATATGATATATTAGGTCTATTGTACTTCATAAAACGTAACATGAATTCAGTTAAAGAGCAAAAAATAGATAAATATACCATTGTCTGAAATATCTTTGCGTTTTCTAGTTCTTTGTTGTTTGATTGTTGATTTTCGGCTAATATTTTCTTGTTCATCAATGTTCTCTTCAGCTGTTGATGTTTTTCGCTTCTTTGATGATTTAGGGTTTTCAGAGACTGATTTGTTTTGAGTAACTCGAATGTAAACCTTCAAATTATCTCTCGACGACGCCATGAACTTCAATGGAGTATGATTTTCTCAAATTTCTGTATGTGTTTGATCGTTCAATGGAAGTGTAAAACGTAATGCACTTTGTTTCGAAGCGTTTCTGTGTATAATCAACGGCGGTTATTTTGAAATTTGACGATAATACCCCTGAAACTCCGGAGAGCGTGTTTAAATGACAGTTTTTAATTTGATTTTGATCTTGACCGCAGATTGTGCAATTGGACGGTTATGATTACTTCCTATCCTTTCTAGCGAAATAAACTTCCTATTATATCTCCACCCTAGAATATAAATCACATTATTTGGCAAAAGCAATATAAAAATAATAACAATAATAATAATGTGTGAGACGTCAAATATAGTAACAGAAACGTAACAGAAAACCCACAACAAACGGTGTCTGCACTCCGCACTGCGTAAAGTCTTGTCTAACTTCACTTCTTTTTAACTCTCATCACTCTCCACATCCTTCTTTTCACCGGACAATAACCGTCTCCACGACGTCGTTTCAATGCATCTCCACCGCTCCAAATCTCAAACAAACCTCTTCAAAATCCTACACATCATCTCCGTCTTCTCCGCCGGAGATGACTGTCAAAACACTGGCCTTAATGTTGACCTCAACGTCAGCTTACGTCATCCGCCGGAGTTTGAGCCATTTGAGTCTCCGTTACCGGCGGAAAACGGTGGCGATACGGAGAATTGCGACGAATTATTTGATGTGAAGCGACCGGAGGTACCGGTTGAAGATTCTGAGATCTGTGACGTCATAGATCGGAGCTCTGAAATTGAATTTAAAGGAGATTCCGGCGAAGAAAACCGACGAGATGACGGTTATCTAGGTTTGTTAATTGAAGCGGCGCAGTTGATTCAATACAGGTCTGAAATTGAGAACGAGTGTACTCCAGCGATCGGAAAATGTGTGGAGTCAGCGGCGGAGATAGGCGGTGGAACGAAGCGGAAGCAGGAGAGCTGGACGGCGGACTGGTGGACGGAGTTTGACGGAACGTTACCGGCGTTAAAGTCGAAACGTGGACGGAATGTAGTGTTACCGGAAAAGTATAGAGATTCGTTTGTGGAGCCGGTGATGCGGTGGACGCCGTCGGTTCACCGGTCTAGATCGACGGTGGGAACGGTCACGTCGAAGCGAAGGTCAAAATGGTAATTAGCCATTTGGAATATTATTATATTTTTTAATGGAGAAATTAGAGTTGATAATTTATAATTATTATCCATTTATTTTGCAGACGTGATTAGGGTTTGTTATTTCGAAGTGGTTTGTTTTGCACTCTTGTTTTTTTAAGCGCCGTACGGTTCCATCTTTAACCAATATTTTAAATTTAAATTTGAAATTCCATTATTATTTTATATGGTGGTTGTATATGCACACGAGAGATAAACAAGAAGAATGAATATACATGTAAATATCACACAGATAAGTTGTGTTTATGAGGGTGGAGGGGGCGTTTATGAGTTTTGAGTACTTGAGTCTTCTTTTTTGAGTGAGTATCCAACTTTAGAGGTGGGCCTGGGCTGAATGAGGGTACCCGGTAGAGGTGCACAAATTGGGTTTTGGGTCGTACCCGGAACCGGGTAAGGCCCAATATGGTACAATCGTATTTGGGTTTTTGTAGGAACCGAACCCGGGTATAAGATATTAGATACAACCCGTTGGAACCGGGTATGGGTGGAAAATTGAACTATTGCTGTTAGAAATCGGTTTCTAACGGTAATATAGTTATTTAGATCCCGTTATTTACCATTTTAACCATCTAATTTAGTATATAGGTTTTGAATGTTTATTTTTAATCACACCACTTCTCTAACTCTCAAACACTCTCTAAAACACAAAACCGCTCAAGTTTTTTTGTATCACCAACGATGGCAAGTAACGAAAATGTTGTTTTGGTGCTTGAAACCAAACGAAACCCTAAGGTTTGGTTCCACTACGACTTATGTGTAATGTCGGACAACACCGAGATGGCTCAGTGCAAGTATTGTGAGAAGTTCTTGAAAGTCGTGGCAAACTCAGTTCTCAAAAACATACTGAAAAAAAACATTTTCTGACGAGAAAAGCTAAAAAAGAAGGGAATCGTCTGGATCCGCTAGCCACAAGTAGTAGTACTCTAGTTAGAGGTGTTCAAGATCGGATTATCCAGTTTTCGGATAGTAAATCCAAACAGGTATCCGAAATTTCGGATATGGATTCGGATATTTAAACGGAAATCCGAATTTATAATAAAAATAAAAAAAAAAATCCATTTCGTGCATATGTTAAAACTCAACTTGTATTAGATTATCCAAATTTTCAAAATGAAAACAAAAAAAAAACATTCAAAAATCCACATTCATATTCGATCATTTACTATTTTTACCTATATTTATAATAAACACAGTACTCATATATATACACACACACTAATTTTTTTTTAGTTTTCTAATATCGGATTATCCAATTATTCAAAATATTTAGAAATTCATATCCAAATCCGGAAGTTCGGATTAATCCGGTTTTCGGGTATCCGAATTTTTTGAACACCCCTAACTCTAGTGTACTATTGTTTCATTGTTTAAGTGTTTAAGTTCCACTTTATGTTTTGCTTGTTTAAGTCTATCATTAAGTTTTAATGTTTTAGCTTAGGATGTTATGTTTAAGGTTTAATGTTTAATGTGTAATGTTTTAATGTTTATTATTTAATGCTCAATCTTAATAAAATAAAATTTATATTAAACATAGTTAACATAACACATAAATAATAATAATAATAATAATAATAATAATAATAATAATAATAATAATATTCTAATACTTAAATACTAATACTAGTTATAATTGAACATCCATTATAAGCTTCCAAATTTTAAGCTTGATAAACGGTCTTCCGTTAACTCGTTTATACTTGGCCATTGATTTTTCAACAACAAACTCATCATCATTTGCGTCTTACAACTTGTCCATTCGTCGACAGTAAATTTCGTGAAATCTTCCTATCGGTTGGGCTATGCTTATGATCTTTGCTTTGAGATCATTACTTGTACGGTCGTTTTCAAAACTCATTTCCTTATCAAACTTCTCTTTAAAACGAGACCAAAAACCAGTCTCAAAACCATTACGTGTACCATCCCATCGTAAGTCTTGGGTCCTAACATGTACAAAAGCTAGTCCCAACGTGTACTCCTTGTCGTCACTCCAAACTTGAGACATTTTCGTAAGTTTTTTTATTTTACGGTTTGTTGTATTTGTTTATATGTTTTAGAGTTGGGTAATCAACCACTACATCCCACAACTCTTTGTAATGATTTAGGATGACCAAAAACTGATTCTAATGGTTAAAAAGGATTTAAAAAAACGGTAATATTTATTCTTTTTACGGCTATAGTTGGTTCCGGCCATTTTTTACCGCTGGAACCGGTTTCTAGCCGGGTAAAACAGGTCGGGTAGGAATAGATTTCAGAAAAAAAAAATATATGTGGAACCAGGTAGGACCTTTCGGGTATTAAAGGGTTGGAACCGGTTACGTCTCATGGCTCATACCGGGTAGGACCCGGAACCGGTTCCTAGTTGGGTACGTCGGGTCGGGTCCGGAACCGAGTATTTTGTGCATCTCTAGGGTACTGTACTACTACGTATGTTTGCTTTTAGCAAAATTTCAAAATATAAAACTTATTTCATCCGCATTTGTTGATAATTTGTATCTAACTATCTTAAAATACAATTTTTTGGACAAAAATTTAATTTCATCAAGATTTTAAGACTCTTAAGGGAGTTTAGCATTTTAAAATGAGGGTCACACCCCTGATGATGTGGACCGTGACTCCCGATTAAACACCATTCCAGCCTCGCGTTAGGAGGCGTTATCGTTATCCCCATTCACGGTGGTGAAAGTGTGAAACCCTATTTCATGGTGGCGAATTAATAAAAATTCCTAGCCACCCCACCATTAAACCCATTTTCTTTGTTTTGTTTTTTAATTTGTATAATTTAGATAATTTTAATGGGTGGTAGATAGTAAAATCAATAAAAGAAAGTGGTATGGTGATATGTGACCGATATGGCAGTTACTTTATAACATGACATTAGAACGAACAGATAAATCATTACACATAGCCTAACGTTTGGTACACAAGCAAATCTGGTGACATTAAATGCCTATAACAAACTCTTTGAATAAAACCAACTGTTCAGAATGCAGATTTAGTCTGATAGCAATGACATATTATTAACGACTATTCATGGTTGGCGACTTGGAGTCATGCCCATAATGCCTTCACATGCACATGCATGATTAGTAAATATAATGTCTTTACAATGGTGAACCAAACCGTAAAAGTCCAAAACAACATCTAGACTAAGTTAGTAAATATAATGTCTTTACATCACACTATATTATTGTAAAAAAAATTAAATGTTGGATGGACATGATCATAGTACGTAGACATGATATCCATAATGATGTTAGATTTTATGTGTTATGTTTTGGTAGATTTCTAATAACAATCTCTCTAGGCTGATTTGAAACTATCCTTTAGAGCACCTGAAATAGGGTTTGGATGAACGACCATATAGAACATTGTCCAACGGCAAGTGCATTGACACCGCATTGCATGTCCATGTTTGTGAGTGTTCCTATGTATTAGGTTTTTAGAATCGTTGGGACGAACATCCACAGATGAATTGTTATGCCACTTGAAATTTTTTTATTTGACGTTGCTTATAGCGTATGACAAGTGGTTTAACTTTGACACCACCTTCATTTGACTCACATTTCTTTGTATGATTTCACTTTCTTCGACTTCCAAAATTTTAGGGGCGCATATATTTACTTGGCATGCGGTTGACTAAGTGAATATATGTGCCTAAAGGATATTGGAAGTCAACAAACCAAAAGCATACATTTTGTGCCAAATATCATACAATGAAATGTTATAAAGACTGGTGTTAGTGAGTGCATGTATCATTTAGGGACAAAAACCGACTAGCCATCAAGTTCAAATACCGTTCATAAATAACAACACATGCTAGTCCTATAGGATTACCAAAAGGACAAATTTTATCAAAGATTCAAAATGGCTAATCTTACTTGCTTAACTCTAGTACAAATTTATGGGGACATCTTGAGTTGTACATTTTATTTTTTTAGGCTAGAACACTATTCAAAGGAAGAAATGTGTGAGTGATGGATCCTACAATATTGTCATATCACAATCACCAGTTTATGGGGACTGTTCAACTGTCCAAGCTGCCATAAATTGTATTTGCAAGGAGACCCCACATGGAAAAGGTTAATCAAACATGCATTACTGATTGTACCATTAGCTACGAAAGTTGTACTTGCTCAAATTTGCATAAATAAACATAAAATGGTACTCCTTTATAAGACTGTACGGTGTGCACCTAAGCTAGGTGGCGCACCCGACACCAACCCGCCATAGCCAAAGGGGGTGCTATGGCATGCCTTTGCTAGTGGGTTAGCGGGCATGAAAGAGGAGAGGGCGAGCCACAACCAATCAGATTTCTTCTTTTATTTTTATTTTATGTATATACATATATAGTTAAGAGGGCTTTAAATGGGCTTTATTTCACACTGTGTAAGTTAATAATAACGTCCTCTGCTTGCATGTCTCCTACGTGGTGTGATAAAGCCCCTAGGGGCTTTATCCCACACCACCTAGACTAATAACCAACTCTATCAACCAAATTTTTTTTTAACTTGCTTAAAACTTTATTACATTATGAACAAGAGAATATTTTGAATCAATATGGTGAGAACAAGAAGAAAAGGAACCCGAATAGAGAAATGTGATTGTAGCCGTAGTTATAATATAACTTGAAATTATGTATTTAATATGCTAAAAAAAAAATTTGAACAGCAAAACACTTTATATATATATATAAAGAGCCAGCAAGAAATTGGGAGAACAAGAAACAAACAAAACGAGAAGAAACAGAAAAACGAAAGACCAATTACATCAAATTAACCACATCAAACGATGCCCATTTCTCCCACTTAGGCTTAATGTTCTTTGAGCGATTACTAACCCAAAGAAACGCGTCTTCCTTGATGAGCTCCAATGACTTCATAATAGGAATGAAGCTATTCTCAAAAACTTTGGCATTTCTAGCGCTCCATATTCTCCAAACGGTTGCAATCACAACCGTAGACACAAGCCGCTTCCAAGTTCTTCCACCCGGGCACTATTTAACATATTTAACTAGGTCCAAAAGCGACTCACAATTAATCGGGAACCGAATACAAAGCCAAGCGAGAACATTCCACCAAATACTTTTAGCCCACAGACATCTAATAAAAATGTGATCTGGGCTTTCACTGTCCAGCCCACACCTAGGGCAGTCCACATCAGGAATAGCCACTCCCCTACGGGCCAGGCCGACCTTAGAAGCAATACGACCGAGAAGGGCCCGCCAAAGAAGGATGTTACCTTTGGCCGGAGCCCAACTATTCCACACCAGATCCGGATCCACTTCCGGGATGGAGACCCGGATATTTTCTAGGTCCGTACGCACCTGTCTGACCGAGAACCCAACATCCGAAGAAGATCGCCACTTCCAAACCCCATTATCCACTATCAAATTCTGATTCAGACATAACCCAGCTTTGTCTAAGACCGATTCCATCTTACCAATATCATTCCACACTCCAGGGATCGACTTCTTCAATGGGATTAAAAGGTTAGCATTGTTTTTATGAATCGAAGATATAACCTTGGCCCAAAGCTGATTCGGTTCCGAATTATGTCTCCACCACCATTTAGTTAACATAGCAATGTTAAAGTCTTTTAGCATATTATATTTAATATGCTAAAATTATATGGACTTCTACTCTACATTGAATGCCCAATTATTTAAATGATTTTTAATGAAGATCGTAGTTACTCTTTCTCCAAGTAAGGATGTTAACTCATTAATAGTTGAAATTAGGGATGAAAACAAGTTGTGTTGAGCCCGAGCTTATAGATAGTTTTTCAAGCTTGAGCTCGACTCGTTTATTATTTATTATTTAATTTAAGTTAACAATAATTATTTTGAGTATAATTTAATTATTTTTCCATACTTTTATGAGTAGTAATTATTATTATTATTTAGATAAATATTTAATATATTGATTAATTATATAGATAGTGGCCTCGTTTAGGCTCGCGAACTGATAAACGAATCTTGAGCCCAGGCAGTGGCGGAGCCACACTTTGAATAACGGTGTCGTCCGACACCATTGAATTTTGTGTACAAATACAACGTATAATAGGAAAAATTCGAGCGGCACCATTGTTTTTTTACGAGCGACACCATTGTCCTTTTACAAACGACACCATTGTTTTGTTTTCTTCTAAAAGAATTACATAATAAACATATTTATATTTCAAAAATTAAGCCTAATTACTTGAATTTAATTAGTATACTTTAAATCATTAAAGGTCCATGATTAATTTTTATTTTTTCTAATCCAGTAAACATTATAGCCCCATGTCTAATTGGTTTTGTTTCAACTCTTTAACCTAACATGATGTTTGATGATCATTTGAATAATGTGTGCACTTGTTTGTTATAATGAAAAAGAGGTTTTTTTTTTTCAAGTTGTCATTGAAAACATTATGAATCGTTTTCAAAACATGAAAATACGTACAAAGCAACTATAAAATGCATTTTTTTATATATTTCAATTGAATTTTTAATTTTATTAAGTGTTTTTATTTAATGACATTGTACTTTTACTGTGATATTTGTTTTTATTAAGTGATTTGACCCGACTAGATCCGAATCGATCCAAAAAGTTTGACTCTAGGTTACTATAAACCGGGGAATCTATAAAAAATGACACCATAAGAAAAGATTTCTGGCTCCGCCACTGAGCCCAGGCTCGTTTACTAAACGAGCTTGTTTATAGGCTCGGGCTCGAGCTCGTTCAAGCACGGCTCATTCCGAGCTTTTTTCAAGTTGAGTTCGAGTAGCTCGGCTTGTTTACACCCTAGTTTAAATCATAAAAAAATCAGTACAACTTTAAATCATTAAAATTCAGTAAAAACGAAACTATGATCGATATAATAAAAATATATAAAAAAACACGTATGTCTCTCAAAATTAATTTTGCTAGAAAACAAAATGTTAGATTCTTGCTTGAACAAACTTACTGCACAAAATTAATCATCATATACTGTCCTCCGTAACTTTTTTTATATTTTTTTTTTTTTGACCGGCATCGATTTACCAGGCCTAATAAGGGCTGGGTACCAGGCCCAACATGTCCGTTCGAGCCCAAAGGGTAAACCTCTCCAAAGGTGGTAAATACGCGTCTGACCGGAGTCGAACCCCCAACCTCCACCTTACCTCCACACTAGCTCCCCCAATATTCACCAATTGAGCTAGGCTTCATTGGCAAAGGTGGTAACTTTTCACCTTACCTCCACACTAGCTCCCCCAACATGTCCGTTCGAGCCCAAAGGGTAAACCTCTCCAAAGGTGGTAACTTTTTTTATATGCTTTGAAGTTCTTAGATCATGAGATTGTGTTAAAATATATTATCCAATTTTATAATCTAAGTTATTATGTATTTGTTTTTACTCTAATATTTATTTCTTGTTTCGCATATGGGCTTTGGGCTCTTGTTTGGGCTGGTGTTGGCTTCAAAATTCATGTTCCTGTTTGCGTCTCATCTTCTTGTAAATTCTTGCTGCTACACGAGATACATTTGGATTATTGGTGCAATTGAATTGAGTAAAAAGGGAAGCTTTATTTTTCCTTACACCATACGTAATGGGCATTATAAAAGCGTGAAAGGGCTTAATAACGCTCCCAACGCCGCCCCCTAGGTGTCACAGAGGCATGAAAATGAAGGGGTGTTTCCGGTATAGCATCAGATGAAGAGAAAAAAAAATCTGAAAAGTAATGATTGAAAGTGGGAAAATGCCTCATAGTAGACATTAACCATTTACGGATAATGTTAAAGAAGACCAATAAAAAAATGTCTTTTTTCATGAAGTTTTGCACATGATTTAACAATTCTTTCTCAAACTCCATTACCTTTAACAACACAAGAATCATCAATAATGCATGGCTTCTCCCCTATAAAATGGATTTAAAAACCTTAACCCACAAATCATTTTGACGATTAGCAAATATCCACCTTCACTTTTAAAGTTTAGTAGCATATTATGGGTAGGATAAGGTTTAGAGACCATTAGGTTCTGGGTTCGATTCTCACAAGAGGGTTTTTCCCAGATTTATTGGGTTTCCTCGTGAATTGATGTATAGACATTATTGTCTAGTGGAGATGGATATGATCGGGTGGTTTCGCTGGTGGCACGATGATACTTCAGTGATCCAAATTTGTTGTTAAAAAAGATAACCAAATCCTATTTTATCCTTGAAAATATATCTTAAAGTTGATTACTAAAATTCTTAAAATTAAATCATATTACATTTTTGGGTAAATTACATTTTTCGTCCTTTATGTTTGTACTGGATTGCAATGGATAACCTTTAACTTCAATAATTACAGTCACAGTCCTTTATTTGCAAAACTCATTACACTCTACGTCCTTTAGCACTAACTAGGTTAAAAATTTTTGTTAAGTTTATTTACTTAAGGGTATTATGGTCAATTCATGCTTTTATTTAAATACTTAATAAATAAAACAAAAAAAATGCATATGCACATCATCTTCCCCAATTTCCTAACCCTAACCAACTACATCTTCCCACCACCACCACCTCCGTTTTCATTTTGTTCCGTATCTGTCTGTGCCCCTGTTACAGCTTTTCCACAAACCCAATTCAATCTCACACACACCACACAACATCAAACACAAACAATCGAAACCAAACACCAAAACAATACCTTTACAGTCCTGAAGTTTAAGCACACATAACCCAGTGAATCCACTAGCAATAACAGACAGATCTGAATCAGTAACACCAGGATAAAACGACCGTGAAGCAGACTACGAGAGATCAAGATCCTTAAGACGAGTGAACCGTGCAGCCATCTTCTTCAGCTTGTGCGGACCGGCACGTGCACAGAGCTTCTTCCGCTCGGTGCTTTGTAAATAGAGTCATTTCTTGCATACAAGACCGAACACTTCTTGTCTTTGTCGGTTTCGAGTTTAGATAACACTGCCCGAAGCGCGTCGTCGCGTAATCGTTCGTTGATGGTGATTTGTTCGGGTTTGGGATCCTCTGTCATGGCGATTTGACCAATTTGGGGGTGATTGGGTGGTGAATCGTTGAGAGAATTGAAACTCTAATTGTTGTTGTTAAAGTGTTCTGACTTTGTTGGAGGGTGTTTGTTGGGGGAGTTGGGTTGGGATCGTGCAGATGGTTTTGTAGTTTTGTGATTTTTGACAACATTGAATTTTGATCATGGATGAGCAAGTGGTGACAAGATGTGGTAATTTTATTTATTTATTAAACATTTAAATAAAATCATGAATTGACCATAATACCTTTAACTAAATAAAGTTAACAAAATATTTTAACCAGGTTAGTGCTAAAGGACGTAGAGTGTAATGAGTTTTGCAAATAAAGGATTGTAACTGTAATTATTGAAGTTAAAGGCTATCCGTTGCAATCCAGTACAAACATAAAGGACAAAAAATGTAATTTACCCTACATTTTTTTTATCCTCAGTATAGACACGCAGTAACACACACCATACACCTAGTACTACTTGGATTGGAATTATCCAATAAAAATCAATTGCAACCATAAAATGCTGGCCTGATAGGAGTTTACAACTAAATAATTAATATGTGGTTGAGAGCAAGCAATGCTTTGCACATGTAAAAATCATTACGTAAACGAAATTTATGATTCAATTATTGTTTTCACGTCATCATTACTTTATAATAATTAAGTCAATGATGCATCCAAATATACCTATTTACGTATTAGAACACCCGTAGTGGTAGAGAAAAATAATGCCCCCACTATGGGGCATTATCCGACACGTGACATCCTAGTCAGCGTTGGGCATTATAGCAAAAGTGACGTAGTGGGGCATTATTCCAATAACGCCCCTTCCAATTATTAAACAAAAAAAAAAAAACAAAAAAAAAAAAGCAAAGAGATGGATTGGCTGGTCAAAGTTGCATAGGGTTTCTCCAAAGTTGTCAGACAAATGCCCACATTTGATTGGCTAAACAAACAAGTGCCAAAGTAACTATGCGCGTTATTATTAACACGCCAAACATCATTTTTTTTATTTAAAAAAAAACGCCTCATGTAATGGGGGAAGGGGCGTTTTTAGGCGTTTTTTTCAATTTAAAAAAAAAACGCCCCACTACGGGCGGACTTAGTGGTTTATGCATAAATCACTATGGGCCTATCATAACACACATGATGTATGTGGATGACGTTGTATTTATGGGGGATTGGGATGAAAATGGTATTCATAATATAATTAGATTAATGAGATGCTTTCATTTCATTTCGGGGCTAAAAATTAGTTATAAAAAGTCAAATCTTTTCGGAATTGGGGTGGGCGAGACCGTGGTACCTCAAATGGCCTCACAAATCAATTGTCAAGTCGGGAAATTCCCATGCAAGAACTTGGGGGTACTAGTGGGAGCAAATGTGAACCAAATCCGTCATTGGAATTGTGTCGTGGATTGTTTTAAAAACAAATTGTCGATGTAGAAGTCAAAAATGCTTTCGGTGGGAGGTAGAGCAACGTTATTAAAATCAATTTTGAACAACCTCCCTCTGTATTTCTTTTCTTTACTCAAAGCACCGCATGGTGTGTTGGATAAAATAGAAACTCTTAGAAGAATGTTTTATTGGGATGGTAACGATGAAAAATAAAAAATGGCTTGGGTATGTTGGGAAAAGGTTATAGATCCTCTTGAAAAAGAGTGTCTAGGGTTGGGAGCTCTCAAGGATATGAACATAAGTCTCTTATTAAAGTGGTGGTGGAGGTATAAACATGAAAAAAAACCATTGTGGGGGCGAACAATCACATCAATTCACTCACACATACACTCGACTTCATGCGTGCAGATCAAAGAGGGTATCACGGGTAGAGGTGTACAAATCGTTTTTTTTAACCAGTTTCGGTTATAAACCGAACGGTTTTTTCTATAACCGGTTTCGGTTACTAACCGGTTTTTCAAGTGCAAAACAATAACCGGTGTAACCGGTTGGGTTCGGTTTTTAACCGATTTTTTCAAAAAAAAAGCCGGTTTTTAACCGTTTTTAACCGGTTTTAACCGATTTCGGTTATTAACGGTTTTTCAGATCAAGAATCCTAACTGGTCTACAACCGGCGGTTCGGTTCGGTTGTAAAACCGATTATAAAAAAACTGGTTCAAAAAAACCAGTTTCGGTTTTTTCCCGGTTTCGATTCTAAAACCGGTTTTTTTGTACACCTCTAATCACGGGTACGTGGAATAACAAAGCGAAAGTTGGAAAAGAACTCGACAAATACAATAAAAATCCAGCTCAACTGATGAAAGGAGTAGTAGGAAATGGAAAAGAAATACGGTTTTGGTTAGATTGGTGGGTCGGAGAACCGTTAAAGGTTGGATTCCCGGATTTGATCGCATTGGAAAGAAATAAAAAAGCATCGGTAGAAGAAAGGAAAGCACGGTGGGAGTCGAGACAAAATCTGGAGTCGGCCGAATTATGCAATCAGTTTCAAGAAATGGAGGCATTGGCGCAAACAATAATCCTCGGCAATCAGAAGGATAGGAGGAAATGGGTAATAGCGAGAGACGGGACATTCTCGGTAGCATCAATCAGAATGGAACTAAGCAAATTTGCGGTTCCGTATCGTCCCTTCGAATGGATTAAATGGGTCCCAAAAAAAGTAAACATCTTTGGGTGGCAAGGGGTACAAGATCGGTTGGCAACCATGGTAGGATTAAAAAGAAGATGAATGTTACCGGGGCCAGTCGTATGCAAACTTTGCGGGGAAAAAGAAGAAGATCCCGATCACCTGTTCACAGGATGCTACGTAGCATCGGTGTTATGGCATAAAGTTAGCACATGGTGTGGAGTACAACAAATTTTTCTTTTACAATGAATGATCTTTTGGAATTTCACAAACAAGCGATAGTAAAAGAAACGAAAAAGAAATTTATACAAGTAGTAATAATAGCAACATGTTGGGGGATATAGAAAGCAAGAAATAAAAGTATCTTTGGTGGGAAAAGAGCTAATATAGACGCGATTTTCGGGGAGATGCAAGCAACAACATACCTATGGATTAAATGTAGAACAAAAGGGCGGAGCATGGAATGGAATAATTGGAGACGTTTCGAGGTGTCGAACATCTAATTTTATGTAATGTTTTAATTTTATTTGGCGATCATAACGAGGTGGTTGGCTTAGTAGCTTACTAACCATATGCTTATATAATATGTGTAATGAAATTTTTGGGTGATGAATGAAGTTTTTTGCAGTTCAAAAAAACGTATTAATGGTTTATATCAAGTTTTAATTTATTTGATGATTAATGCGTACTCATTAAAAACATCATATCATTAATAATTCAGACAATAACTTCTCCATAATGTTTAAATCATTTACAAAATCAAATTTCAAGCTTTTAAATTTAGTGAATCACCCACCAATCTTCATACACATGGTCGTTTCTTTTGATCCCGTTGAAGGCATAAACCCCTCATATAAACATTTTTTTATATAAAATCTACTAGGTTAGTTATTGACAAGATCAAATTTCAAGCTTTTAAATTTAGTAAATCACCCACCAGTTTTCATACACATGGTCGTTTCTTTTGATCCTGTTGAAGGCTTAAATCCCTCATATAAACATCCGTATATAAAATCTACTAGGTTAGTTACCTGTGTGAACACAGACTGAACTAATATATTAGACCCCGTAGTGGGGCGGTATGTCGCGCTTGACGTGGTGCGAGTGTGTACAAATTTTCAATATATTTTTAGCTATTTTTTACTCTTTTATCAAGCTTTAAATTTATAAAACACGATATAAACTATCACCCTCTACAACACCCATAGAGAACAGAATAAGGGTTCTTTATTGATCATTCTAAAACCCATGAACCCTCAATCCCAACTTGGTTCTTGGATTCCTTGAAGTTTGGGGTCAATGCCCCTTTTATAGCCAGTCAACAAAACAAATAAGAGATTAAAATAATCAATGTCATTTCACATGTGGCAACCACGTCACCCTTCTTTATAACGACGTTAGGTTGATTTAACGGTGGAGTATTTTACAAAAAACATGGACGAGGTCGGATTATTATCGGCTAATAACTGACTTGAGATTATTATTGGCCAAAGTTAGATAGGTGGAATTATTTATTTCCAATTTGCCTAAAAAAGTAATAATCTGAACTAGTATAGAAAAAAATCAAAGGTAATACTAAAATTTATAAGTTTGTTTAAATTTATTAAAACAATCCAATATTAAGTTACTTGAGTTAATCGATTCAGTTTATTTGAATTTTATATTTCTTAAACTTAATTCGAATTAACAATTTAACTGACTTTAAAAGTCGATTTGAGCTCGACTTGATTTAATTCGAGTTGATAAAAATATATAATTCAACTTAAAAAGTCCGTATTATTACGACCCGAGTGGCGACCGACTCGAAAAAGGGGCCCCAGTTGAAAAAAAAATCATGGGTCCGCCGCTGCATACAACGGATGCAGGACAAGTCCCATACCTTACAACGGTTTTAGTCCATAACATTCGACCCTCCTTAAGGGCCAACGTCTTCGTTGATCACGACCGGTTCTCTCCAAACCACCACTCCGTGAGTTATCACTCCGAGTCTGACTCCGATACCAACGTTACATACCAAACAAGAGAGCTTAACCCAAAAGACTAGTCTGGTAAGTGAGACCATTTGATATATAAACCCCATATTAATTACCCATACAACCGATCAGGGCCGGCTCAAGCCCAAGTCAAATGAGGCTTGGGCCTTGGGCCACCAAAACTATAGGGTCTCCACCATTTGATGAAACCACAGTCAATTTGTAAAAGCTTTAGGGTGTGGGTTATCAATAGATTAATGGTTGGTAGTGTAGTGTTTTTGTGTATGTATGGATGTTGGTGAGACCCGAGTTTGTATCCCTGGTTCACCATTGTTTTTTTCTTGTTTTTAAATTTTAACACAATCTTTTAAATAATTACACTTGGGCCCTTCAAGTTTACTTTCAATTACATATGTTTTTTTGGGAAAAAGGTCACAAGCTTTTACTTCGTCTTACGCCACCAAAATAGTTAAACCAGCCCCGCAACCGATAAAAGACTAATGATATATATATATACCTTGCAATGGTTTCGGTTGATAAAAAAAAAGGGAAATGGACTGTTTCACCCTAAACTATGCAAAATTGGCCAATACCACGCTCAACTTTCAAGTTGGCTCCCACCACCCTCTACTTAACATTTAGGTGGCAGTGTCACCCCTTCGTTAAATAATCACTAACTCAGTTTGTTTTTTAATCCTACGTGGCATAAGAATGATGAGGTGGAGAGCTTAGGTGGACTTTATCATCTCTATCTCTTATCTCTGGAAACATAATTCTAACCCTAATTCAACAAAAACACATATTCTCCCAAATTGCAGATAACTTTTCTGCCGACGATCGATCGGAAACTGGACAAACGGTCGAGAACCACAACGGAGATGACGTCACTGACGTCCCAAATTGCAGATAATTCTTCGGCGTCTGTTTAAATGACTCCGCCTCCACCGATTCGTAACCGCTTGAACCGTCACTGAAATCCTCTTCACCGCCGTCTTCGGAGGTTCTCACCGGTGACATTCCTCGATCTCGAACAACACACCGTTGATTCTGTACAGCGGCGGTTGATGAAGATTCTGTTACGTATCGAACAACACACCGTTACTTCCACCCATGCAACCGCCGGAAGTAACCGCCGGTGGTTGATATACGGAGAAACAGAACGCTGTAGCGGCGGATTGGTGTTTGAATTACAGTGGTTCTGTGATTGGGCCTGTTTTTTCAGCTTTTTTTATATATTTTTATTCTGTAAATAACAAATTAATATTCGGATGTATGGCCGATTTGAACAAAAACTGTCCGTCGGAGTTAAGATTGACGGGTGCCGGTGAGTCCGTTGCTTGTAGGTATATTTTTTTTATATATTTTTTCTCAGTATTTTACTTGCTCCTCCTCACCCAACTACGTCATCACTTTCTGTCCTACTCCGGCCAACAGGTATATTTAGTTCTTTCGTTTTTTTACCAGTAATCCAGGCTGTTGAGTGGATGAAGTTGGAGATGTTGTTTAGGTGGTGGTGGTGGTGGTGGTGGTGACGGTGGGTCAGTTGTGGTGGTCATCGGAAAGCATTGTTGTTGTCGCCGGTGAGTTAGAGATAGGTTTTATAAAGTGACTATATTGTGTTTATATATATTTATATTAATTATAATTAAAAAAAGCCACATCACCTTGCCACATAAGATAAAAAGCCACATCAGCAAAATAAACAAACTGAGTTAGTGATTATTTAACGAAGGGGTGACACTGCCACCTAAATGTTAAGTAGAGGGTGGTGGGAGCCAACTTGAAAGTTGAGCGTGGTATTGGCCAATTTTGCATAGTTTAGGGTGATACAGTCCATTTCCCCTAAAAAAAAACGTTTTACTCCATCTCTAGGTGTGACAAAAGGCCAAAAAGTATTCGACCCTCATCTCTCAACGTGTGAGCAAAAGGCCAAAAAGTATTCGACCATGAAAGCAAAAAACCATGGTTTTCGTAACCGGTTCGGACCGGCCGGTTCAACCGGTCCAACCGGGATTCGCTACCTCTTCCGATCCGGTTTGGCTGATTTTAGAACTTGTTAAAAAATCGCCCGGTTCGATTCGATCCCCGGTTCGCGGTTCAACCGGTCTCCACGGTTCGACCTGTCAGCTCCTTTTTTCCCCTTATTTCTCCCAAATAAACAAAACCCTACTGCCATTTATTCCCTTTTCATTCAGCCGTAACCCCCCTTCTCTCCCCACAACATGAAGAATTGAAGATTGAATCAGGGAATACAGATTGAATCAGTAAGTTTTCTCTTCAATTTCTTTCCTTTTCAACCAAAAATCGCATAAAGATTGAAGTTCTATGTTTTGTTTTTCTTTAAATCTGATCGAATAAAGATTGAAGTGTTTCAGGATAGGGTGGGAGAAGAAAAGAAAGCTTTCGTGTGTGTGTTTTCGATGAAGGAAAAGGAAGGGACAGTTGCAAGAAGTAATAAATTAAAACTTTTGGTTGTCTAGAAATATGTAAAGGGCTTTGTTTATTTACTTTATTAATTTTCTATTTTATATTATTATATAATAAAACATTTCAGGTTCCAATAAAACACTTTCAATTAATTGTTTACAAATAATAAAAAACCAATCAAATTATACAAGATAACAACTTTGTAAAATTGAATTTGAACTGTAATACGAGTATGGAAAATTTTACACCATTTAGCATATTCTATATTTTTAAATACCTATATATTATTTATTACGTCATCCGGTTCTTAAATCCGGTTCGACCGGTCCGACCGGTTCAACCATTGAACCGGTAAGAAGACCGGTTTAACATCCGGTCCGGTTATGAAAACATTGCAAAAAACCATCAGCCGGTAACTTGACCCACAAAACTGGCTACTGCCAGTCACCATCACCCCAACATCCGGTTTCAAGCAATCAACAACTTATAAATACATCCTCATCCACACACATGCTCAAAGCCACACTATGTAAACCCATACTTCATCTCTTATTTACTTTTATGCCATTCTAGGTTATGGTGGTGTTTGTTAACGGCAAAACCTCCCATTCTTCCGTTACCGTCAACTCCGGTGACGGAACCCTAACTCAATAACTATACGATGACGACAAAGAAGAGCAGCTTGAAACGACCGGAGAGATTAACGGAGAAATTGACGGCGGTTAATGGCCGTGTGGCAGACATGATTCCCGGTGCGGTTACGCGGCCGAAACTGACGAAGTTGTTGCTTAACGTGACGGTTGAGAGAAGCTTAGTTCCGGTGCATGTTTTAATTTCGCCGGAATCGACTGTCGGTGACCTTATTGCTGCCGTTTTACAGCAGTATTCGAAGGAAGGACGGCGGCCGGTGATTGAGGCGTTTAATTATCCTGGATTTGATCTTCATTACTCGCAGTTTTGTTTAGAAAGTAAGTTTTCTCTCTCTACTCTCTCTCTCTATGTATATACACATACACGCAGTGATTACACTCAGTCAAGGTTTCCGATGATCTCAATCTACCGGCTAGATTTGAGTGATGTTTGTTTACCGGATTTGTTGCTGATATGTTTCAGGATTGTCTAGAGACGAGAAGTTGAATGAGTTAGGTTCACGGAATTTCTTTCTCTGTTCTAAGCAATCGGCCGCCGGTGCCGGAAGTAATGGCGGTGTGATGACTGCTTCACCGTCATCGTCTACATGCTCGGAGGATACAGGGGAAGTGATGAGAGGTGGAGCGGTTTTACTCAGATTTATGGAATTCATGCTGTGAGATATATGATTTTTCGACTCCTCAGGGGCGGGGAGGCCTTGTTTTTTTAGCAGATTAGGATTTTTTTGGCGGCGCAGTTTGTTGTTCGTCTACTGTTGTCGTTATGTAATTTGCCTTGGAATGAAAATTAAAAAGATTTGTACTAAAAAATTAAGAGTTAATTGCCATTTTAGTCTATGTGGTTTGGCTATTTTGTCAGTTTAGTCCAAAAGTTTCAATTTTAACATCTGGATCTAAAAAGGTTTCATCATTGCCATTTTGGTCCAACTGACTTAACCCCATCCATTCACCTCTGTTAAGTCAAGGGCATTTTAGTCATTTCCCAAACTATTTTAATTAACCCTTTAATATTACCCTTCCTATTGATAAATAATGAATAAAGAAATACATAAATTATATATATGTAAGTTATAACACACAGCTGCATCACATTCAGTATTCACCCTCCATCTTCACTATAGCCTCACCACCACCACCACTAACACCATCACCACCGGTCCACCACAGTCTTACCACCACTAGTCAATAGTCGGAGTCGGAGCTGGAAAGCTGGTACCACCTCTGAACACCTGCCTGCTGCCATACATCTTTCAAACCACCGTCGTATCACCCTCGTCGTCCCACGACACCACCGAATCCACCCTACACTCCATCATAGCCCCCCTCTGGAACAACCACCACTACCGTCAACACCACTCAATCGGAAGATTTTCAACAGATCTGATAAAATTTTAACAGATCTGGAAGTCACTGATGCTGTGACAATGGTGATGGTGACCATGGTGGTTAATGGTAGAGGTGCACGGTAGAAAGAAGATGATGACGGTGAGTGGTGGTGTTGGTTCTGGTCCTTACGGTCAGATCTTCCAACCACCATCCGATCGTCTTCTCCGGCCACCATCTTTTCTTCAACAAAACACCATGTGTTTTAAAAACCCAAACACCACCACCACCATACCATTGACACCACCGTTACCAGCCACCAGACACTTTAGGGGTTTCGATTCGGTTTTGGGGTTCTTGTCGCTTTTGCTAATTATTCACTTGTGTTTTGCTGATTATTCAATTGGGGGTTTCGAAACAGAGTTCAACGCTATCAGATTTAGGAGTTTCGATTCGGTTTTGGGGTTCTTGTCGCTTGAGTTTTGCTGTAAAGTTGGGTGTTTCGTTGTAGAGTTGTAGAGTTGTAGGGTTTATATCGCTGGAGTTTCAGCTGCGGGGTTCTTATCAGATTTGGGGGTTACGGGATGCTGGTGGGGTTAAGGTGGTGGCCGGCTGAGATGTGTTGATGGTGGGGTTGGAGGTGATATGATGATGATGATGATGATAGAACAGGGATAATAAATAACAAAACCCTAAAATGGCACTTTAAGTCTTTAATAAAAGCCTTAATTAAAATAATAGGGGAAATGACAAAAATGCCCCTTGACTAACTGAGGAGTATGGATGGGGTTAAGTCAGTTGGACCAAAATGGCAACGATGAAACCTTTTTGGATCCAGATGTTAAAAATGAAACATTTGGACTAAACTGGCAAAATGGCCCAAACCACAGGGACTAAAATGGCAATTAACTCAAAAATTAAAAAGAAAGAGTGTTTAAATGTGGACACAAAAAAAATTTGATTTTTAATGTATCTTCAGTTTATAGTTAACAAGTGCTTGACTTTAAGTAGTTCTCTCCGGATTATCCTTGGCTCCGAATACTTTTTAAATTCTCGATCACCAATTTTTGCAAAAACACACTGTTAATCTCACGGGGGTGTCGCCTCTTGTCGGTTTCAGGGGCAGTGGTTTTGTTTCAGGGCAAGCGACGCGGAAGGCTGAGGCGGGGAAAATATCCAAGCACGAGCAGGCCTGCATAGATAATCAACATGCCTTCCTTCCTTTCGCGTTCGATACCTTTGGTTGTCTGGCCCCTGTGGCGTCCGGTTTCTTGAAGCGGGTTCAAAAGGCAGCACTTGCGCATGCGACAGTGTCTGTAGGCCATAGTTATGTGTTTAGCCGAGTAGGATTTGCAATTCAAAAGGGGGTGGCGGCGCAGCTTGTTGCCCGTCTACCAACCCATGATTTGTAATTTGCTCTAACCTTCTAATAAAAATCCGTTGAAAAAAAAAAAAATCTCATCACGGAAAAGAGTTTTCCTATAACCCTCTCCGGCGTGAGAATAAGTGTTGGCTCAAAAGTGAATAAAGGTGTAAAAGAATTGAGAGTACGAATAAAGATGTAAAAGAATTGAGAGGGGTTGTGAAAGCGCATGAGAATTTGTTAATGTTGATATGGATATCCCCCTTTTTCAAATCAGTCAGAGATTTCATTTCTTTTATCTGTTAAGTCACGTAGACATAATTAACTTTATTAATAAACTAGGTTAGTTCCCCGTGTGTTACACGGGTTGAACAATTTAAGCTATATAATAAATATTTCCTGCAAAACAAAGACAGAGATATTTATATATCAAATTGACATAAATGAGTTAATATAGATGTAATGTTATATGATTAATAATAAAAGAATAATGTTTTTAAAAATATATGCATTACACGGTAGAATAATAATTGAATAAAGTATAATGCAATTTGTTAACATATAGAATTGTCAAAATATGTATTTAACAAAATGAACATTAACGTGATAATTATAAATTTTGTTAAGTTTATTTTTTAAACATTTACCACCAATTTTTTTTAATACTATTACTAATAATCAAGGTAAAAATAACCTAAAAATATTCTTTTAATACTATTAGTGCTATACGGTAGATTTGCTTCCAGTTAAATGAAAGGTCACAAGAGGTCAATACTCTTCTTCAAATATTTTGAAGGCATAATCTTCCTCCTCCAAGCTCATAACCAGAAGCGAGTTAGAGTCGTTCCAACTTGCCAAAAAAATTATCGTATCGGTTTTTTACTCAAAGATACAAACAAAAGTGACTAAACGTTGACAAGTAATAAAAATTGTCATTGGGGTGGGTTAAACGTACCCCTTGTTACTTGTCATACCCTCACCCTAAAAAAATCATTTTAAAAGTTGTCAAATTTACTCCCAGTTAAATGAAAGGTCACAAGAGGTCAATACTCTTCTTCAAATATTTTGAAGGCATAATCTTCCTCCTCCAAGCTCATAACCAGAAGCGAGTTAGAGTCGTTCCAACTTGCCAAAAAAATTCTTGTATCGGTTTTTTACTCAAAGATACAAACAAAAGTGACTAAACGTTGACAAGTAATAAAAATTGTCATTGGGGTGGGTTAAACGTACCCCTTGTTACTTGTCATACCCTCACCCTAAAAAAATCATTTTAAAAGTTGTCAAATTCACCCCCCCCCCCCCCCCCTCTTTTTTTGATGTTGTATCTTAATTAAATGAGTTTTCTATTAAAAATTTGGTTTTGATTGGTTTTTTCATTTGTTCTTACGGTTCTCGCAATATTTAGCGTTCTTAAGATAATACTCCCCTATATATATATAGATGTTTTTAACTGACTTATTAATAGACTTTAATTTGTTAAGAGTTTCTGTATTTTCTTATAATTAATAATAATATCGGTTCTAAATTTAATAGTTGAATTATTATTGATCATGTATTCAACTTAATAAACATACATAAACATATAATAACAAATTCAATAAATAAAAAACTATAAATTTCTTAACCATCTTAAAGTAATTAACCAACAAAAAAAATAAGGTATCAAACTCCAATGAATCCAATTTATAAAATAACATAATTTCTATGATTTTGAAGTTGTTTAGACTTTTAATATAATTTTTATGTGGATATTGGTGGCTAATCCTGGTAAACGAATTTTAAACTTCTTATGCTTTGAGATCATAGTTATCCATTTGGAATTTAAATTTGGATATAGAATAGTGACTTTTATAAGCAACCGATATTTTCCTGAATTTAAAATTAAATTATTTAATAATTATCCACAATTAAAGAGGGTCTAGAATAATGACAAGTGTCCCCTAAATGGTTTCTTTTATTATATAGTATCGATGTGACCCGAATTGATTGGGTCAAATAAGAAAACAATAAGGATTTAATCGGGTCATACATATCCGATTAACAAAATAAACAATTTATATGTTTTTAAACATAGAGGTTATACTCTAATAACCTTTTGTATTAATTAATAATAATAATAAAATACACCTCTTCATAGATAACAACTAGGTGTTGCCCCGCCCGCGTTGCGGGGCGATGACCGAATAGTTCTTAACCAATTAGAAAAACAGTATCATAATTTTGCTAGAAAGAAAAAGTAAAAAGAGTGTTAGGGAGCTCCTTGACACGATTTTTAGCTGGGGGCAAAGTCATATTTTTATTTTTACTTGGGGGAAAAATCAAAATTTTTTTCAGGAGAGTAAAATCTTAATTTTTAGCTAGGGGAAAACCATATTTTTATTTTGCACTGGGGCAAATAAATATAATTTTGAATTGAGGGTGATATTGTAATTTTGAACCGAGTGGAAAATCGTAAATTTTAGCTGGGGGCAAAACCATAATTTTATTTTGAACTGTTGGCAAAGACATAATTTTAAACTGGGGACAAAACCGTAATTTTAAAGTGAGTATAAAATAATAAACTGGTGTAAAATCGTAATTTTGAGCCGGGGGGAAAAACAAAATTTTATTTTGAACTGGGGCGAAAACGTAATTTTGGCTGAGGGTAAAAGCGTCGTGTTTTTTACCAAGGGCGAAATTATATTTTCGGTTTAGCTGGGTGTAAAGTCATATTTTTTATTTTTAACCGGGGGAAATCATTATTTTGAATCAAGGGTAAAATCGTAATTTTAGGTAGGGGAAAACCATAATTTTATTTTTACCTATGGGCAAAAAAGTAATTTTAAACTGAGGGTGAAATCGTAATTTTGAACCGAGGGAAAAATCGTAATTTTGAGCTGGGGGCAAAAGCATAATTTTATTTTGAATTGGGGGCGAAGACGTAATTTTAAACTGGGGGCAAAACCGTAATTTTAAAGCGGGTATAAAATAAAACACTGAGGGTAAAATCGTAATTTTTGAACCGATGACAAAATCGTAATTTTGAGCTGCTGGCAAAAGGGTTATTATATTTTTAAGTTGATCTGTTATATAACTCGATTAAAATCGTAATACGATTAATGTTTCGATATGTTATATAACTCGATTATAACCAAACGTTGCATAATTTGAGTTGACCTAACTGTTTACCAAATCAACCAATTCTTAAAATAAGAGGCCATGATTGTCACTTTTGAAAAAGAAACTAAATGCACATAAACTATAGTAACTAAACTGATAGCTAAAATAAGAAATTTCATATACATTTTTACTAAAATTCCACGATATTAAAATTTTAATTAAGGTCACCAGGCTCGTCCGAAGTGACAGGAAACCAACGGACCTAGGAAGAAGTAGATGTTTTGACGTGGGGACGTTTGCATGTGGCGTCTAAAAATGAAGTTTGCAGAAGCGACATGTGTGGGCTCTCCATCTCACAAACATATTATATATTTAATATTTTTAGGAGAGGTTTGTGGATGTTAGTTAATGTAGAAACAATGAATGTTGTTGAAAAAGCTTGAAATATGATACACTAATATAAAAGTTTATGAAAAATTGTTGTTGCAGATGCACCAATTAAAACCTATAAATTAGCAACAATTTTGTGCTTGGATGAATTGTACCCTTAGCTTTGGGTGTTTTTTAAAATAATCATCTCTTCTTCCTCTCAAAACCGTTTCTCTCTGTCAACACAAAGAAGCTATAGAAACGCCATCGTCAGTGGCGGAACCAGAACTTCTTTGTCAAGGGGTCATCATAAGACTCTCTTTTCTATCGACTACAACTAGAGAGTCTAAAACATGTTTTTTCTTAGAAAAATCTCATATTGTACATATAAAAATCTTACAAATTTCTATGTTCGGGGGGTCAACGGACCCTCTTGACCCCCCTCTGGTTCCGCCCCTGGCCATCGTTGCCGACGAACAAAAACGAGGAATCAAAGCGACACCGTTTTCTTCTCCGGCCAGACCATTATTATACCATATGATGACAGCGGTGGCTAGGGTTTCACCAGAAAATACCACGGGCCGTTGTTGTGCCACCGAAAGTTACTCTAAACCCCAATTGCATTCTATTCACCACCACTAATCTGATTTGGTCTTTTTTGTTGTATAGTTTACCAATACTCAAATCTGAATGCACTTACAGGTTCGTAGGCTAAAGATATCGGGTTTGTTTCATATTTTGTTTGTGGATCTGGTATGTTATTTGATATTTTAACATTTTTGTTCTTCAATCTGGAGAGGATATACATGTTTTGTTTGTTTGTTTGTTTTTTTTAGTTGGCAAGTCAATTAATCAAAGAAATTGGGTGTTTTTAACTAGATTTTGTGATGTATGAAGTGGTATCACTGTCTATAATTTGTATCATTTATATGCAATTAGGGTTCTACCTTATGTTGTTGTGGTGTTTCCTGCATATTAGTGATGTACTTTTGGTTCGTGAGTTGTACCCTTTTCTTTGCATACCACCTATACCTGTGACTCTGTGACTTAGATAAACACGTAATGGTTTTAGGGGAAAACCATCAGGCATCACAAACCCTTCCTCTTTGGATCAGATTAGAGATAGAGAGAGCGATAGAAAGATTGAAGCGGTCCGGCCCAGCGGCGGACAATGGAGTGTTCGGAGTTAGCTATTTGTTTGAGTCCATTAGTGAGTACGACTCCTAACATCGCACCCGGCGGTCCGGCCCAGCGGCGCACAGCGGAGGGTTTCAGATTTTTTTTTTGTTTGAGTTTTAGTGCGTACGGCTCCTAACCGGTCTTTGTGTGCAACATTTTTTATATGAAATATAGTATTTGAAATGATAAACTCATTTACTGTTTTGAGCATGTTAGATATTCGTGTTTTGCTGAAGCTTTCCCTCGGCGCAATCACGAACCATGCCTCAGTTTATGTAAGCGGACACTCAAACTTAATGTTCATTGATACTCAAATTTATCTTTAAATTCATGTTTTAAGAAATTGTCTGCTTACTTTATGCCAGTGAACTTAGATTTCTTCTCTACTAACTACAATCTACTCACTATGTATAAAACTATTACCATTCACAGATGTTAGTCTATTGTGTTAACAGATCATAAATCCGAAATTGTGCAACTTTTATAATTTCGTCAAATTGTACGTATCTTTCTTTCTTTGTGATTGATGCTTTTCATCATATGCAGATCGCAACAAAAAAGCGTATAATATAGTATAGAAAATGATTTTGGGAATGGCGGAAACTACTAAATAAGCAGTTGTTAAACAGGTTGAACGATCAGTTTTTCTTAAACATCGAATGAGTTACTTCTATTAAACGGGTCAAAAGGGAGAGTTTTCCTACACAGGCCAACTGGACCAGTTTCAATAACCTGCTGAGTTTTTATAAACATCTAGAGTAGTTTTAAAATTGAGGGCATCTAAGCACCTAAGATATTGCGTAAAACATAAATGATTTTTTGTTAATAAACATTGAATTAGATAATGGTTGCTATTAGGTTTTTTTTTGTTGGGAATTGCTAACACATAGAAAAGTTAGGATAGACTTAATTCTGAGGTGCATGAAGTGATTCTTGGATGTTCGATCTACATCTATCAGGCTTAAATTTATTTATATCAAAACCAACATACACTCAAGCCTCAATTCTGAGATACATGACATGATTGTTTGCTTTGCATGATGTTTTTTTGTTATGCAGGAAACGTCTCTTAGTCACTAAAGACATGGCGATATTTAGCTTTTCGTTTTAATAGTGTTTGCGTAGGATGTTATCTAAATTAATCGGTCCCGGTGTAACCAATTTATGTATCGAAGGTGTCGCGTACGACCGAGGAGCTGATGTAGCTGATCTATATTCTCATGGGTTATTTGTACAGCCATGTATTTTCGAACCACTATAGCAGCCCTATGAACAACAATTTCCCTTATAGATCCAGTGATTCCTTCAACCAATTTGTACCAGAGAAGAACATGTGGAGCAGCAACTTTAAGCTTCATTGAGGAATGAGGCATATGACTGAACACCTTATGTGCAGCTCAATATCTCCAATTTCAACATGTATTAGAATGAAAGATTTGCCCAAATACAATAGATCAACAATAAATCACAAGCTCAGAGTACACTTTACTATATTCAAGTAGCGATTAAGGGACAATTCCCTGATGATCACGCGTTTTGATTCTCCTGATGACCACGCTTTTTTACGCCGCCGCAACGCGCGGCGGGTAAATATTCTAGTTAAATTGAATTTGAACATTGTTAATATAAGAGTAAATTGTCATTTAAGCCCCTGAGGTTTGTCCAAATTTGCCATTTTAGTCCAAATACTTTTTTTCACCTTTGGGTCCCTGACTTTTCTCTTTTGTTGCCATTTTGATCACAGACCCTAACTCCATCCAAAAACCTCATTTTTAACCAGTGGCATTTTGGGGATTTTCATTTTAAATATTTTCAATTGCCATTTTGATCCAATTCTAAAAAAACAAAAAAATTTCTAAAAAATCCAAAAAAATCTAAAAAATAAAAAAAAATTCTAAAAAATAAAAAAATTCATAAAAATAAAAAATTCTAAAAATCATAAAAATTCTAAAAAATAAAAAAAAATCTAAAAATTCTAAAAAATCATAAAAATTTAAAAATTCTAAAAAACTAAAAATTCAAAAAAAATCTAAAAAATAAAAAAAATTCTAAAAAATAAAAAAATTCTAAAAAATAAAAAAAATCTAAAAACTCAAACAAACATATTTTAAAGTTTCAAATTCAAAAAATGACGATATATTCCTCGTCCAGACGAATATATTTTCAAGTTTTATCTATTTTGTTGAGTGAATGAGTGGTCATAATGAGATAGAACCACTAACTAACGAACATACATGTTATGTTTTAGTTTATAAAATTTATATTTCAAGATATTTATATTTAGTAAATTATATTAATTGATACTAAACTAAAGATGAAAATATTATTGTAATAAATAGTTTTGCTATGAAAACATATATAAAAAGGCCAAAAGGGTGATAATTAATGTGGAAATGGAAGAATGTTTGTGAAAGATGTCAACTTAAAATGAGATTTGATTTTTTAAATGGATAAATGGTTCTATCTCATCATAACAACTCATTCACTCAACAAAATAGATAAAACTTGAAAATATATTCGTCTGGACGAGGAATATATCGTCATTTTTTGATTTTGAAACTTTAAAATATGTTTGTTTGAGTTTTTAGATTTTTTTTTTATTTTTTAGAATTTTTTTATTTTTTATATTTTTTTTGATTTTTTAGAATTTTTATATTTTTTAGAATTTTTGATTTTTTAGAATTTTCTTTGATTTTTTTAGAATTTTTTTAATTTTTATGTTTTTTTAATTTTTTTGATTTTTTTGGATTTTTTAGATTTTTTATAAATTTTTTGATTTTTTAGAATTGGATCAAAATGGCAATTGAAAATATTTAAAATGAAAATCCCCAAAATGCCCCTGGTTAAAAATGAGGTTTTTAGATGGAGTTAGGGTCTGTGATCAAAATGGCAACAAAAGGGAAAAGTCAAGGACCCAGAGGCGTAAAAAAAAACTATTTGGACTAAAATGACAAATTTGGACAAACCTCAGGGACCAAGATGATAATTTACTCTTAATATAAATTAGAGTAAATTGTATTTTTACATTTTGTGGTTATACTCTGGTATCAAATTTACACCCTGTTTTAAAAGTTAATCAACTTTACACCTTGTCGTTTTTTGATTAAATCAATGTTCTTTTACATGGTAAACCTTAGGGGTGTTAAATGGGTCGGGTTTGTGGGTTTAACCTGACGCAAACCCGGAAATTTTAAACGAACTCCAAAATATTGTCATACATATAAACCCAAACACGATCCGAATATTAGCGGGTTGACCCGAAACTGACCCGTTCAACCCGAATTTTGAATTTTTTAAACTTTTATTCGTAAATGAATATGTTAAAATTAAATTTTTACTACAAAAACACAAATGTATACATACAATTGAATTTTAATTATAAAACCTTATTTCAATCTTTTTTTTTTTTAGTTATAGTCATGCATAAAATACACACCAAAATTAATTTATGACGTAAAACTACTGTAAAAAGATAAAATATAATATAAATGAGTTAAATGAGTCAACCCATAAATCTGAAACTAATCTGAATCCGTTTAGATTAAACATAAACCCGTGAATTTCATGTTAGTTTCTTGTCGTATCAGAAATATATACACTCTGGGTGTATATATTTCTAACACTATAGATACTTGTTGCTTTACAATTCCAATTTCCAAGTGCTTTTCTAGGCCGGAGACAGCCCAAATACAACATGGCCCAACCCAATGAAAGGAAAAAACACAAGAACCCCAAAACCCTATGATAAACCCTAATCAACAAACCGGCAACTTCACCTTTATAAAAACCTCTTTCAACCCCTTCTTCTTCTTCATTCGGCCTGTTCTTCTCAACCTCAATTCAAACGCACACATCTTTTAATTACATCCAGCAGCAATGGAATTTTGGGGTCAGATTCCGATTCATCTTCTCTTATTCTTCCTAGTTTTTTTTTTTTTTTTTTAATATCATTAATCAATCGATTGATTATTCATTATTTAATTTTGAAATATGTTTGTGTGTGTAGGTGTTGAGGTTAAACCTAACGAGAGTCTTGTTGTTGAAGTTAAGGAATTCAAGCTTCTTCATATCTCTCAGGTATCAATCATTTATTTGATTGATGTTTTGTTGTTTTTTATTATTGTTTTTTTTACTTAAATTTTGATGTAATAAGAATTTAATGAAGTTTTTTTTGTTGATTTTAAGCTAATTGATTAATTAGGATTTAGCTTTGTGATTAGTACTTTAATTTTTTTTATATTTATGTGAATATCTGATTTTAATTATCTATTGAGATGATATATCAACATAAGGAAGTTTTGTATTTGATTTAAACTTATTTGATTAATTAGGTTCCAGTTTCATCACTAGAACTTTTTGTTTGTGCATATTTTTAGATTTATTTGGTTTAATTGTTTGCTAAAATTTATATGAATTTTTGTAAAAAAAAATGGTACTATTACTCATGAAGGCTGCATATTTGTATGAATTGTTGGTTTTCTAATTGTTTGCTAAAATTCATATGAAGTTTTGTAATATTTTTGTATTATTTTATGAATATTGCATTGTGAGAGGTGAAGAATGAATTTCATATTTGTGCATCTTTGTATAACTGTTTGATAAAAAAATATGGATTTTTCTAAGAATTTAGGTTATTAATTTTAATGAATGTAGTTGAAGAATAAATTCCCATATTTGTGCATATTCTTATGAATTATATGGTATATTAATTCTTTGCTAGAATTTATTTATAATATTTTGTAAAAAAAATTGTACTATTTTTTATGAAGGTTGCATTGGGAGAGGTGAAGAATGGGAAGAAGGTGGAGAACATCCCTGTGAAAATTAACATCAACGAAAAGAAATTTGTCGTCGGTACGCTGTCGTCTGAGCGTGCACCTCAAATCATATTTGATTTGGTGTTTGAACAAGATTTGGAGCTTTCTCATGGATGGAAAGATGGAAGTGTTTACTTTTGTGGATATATCGCAGATAATCCGATCGATGACGAATATCCTTCATTTATGATTTATATTTTATTTTGTTGATTTCATGTTACTTTCAAATTTATTTATTTAAATAACTAATAGTTTCTTTGATTATGTTGTTTCCTTAACCATAGTGTTTGTTTTTGTTGTTCTACGGGTGATGATGCTTATGATTTCGGTGAGTCTTGTTTTAGTAGATTATGCTATAGCAATGTCATATATCTATTATTTTTATTAATTATATTAAAGTTGGTTTATACATATTTTTGTTTCAGGTAGCTCAGATGAAGAAGAAGCATTGAACTTGAATGCTCCTAATGGTATTATTTTGTTAATGTTTATATATGTTGTTGAAGTGGAAATTGTTGTTTATTTTAGAATGTTAATATGACTTGTATTTTCATTGTTTTTTAGGTATAACAAAGCCAAAGGCACCAGCGAATATAGCAACCGTACAAGAAGAATCCGAAGATGATTCTTCTGATGACTCCGTTGAAGATGACTCAGAAGATGATTCTTCTGATGACTCTATGGAAGAAGATGAATCTGACGAGGAAAAGGTAACTGATTTTCAAGTGTTGCTATTATTTAGTATGTTTTATATTATCTAGTTTGTTTATACATAGTTGAAACTTTTTGTCATACTTTTTGAATATCTTGTAATGTTTTGACAGGAAGTGAAGCCCGTTAAAAGACTCGCTGAATCTGCACCCAAGTCGCCTGCTTCTGCTAAGAAAGGAAAGCTAAACACCCCACTAAATGCTAAATCTAACACTCCTCAAAAATCAGGTTAAAGATGCTTACCATCGTATTATTGTTTAGAACTATTGATTGTCGAGCGGATGGCATCTTTTAACCTTTAAATCCTAATCTTTGTTTTTTTAATTAGGTGGAAAGAAAGGTGGTCAAGCAGTAACGCCACATGCCAATTCAAAACCGAGCTTGAAGAAGGGCAAGAAAGGTGGCAACCGATCATAGATTTAAGTTGTTTTGGTGATGGTTTTGGGGGTATACTAAGTTTGGTGTTGGCCAGTTTTGATTTTTATCTTTTGAAATGGTCATGTAATTTTTTGGTTTGACAAGATCATTGAAACATTGTTTTCTAGGGAAAGTTCTATTCATGTGTTTAAATTATGGGAACCCAAACAAACAAAAACTTCCCTCCTGCACTTGTCTTTTGTTTTCTCAGATATTTCTTCGTGCTTTCACCCAATGCTAAAACAACTTATGCTGCCAAATTTGTGTCTCATATGTCTTAACCTTCGTCGTTGAATTTACACTGCTACTTCCTACCTCTTCGAAGAAAGAAGGCGACTTGTTGCCCAGTTCTTTCTAATGGTGGGCGGGTGCTCAAAAGCACTTAAACGTTTTGGCCCGGTTTTTAACTTGTGGCTGACTTTTATTTGCATATTTGCTTTCAATATTTATGCTTCTCCTTTGTCTTGGACGTTTGTGATTCGTCTGAAGATAACCTTTTTAGTTTGGTAAGTCTTGATAGCCTGCAATAAACCCTCGGTACGAATAACTTGTACAACGGATTGGCCATTTCTCCCGATTGAAAAGGATAATTACTATGTTACATTACGCATCAAGTAAGGATTACTTCCGGTCCAAGTTATATCTTGCATGTGGTTGTCGTTTGGGCTCCTAATACTCAAGATTCACAAAATTTATGTGCTTGTTGCATCAACAAGGCTTTTCAAAGCACAAACTTATGTTGTGGAGCTCTAAAGAGGCTTTAACATAGAAAACTACTGCCATGTGGCTCCATGTAGTCGCACCTTTTTCTACCTTCATTGGGCTTTAAGGGGTGTTTCAAGGTGTTCCAGAACGGATGTTTAGAATCAATTTTTGAATCGAAAATGAAAAGAAAGATTGTCATGGTCGAAGCAAGACTTCCCGATTCCTTTCTACTACTAATGTAATGTCTACTGATTGGGTTTGGATAGCCGGCAGATAATTTAACTACTGTATTAGGGTTGAGATGACTAGATTCGGCTGATTGTATATTTAAAAAACAATGGCCCAAGGCCCAAAGGGGTAAAGCCCCTTCTAAGCCTATCTATGGTGGTGTTGGGGTTAGACTTTAGAGGTGGACAAAATAACCGGTTAATTAACTGTAACCGGTTAATAACCGATCGAGGAATAACCGATTAGTGGTTATTTTTAACCGTAGGTTAGTAAGCGGTTATTAATATTCAGTATAGAAACCGGTTATTAACCGGTTTTTTAACAGGCAGACCGGTTAACCGAATTTTTTTTAGAAAAAATCAAAAAATCCGGTTATTAACCGAAAATAATCGGTTAAAGTAATTAACCGAGTTAAAAAAATAACCGGTTAAAACATTAACCGATTACCGATATAACCGAACCGGTTGTTAAAATTAACCGGTTTGTGCACCTCTAGTTGGGGGTGTTAAAGATGGTGATGTTGCAAGGGTCGCCAACCCCTCCAACCCTTACAACACATGGCCTTGGGCACGTTAGTTTCAAGATACTTAGATCCAATGTTTGCTTGCGTAGGCGACAAGACTCTTCATGGTTGAAAACTATTGCGAACAACTTTACAAAGATTTTGTAAGCTAAATATAACATGTTCATAGCTACTATTCGTTCCAAGTTCTTTGACATGCGCCAACTCGTATGACACTTTGACATGTGCCGAGGGGCAGACCCACATGGTATGAGTCTGGGTCCACGGACCCTAATGTTTTAAAAAAAAAATATTAGAACCGATATTGTTAAATTTTTCAAGAACCCTATAAAATAATTAGTTGGACCCTTTAATATTGAGAGAAAAAGGTAGCGTGGGGGTAAATTCCCTTTAGTTTCAATAAATAAATCCCAAGTTCAAACCCATGGATTTCACAATCACTGATGCTGTCACAGCTCCAAAAGCAAAGGTCATTCCTATCAAAGACATCCCAACAGTGGTTCAAAACTCTGTTGCTAAGGAGTCGGAGAAAAGGAAGAAAAGAGAAAAGATCAAAAACCTGTTTTGTGATTTTTGTGAAAAGAGGAATCATCTAAGAAAAGACTGTTTTCATCTAAAAGCATATGATCTAAACAAAACAAGTATCATTGTACCTGCTGAAAGCTGCACCATCTGTGGTAAAAATAACCACAAAACTCAAGAATGTGTGTATCTCAATAACTTTGATATGAAAAAGAATGAGTACACTGCTAAAACATCCTTGAGTCCATCAACATCATCTGTCAAATTCACCAAGAATCAACCACTATTTGTGCCAGTCCAAATAGCTATTACAAAACAGCTGAATCAAACATCTGTCCAAAGAGATGTTCAAGTGACTGATGCACCCCCTGCCAACTAATACAGAAGAGGCAAGGGACAATCACCATACCAAAGGATCCCACATGTTTATGAGACCTACAAAAGGCCCTCTAAACCAAGAGTGAACAGGCATCTTTTGGTTATCAGCATGTGATTGGTCAAGAACCCCAACAGTGGTTAGAGAAAAACAGTCCTAAAACTGTCCAAACCCCTGACCTAACCACTGTCCATCCATCTGCACTCATTCCAGACACTGTTGAGACCCCATCCAAAGCCTTATTGGCTTTGGAGACCCTAATGAACTAATCCTTTTACTTCATGCACATGGAGCTTAGATAGTCTTTGGTATGTAGATAGTGGAGGCTCCAGGCATATGACAGGGTGTAAAGCCCTTCTCAAAGATTTCAAAATCCATGGAGGGGGTGATATATCCTTTGGTAATAATAGTAAAGGGAAAGTTCTGGGGTCTGGTACAGTACAATCTGGTAATGTAAATTTTGAAAATGTCAATCTGATAGACAATCTAAAATTCAACCTTCTGAGTGTTTCACAAATGAGTGATAAGGGGTATGGATCATTCTTCACAAAGGAGTGTTGTAGGATTGTTGGACCAGAAATGGTTGAAAAGATTGAAGCAATAATAAAAACTGGAAAAATAAAACTTGTTGCTCAAAGAAGTGGCAATGTTTATGTGGTGGATATGTCAAAACAGAGCCCCAGAACTGATGCATGTCTGTTCTCAGCTGCATCAAACAAAGAGACATAATTATGGCACAGGAGATTGGGGCACACAAATCTCAAGACAATCACTACCATTTCAAAACAGGGTTTAGTAAGAGGTTTACCTCAAAAACTGTTCACCTGTCCTGAGCATTGTGTTTCCTGCCTAAAAGGAAAACAACATAAAAGCTCCTACAAATCCATTGATGAGTCCAAAACAACCAAATGTTTGCAAACGCTTCATATGGATTTGTTTGGCCCAGTTAAAGTCATGAGTCTTAGGAAAAAGAGATATTGTTTGGTTATTGTTGATGACTTTTCTAGGTTTACATGGACTTACTTTTTACACTCAAAAGATGAGACTGCAGGCATTCTGCAAGACTTTGTGAAACAGGTTGAAAAGCAGTTTGACCTTCCAGTAAAAATCTTCAGAAGTGACAATGGCACAGAGTTCAGGAACAAGGAGTTAGATGATTTCTGTGTGTCAAAAGGAATTGTGAGGCAATACAGCATTCCAAGAACACCAGAACAAAATGGGGTTGTTGAAAGAAAGAACATAACTTTGATTGAGGCTGCCAGAACCATGCTGGCTGATTCAGGTTTGCCATTAACTTTTTGGGCAGAAGCAGTAAACACTGCTTGCTATGTCCAAAACAGAGTTTTAATCAACCCCAGGCATCAAAAGACTGCCTATGAACTGCTGTATAAAATAAAGCCATTAATTTCATATTTCAAAGTTTTTGGCTGCCCATGCTTCATTTTAAACTTAAAAGATTCCATCTCAAAGTTTGCAGCCAAAATTGATTGTGGTTATCATCAGGGATACTCAACCACTGCTAAGGCTTATAAAGTGTTTAACACAAGGACCAGAACAGTGGAAGAGACTTTGAATGTAAAGTTCAATGAACTTTCATCAATGAAAATCCCAACAAACCCTGCAGATTTGTTTGATCTTGATAAATTCACTTTTGAAAATACTGCTGTCAAGACTAACAGTGCAGGTCCATCAGAGGATTCATCACCAGACTATGGGTATGAAATCATTATTCCTCAACAAAAGTCTGTCCAAATGGGAAGAGCAGCAGATGTTCAAAACAGCTGTCAAAGCTCAACCACTGCTACCTCAACAGTTGTTGAACAAAGTAGCCCATTAACCCCTGCTTCCACATCATCAAACACTGTTGACAAAAGTCCTCAAATAGTGGATCAAAGTCAGCATGTGTCCACACCATTACCTCCTATTCCACCACCTTTTGAAGCCACTGCTGGATCATCAAAGTCACCAGCAGTGGTTAGCTCAGATGATTCACATCTGCAGCCCTCCCCACTCAATGCCATTGTTCCATACCAAGGAGATCTTATCTTCTTGAAATCTCATCCACCAGACCAAATTATTGGCAACATCAATGAAGGGGTGCTCACAAGAAGTCAATCCCAAAACATTTGTCTTTTTGCTGGCTTTCTATCTCTCCATCAGCCAGTCAAGTACCAAGAGGCACTAAAAGACAACAGCTGGGTAGAGGCTATGCAAGAGGAGCTCCAACAATTTAGAAGACAACAAGTTTGGGAGCTTGTACCATTGCCAGATGGTGTAAGTCCTATTTGCACAAAATGGGTCTTCAAAAATAAAACTGATGAAAGGGGTATTGTTGTCAAGAATAAAGCCAAGCTTGTGGTTCAAGGTTTCAGACAAGAAGAGGGCATTGACAATGATGAAACATTTGCCCCTGTAGCAAGACTTGAAGCTATCAGATTATTTCTGGCCTTTGCTGTCAACCACAACATCAAGGTGTACCAAATGGATATCAAATGTGCATTCCTCTATGGTAATATTCAAGAGGAGGTTTATGTTTGTCAACCTCCAGGCTTCGAGGATCCATTTAATCCAAATCATGTCTACAAGCTGAATAAAGCTTTGTATGGCCTGAAACAAGCACCAAGGGCCTGGTATGAAACTCTTTCCACCTTTCTAATTTCCATTGGTTTCACAAGAGGTAAGATAGACAAAACATTGTTTCTAAAATGGAGAGGAAAGGATTTGATGATTGTCCAGATTTATGTGGATGACATCATCTTTGGAAGCACATGTAATAAAATGTGTGAAGAGTTTAGGCAACTCATGACAGCTGAGTTTGAAATGAGTGCAATGGGTGAACTCCAGTGCTTTCTTGGTTTCCAAGTAAGGCAACTGCAAAATGGCACTTTGATCCATCAAGGCAAATATGCCAAAGAACTTTTAAAGGAATTTGAGATGGATGATTGCAAGCCATGTAGTACACCCATTGCAACCAATAAAGTAGTCATGTCTGATCGGAAGGATAATTTGGTTGATCAAACTTTATATAGAAGCATGATTGAGTCTTTATTGTACCTAACTGCATCTAGGCCAGACATCATGTTTGCAACATGTGTTTGTGCAAGATCCCAATCAGCCCCTAGAAAGTCAAACCTTATTGCTGTAAAAAGGATATTCAGATACCTAAAAGGTGCTCCTACACTTGGTATCTGGTATCCAGCTGATGGTAAAATTGAGCTTTCAGGTTTCTCAGATAGTGACTTTGCTGGATGTGACAAGACAAGGAAGTCCACTTCAGGAAGGTGCCAATTCCTAGGCAGTTGCTTAGTATCTTGGCAAAGCAAAAAGCAAGCAGCTGTTTCCACATCCACTGCTGAGGCAGAGTACATAGCTGCTGCAAGCTGTACAGCCCAACTGCTTTGGCTTCAAAATCAGTTGCTGGATTTTGGTATCACTGCCTTAAAGACACCACTCATGTTGGATAGCCAGGCAGCAGAAAATATCATCAAAAATCCAGTTTCCCACTCAACCACCAAGCACATCGACATCAGACATCACTTTGTGAGGGATTGCTATGAAAAATGTTTGATTTCTCTGCACCATGTTCCAACTAAGGATCAGCTGGCAGATGTGCTAACCAAAGCATTAGACACATCCACCTTTGAAAGCTTGATCTCTAGGATTGGCATGCTAAACATGGAATAACAGGCAAAATCCTGTTTTTCTATGAATAAAAGCATTAAAAATGTTTTCAGAAAATCAAAAATCCATCCTTAAAAATAGCTAAAAATGAACTTTTCATTAAAATCCTTAAAAGTCTGCCATAACCACAGCTTTGTTCAAAGGTCTGTTCTACTGAAAACACTGTCCACTGCTGAAAGTCAATCCCTGTTCTCTCATTTCTGGATAAGCATTGTTGTTCAAAATCAGTGTGTTATCCACTGATGTGCTATCCACTGATAGTAAAAATCACACACTGCTTTCATTTTTACCATTACAACCACTGGTCTTGTTCCATCAGTGGTCTTCATAAAAGACAACTTGTCCTTCATCTCATCAGGGGTTGGCACGTGGACAGTACATAGCGGTCAGATCTTTTGTAACCGCTGCCACGTCAGCATTCACTTTTCCTTTATAAAACCCTTTTCAAACCCCAAACAGGGTTTTACTGTCGAATCGAATTCACAAAAATTCCTTTCTCAAAACAGTTTCCATTTCCATCTCTCAAATCCTTCAAAAACTTCATCAATCTTCTTCTCCAAAATGACAAAATCAAAGTCATCCGCACAATCAACTTCAAAATCTTCTCATAACAAGGCCGCTCAAACAACTACACCCATCGAAATCCCATACAAAGCACCTCACAATTATCTGGGTCTTTTGACAAAACCAGGCACCACCGATACATTCGACTCCATTCTTGACACCATGTCTGCATCAAAGTACAAAACTTTGTTAACAGCAAATGCTCCAATTTATCTACAAACCCAGAGAGAGTTTTGGAAAAATACTACCCTTGAAAAACAAGGAGAAGATGTCATAGCCATTCACTCTTCTCTAATGGGTAAAGATGTCAAAATCACTCCACAATCCATCTCGGAGGTCTTTGAACTCAATGATCAGCAAGGTAAAACTTCTTTTCCCAAAAATGAGTTAAAGACTGATTTCCTTGAAAGGGGTTATGCAGAACAAATAAAAAAGGATACCTTACAAAAAGGTAATTTTCCACCTGCAACAAGATTTTTGTTCCATACTCTGCTTATTTGTGTTTCAAACAAAACCACTTCTTTTAATGAGATATCATCAAAGATTCAAAACCTGGGATATGTTATTCTTCAAAATGAAAATTTAAATTACTCTCAGGAAATCTTTAATGATTTGGTTAAAAATGTTGATAAAAAGCCATTCTTACTTTTTCCAAGATTTCTAAGCTATTATTTTGAAAAGAAATTCGGTAAGGATGATGCTTCTGCAATAAAACAAGGTGAATCTTTTCAAATAAACAGCTTAAATGCTGAAACTTTTACGAGAATGTCAACACCTTGCAAAACACAAGCAGAGGTGCATGAGCGGACTTTAGCAGCTACCTCTGCTCCTCAGGTATCTGCTGCTGAGCCCACTGCTCAAGGTGATCATCGCAGCAAAACAACTGCTTTGAAACCCACACCTAAAATCACCAAAAGACCAAAACAAAAGAAAAATCAAAAGCCCCCCAAACCTACCAAAAAGGCAACTCTGGAGGATGAGATACCAGAGCAACTGCCTGTGACAGCACAAAAGTCACAAGAAACCACTGCTGCTACTTCCTCACAGCAGTTGGTAGAAATATCTCAACCCCTGCCTGAAACTCCTCCTGCTTCTTCTAAAAAAGAATAGGTTGTACAAATAGGGACACCACAATATGATGCTCTGGAATCACTTGCTTCCATCATCCACAGCCCAATGCTCGGGGCAAATTCTCTTTCTACACCCAAACTCACCTCCACAATCCCCCTACCTACAAAATTATTGTTGGATGCTATTGATTTCAACTAGGCACAAACTAGTCCTTCTCACTCACCTGTCAATGAGAACATACTCCAACAAGTGACTAGGTCTGATGTATCATTCATTGCTAACCCACCAACAAGACCTGAGGAGGTTACACCCCTTGAGTTACATGTAACTCTTGGTGGTAGTCCAAGTGAAGCAGCCACTACAAATTTTGAACCCACTGGTTTACATTTGGACAGTGGTTACATCAATAAGACTTCCTTGGAGGTAATTCCTTCTATAGCACCTCTGATAACCACTAGTGAGTTTGTTTTGACCACTGGTACCATCAAAAGGTTATCAAGTGTTGAGGGAAGAAGTCCCCAGAACCAAGAAAAAGGGGCATCAGTGGATGACTATTGGAATACATTTCCTGAGTCAACCACTGTTACAACCACTGTTAGTGGGAAATCAGATGATCCCATTAAGTTGGGTGATGATTTAAAGTACCTAGAATTGACGGAGAAAATTGACAAACGGGATACCTCTATTGCAGAAATCAAAGAAATGTTGCAACAGTTGTTGAAAGTTCAACAGGTGCAACCTACTGCTGTTCCAGCTCAAGCATCTGCTCCACCACAAGCACCTGCTGCAAATGAGTTATGGAATCTATTTCAACCCCTGCTCCAACAACAACAACAAATGGCTGATCAGCAGCATGCAATACATGTTCAAATGCTGGGAAACATGATGGAGTCAAGGTTTAAAGATACTCAAGCTGACATCAAGGCTATAAAGGCCCATATACTGAACACCACTGGCACTGCTCCTCCCACTGTTCTCTTCATTGATAACCCCCCTCCAGATAATGCCAAAAAGGGGGAGAAAATAAAGCAGTGGAAAAGAAGGGTATTGAAGATGGTATTTACATTGAGCCTCAACAAGATAGTATGCTCAAAAACATCCCTTTGCCAGATGGATCCAAAAAGATTGATGTTACCACTAATGCAATTGCTGGTGCATTAGCTGAGGTAAAAAGGGATAGAGAGGCTAAGGATAAAGCCAGGTGGGAACAGGAGAAGAAAGCTTTCATGGAGCTAAATGCACAGGGTGCTTCTGAACCTATGAATGTTGAAAATTCTAAGGATGAAAAGAAGAAGCCCACTAGACAAGTGAGGCAACCCAAACACACACCATCCAGACCTACAAAGCATACCTCCAAACCACCTACTAAAGGCTCCAAACCTCAAACTGCAACACAAACAGCTGTTGTAACTCCTGCTGTATCAACAACTGCCAGCCAAACATCTGCCATCTCTTCAACACACACTACTTCAACACACACCACAACCAGTGCCTTACCAGCACCACCACCAAAAATCACTTCACCACCAAAAACAACTTCACCACCATCACCTCCTGCTAAAAAGCAGAAGACATCAGATGTTATAACATCTGTTGTAATGACAACAGTGGTTGAAACACCAGTTGTTTCAACAATTGTTAGTCAGCCACCTTCTACCACTCAAAAAACCACCACTGATCCACCCAAAACATCATCAACCTCTCCTACAATAAAAAGGAGAAGGATTTTTATACCTGATGATGATTCTCCATCACCACCACCAACATCCTCACAATCTCTTTCACTTGTTAATATCCCAAAACCTATTCCTCTCTCATCAGCTCATGTACAACAATCAATCACTGCCTTCACTCCTGCAGGTTTCCAATATCCTCTTGAACTCATTGCTGTCAGAGAAGAGATCAAATCCTTCTACTATGAGGATGATCCTGCTAAAAGGAAGTTGCCATCAGTTGAAGGATATCCTAGGCCTAACAACATTGAAGAGTACTTGAAAATTAAAGCTCTACAGGCAGAGGATATCTCCAAAAGAAACTCTCAAGGAAAAACTGATAAAGAAATTCAAAGGCATTATCAATTTCTGCTCACATAAGTCAGATCTTTGGAGCAGTTTGCAAAGAATGTTTGTAAGCAAGTGTCAGAAAGAGCAGATGAAACCCTGAGAAAGGACTACATTGAAAATATCATGGCTTTTAAGAAGTATAAGGGTGAAAATATATGTACAAAGAGTGGACCATTCCTGAGCTTGAAAGTGAAGCAGCCAGGATTCAAGAAATGATTAAGAATAAGGTCAAACACACTCCTCCAGATTGGTCAAAGTACAAAAAGAATCTGCCTGAAAAGACACTGGAGCTGAAGAGAATGAAAGAGGAATTAGTTGCTGCTGATTATGGGTCCAAAAATCAAGTGATGAGATGGAAAGAAGATAAAGTAAGGACCACCTACAAAAGGTTGGAGGAATTAAGGAAGAAAGATCCTACAGTTCCACAAAAACCTGACTACCCTGAAGCAGAGGTTTCAACAAGACCACCAAAGCTGCAAATCAGGAGATCCACTGCTCCATCTGGTGCTGCCATCTATAAAAGAAGACAACAACAGTTGGATACTGAAACAGTGACATAATTAATGGCAGGAGACGACCTTATAAAAGAGGGCATTAAGATAATGATAGCTGAAACTCTTGGCCTAAATCAACCTGCAAGCATTGCTCAGTCAGTCATCACAAGGCCAGCATCACCAAATTCCTCATCTAATAAAGATCTCCCAAGAAACCCACCAGACTCAAAAGTACTAAAGTGGAAAACTGACAAACAGAACCATGTACTGACAGTGTTCAAGTCTAGTGGAGAAGTGGAGAAAATAACAAGGGAACAAGCACTTGGCCTAAGTCTTGAAGATTTGCAGGATCTCCTTGATCTTCCACTGTGCAAGGATGAAGATGACACAGATGCCTTAGCTTTTGAGTTACAACTCAAAGGGCAAATAAGGGAACTGCTGATGAGGCAATAAAGATCTACCAATAATGAAGAGTTTTGGCATTATCTGTTCCAGGGGGAGATTGTTGGGATTAAACCCTATCAGAGGAACAGATAATTAAAGCCAAAACTGGATCAGAGCAGTGGATCCAGAATAAGCAGATGTTATGTAATCAAGTCTCTCCCCTTGAAAGTGATTTCAACATCTGATGACCTCCAATCCACTGATCGGTACAACTGCTGACCTATAACTGCTGATCAAATCAATGACTAATGAAGACTAAAGCCCTGCTGTTCAATCTACTGCTATGAGTCAAGCACTGCTGCTTATATCAAGTGCTGCTGGGTTCACATCAGTGGAAGATTCAGCAGTAGTTAAGTTTGTCTTTATGTAATGTATTGTAATAACAGTTGTTAGCATAGCAGTACTTGTATAGATCAGATGTTAGAGTTTGTTAGGAGGTTAGATGTCACTTTCATGGTGACGTCAGCTAAGATGCCTCAGTGGTTTGCCCGTGCCTATAAATAGAACAGTACCCTGTACTGTTCTATTAGCTCTTCACCATCTTTCTTCCTGTACGAACAAATCATTGTGAGCTCAGGCTGAGGGGGAGTTTGTTGCATACATGCAATTGTAATCGTTGATGAAATAAATTCAATCATTCGGTTCATTGTTGAAAATGTGTGTTGAAAGCAATTCTCTTGTTTGATTGTGAAAAGTTTGTTTCCATTAATATTCCGCTGCATTTCTCATTCATTGTTCATCTTAATTCAAACGTAAAACACAATCAAAACCAAACTCAGATCCTAACAACTTATAGCAACATTTTAGGTTTTACGCGGCCCGTGTAAACCTTAACATGACTTTTACGCGGCCCGCGAGGACCCCTAGTCTATGTGTAGGGCTAACGTGTCACGAGTAGGGTTGCCACGTGGTTGCCACGTGGCCTGGAACGCTTATCCGGTGATCTTTGATTTGACGTGGCCAGCGTAAGCCTAAGCTTACGTTTTACGCGGCCCGCCTGAAATCCAAATATCTTATTTTCTTGGTTTTTCATGAGTATTAGGGTTTCAGGAGTCCGGGTTTTCACTTACGGGTCGTTTTTGGGAAATTTTGCAGGTCCTTACATTCTCCCCACCTTATTTAAAATCTCATCCTCGAGATTTATAGAAATAAGTGAGGATGCTTTCGCTTCATTTCCGATTCCAACTCCCAGGTATACTCGGGTCCTCTTTTCGAATCCCACTTGACTTTGACAGGTACCAATCTTTTGTGTTTAAGGAATTTAATCTTTCTGTCTTCTATCTAAAGTGGTTTCTCTATGAACTTTAACTTTTCATTTACCTCTATGTCTTGAAGAGGTACTACCAGGGATTCGTCAGATAAACATTTCTTGAGGTTGGATACATGAAATACGTCATGTACCCCGGCTAACTCTTTGGTAGTTGTAAGCGATCGGCGGCCGGTCCTATTTGCTGGATTATTTGGAATGGTCCTACATACCTTGGACTTAGCTTTCCTTTCTTACCGAACCGAACTACTCCTTTCCAAGGAGAAACTTTCAAGAGTACCCTGTCTCCAACTTGAAATTCTAGTGGCTTGCGTCGATTGTCTGCATAACTCTTCTGGCGATCTTGAGCCGTTTTCAGTCTTTCCTTGATTTGAGTGATCTTGTCGGTGGTTTCTTGTACGATTTCAGGACCTGATAACTGGCTTTCTCCTATTTCTGCCCAGCAAACTGGATTTCTGCACTTTCGTCCATACAGTGCTTCGAATGGGGCAGCTTCAATGCTTGAATGATAACTATTGTTATAAGAGAATTCAATTAAAGGTAAATGGTTGTCCCAGTTTCCTCCAAAATCTATCACACATGCCCTGAGCATGTCTTCCAGGGTTTGGATCGTCCTTTCACTTTGTCCGTCTGTTTGGGGATGATATGCAGTACTTAAATTTAGTCGGGTTCCCATTGCTTCCTGGAAACTGGTCCAGAAATGTGAAGTGAAACGACTATCTCTATCCGATACAATGGAGAGTGGGACTCCATGTAAGGATACTACCTCATCTACATATAATTTGGCTAATATTTCCATGCTAAAGGTTTCCTTCATGGGTAGAAAATGAGCTGATTTGGTTAATCGATCCACAATTACCCAAATTGCGTCGTTACCTTTTCTGGTTTTGGGTAACTTAGTAACGAAATCCATGGTTATTAGTTTCCATTTCCAAACATGCATTTCTAATTGTTGGAGTAACCCTGAGGGTTTCTGGTGTTCTGCTTTAACTTGTGAACAAGTTAGACACTTAGATACATATCTAGCTATGTCCCTTTTCATTCTTATCCACCAGAAATTGTTTCTTAAATCTTGGTACATCTTATTATTACCAGGATGCATGGTATACCTAGATTTATGGGCTTCCTCTAAAATCTTATTTCTTAACTCTCCCTGCTTAGGTACCCAAATCCTTTTCTTGTGGAATCTCCAAATTCCATCAGCCCCTTACTCCAAGTCTTTTATCCTTCCTTTCATTCCTTCAGCATCATCCTTGATTGCTGTTTCTTGAATGTTTTTCAGTTGTTCCATTAAATCTAACTGTAGATTTAATCTAAGGGCATGAACTCGCTTTTGCTTTTCATGATACTTACGACTTAGAGCATCTGCGACTACATTTGCTTTTCCTTCGTGATATTGGATATCACAGTCGTAGTCACTTAGAATTTCCATCCATCTTCTTTGCCTCATGTTCAATTCTTTTTGCCCAAATATATACCTTAAGCTTTTATGATCTGTATAAACGGTAAACTTACTTCCATACAGGTAGTGTCTCCAAATCTTAAGGGCAAAAATTATCGATCCTAATTCTAAGTCATGTGTCGTATAGTTTTCCTCGTGCTTTTTCAATTGTCTTGAGGCATACGCAATTACCTTTTTGCGTTGCATTAGCACACATCCTAATACTAGCTTAGAAGCATCACAGTAAACTTCAAAATCTCCCGTCCCTTCTGGTAAGAAGAAGATTGCAGGAGGAAGAAATCAACAATCTGCTTCAACTGTGGAGAAGCTGGACATTTTAGACCAGATTGCCCCAAATTGGTCAAACCAGCTGACAACAAAGCCAAACCTGCAGAAGGAACTACTAAAAAGAATGCAAGAGCCTTCCAGTTGACTACCCAAGAAGCAGTGCTAATCCCCGATGTGATAGCTGGTACGTTCCTAGTTCACGGCGTTTATGCGAAAGTATTATTTGACTCTGGTGCAAACCAAAGTTTTATAAATACTTCATTCTGCCAAGATCTTAACCTACCCTTAACCAACCTTAAACAAATTTTTATGGTAGAAACCGCATATGGTAATTCTGTTCACATAGGTAAGGTTTTGCAAAAAGGAAAGATAGAACTTTTAGGCCATAAATTTTCTGCAAACCTGTTACCTATGAATTTAGCTGGATTCGATGTAGTGTTAGGAATGGATTGGTTAGTAGCCAACCATGCTCGAATCCTCTGTGATAAGAATTCCATAGAAATTCATGCACCCACAGGAGAAATAGTGGTGATTACAGGAGATAAGCCACATAAGCCACTGAAATTCATTTCAGTAATAAAAATGGCCAGTTATTCAAGAAAACAAGGAATAGTGTATATGATTTCGGTAATCATTAACACTAAAGGTAAGGAACTTAAGGAAATTCCTGTAGTATCGGAATACTCAGATGTATTCCCCTAAGAACTACCTGGATTACCACCCGATAGGGAAGTAGAATTTAGAATTCATCTAATTCCTAGAACTACACCGATAGCTAAGGCACCTTATCGGTTAGCACCCACCGAAATGCTACAATTGAAAAAGCAATTAGATGAATTGTTAAGCAAAGGATTTATACAACCTAGTTCATACCCGTGGGGAGCACCAGTGCTATTCGTGAAAAAGAAAGATGGTTCGATGCGAATGTGTATTGATTACCGGGAATTGAATAAAGTTACAATTAAGAATCGATACCCAATACCTAGGATTGATGATCTTTTCGATCAACTTCAGGGAGCTATATATTTTTCTAAGATAGATTTACGCTCCGGATACCCTCAGTTGAAGGTACAAGAAGAAGATATACCTAAAACTACCTTCAGAACTAGGTACGGTCACTACGAGTTTACAGTCATACCCTTTGGACTAACAAACGCTCCTGCAACATTTATGGACATGATGAATAGAATCTGTAAACCATATTTGGATAAATTTGTAATTGTCTTCATCGACGATATACTTATTTATTCCCAAAGTCAGGACGAGCATTGTGAACACTTGCATGCACTCTTAACTTTGTTAAGAAAAGAGAAGTTTTACGCCAAATTCTCGAAGTGTGAATTTTGGCTACAAGAGGTACAATTTTTAGGACACATGGTGAATCACGAATGTATTCACGTAGATCCCTCCAAAATAGAAGCAATCACCAAATGGAAGGTCCCACAATCAGCCATGGAAGTTAGAAGTTTTCTAGGGTTAGCCGGATACTATAGACGGTTTATTAAGGATTTTTCTAAAATAGTTGTACCATTAACTAAGCTAACATGTAAAGCAGTGAAGTTTGAATGGGGATCTAGACAAGAAGAGGCTTTTAAGATTTTAAAGCAAATGAAAAAGGATATAGCTAGGTATGTATCTAAGTGCTTAACTTGCTCACAAGTTAAAGCAGAACACCAGAAACCTTCAGGGTTACTCCAACAATTAGAAATGCATGTATGGAAATGGGAGCTCATAACAATGGACTTTGTTACTAAGTTACCCAAAACTGGAAAAGGTAACGATGCGATTTGGGTAATTGTGGATCGATTAACCAAATCAGCTCATTTTCTACCCGTGAAGGAAACCTTTAGCATGGAAAGATTAGCAAAATTGTATGTAGACGAGGTAGTATCCTTACATGGAGTCCCACTCTCCATTATATCGGATAGGGATAGTCGTTTCACTTCACATTTCTGGTCAAGTTTTCAAGAAGCAATGGGGAGCCGACTAAACTTAAGTACAGCCTACCATCCCCAAACAGACGGACAAAGTGAAAGGACGATCCAAACCCTGGAAGACATGCTCCGAGCATGTGTAATAGATATCGGTGGAAACTGGGACAACCATTTACCCTTAATTGAATTCTCCTATAACAATAGTTACCATTCAAGCATCGAAGCTGCCCCGTTCGAAGCATTATACGGACGTAAGTGTAGAACTCCAGTCTGTTGGGCAGAAATATGAGAAAGTCAATTATCAGGTCCTGAGATTGTGCAAGAGACCACTGACAAGATAACTCAAATCAAGGAAAGACTGAAAACGGCTCGAGATCGTCAGAAAAGTTATACAGACAATCGACGTAAGCCTTTAGAATTTCAAGTTGGAGACAAGGTACTCTTGAAAGTTTCTCCTTGGAAAGGAGTAGTTCGGTTTGGAAAGAAAGGAAAGCTAAGTCCAAGATACGTAGGACCCTTCCTCGTAATCCAACGCATAGGACCAGTTGCCTATCGTTTACAACTACCAGAAGAACTAGCTGGAGTACATGATGTATTTCATGTATCCAACCTCAAGAAATGTTTATCTGACGAATCCCTGGTCGTACCTCTTCAAGACATACAGGTGAATGAAAAGTTGAAATTCGTGGAGAAACCGCTTCAAATAGAAGACAGAAAAATTAAGTTTCTCAAACACAAAAGATTGGTACTGATCAAAGTCAAGTGGGATTCAAAAAGGGGACCCGAATACACCTGGGAGCTGGAATCGGAGATGAAGCGAAAATATCCTCACTTATTTCAATAAATCTCGAGGATGAGATTTTAATTAAGATAGGGAGGATGTAAGGACCTGCAAAATTGTCCATAAACGACCCGTAAGTGGAAACCCGGACCCATGAAACCCTAATGTGCATGAAAAACCAAGAAAACAAGAATTTTGAGTTTCAGGCGGGCTGAGTAAAACGTAAGCTTAGGCTTACGCGGGCCGCGTCAACTTAAAGTTGACTGGACAAGCGTTCCGGGCCACGTGTCGCACACGTGGCAACCCTACTCGTGACACACCATCCCTACACGTAGGATAGGGGTCCTCGCGGGCCGCGTAAAAGCCATGTTAAGGCTTACGCGGGCCGCGTAAAACTTAAAATGTTGCTATAAATTGCCTGTGCATGGGACTTGTTTCTGCATTTGAAAATTTAGCTTCAAAACGTCCAAATTCTGCAGAAAATGAGTCTTTAGGTGTCCAGGCGCTGCTACGATACAGGGTATTAACTCGATCACTGCTACGATACAATGTCCGATCGATTGAAACCGATCCGATAGATGTTTAAGTGATGCCCGTATTTGGGCTATACTTTGTCATTCGTCGTGAGGGTTTTGATTTCGTGAGCATATCGAAAATGTTGTATTAAGTTACTGACCTAGTTTCGTGTGCATTGTCACTTAAACTAGGTTACAAGGCTAAATCAGTATGCTAAACTCTGCCCAATTAAACCTGAAATGTGAGTCATTCTCTTTTTATCAACTGTTTTATTAAATCTTAAATTATTTTCAAAAGTTATAATTACAGGGATTAAGTCGTGGTTATCTTGAATCACTTGCAAGTGGGGTATTGTGCACATTACTAATTTCTCACGGTTAGGTTAACAAACCTAATAGTGATAATCATCACTATTTGGAGTGAAAGGACCCAATAGTGGTATTACCATCGTCACCAGGGTGTGACACGACGCCAGATAAAAATAAGATAGTAGCCATTGTAATCGCTCTTATGCTGTAATTTATAACTAGGAGTCGTTTTATCAAATTTGAGTGACTCGCCAGTATTTCCCCGCTGATAAAATATTTTTAAACATGTTTCAGGTGACTTACTGTGAATCAAGGAAAAGTGCTACGGAGCACTAACAAGCTTGAAATGGTGGCTCAGTAAAATAAATAAACATGTTTTGTAAAACAAGGGATTTCTAAGTGAAATTTCCTTTACTGTAAATTATGGGGTTTGTCCCAATTTGTGAAATAAAATAATTGGGCATTTTCAAGTTTTAAAAGACCCTGTGAAACTTCTGCTGTCAACTCAAATAATAAATACCACGGGTTTCTGTCCCGCGGCTCCTGGACCGGATAACACCGGGACGGGGTCGTGACAGTCGCTTACTGCTATGCTTACTTTTATTTTTCGCATCCTTAACAGTTTGAAGAATATATGGCATTGCATCTATAATTCCTTATGCCACTATGTGTTGGATGGCACTATTATCCATTTGGTTTCCATTGTTATTGTTGTTGTTCGGATTCTCATTAACCAAGTTAATGTTACTCTGGTTATCGTTATTCAGATTTTCTTGATTTCCTTCGTCGGACATCTGAATTTTAAACAGTTACCACGTATTAATATCACAAAATAATATTTAATATAGCCAATCACATGACACACATTTTGGTCAAAAGCGTCGATCATTGCGACTTACTCTATTTTTATATAGTATGCATCAACTACAAACCAATACTGGAAATTAAAAATTACAATACCAACTGAAATAAAATTACACTAATAGTAGTAGGCATCCGTAGTTTTTTTATACACATACACACATATTATATTATTTTATTATAAATATTATTATTACTACCGTTTCCACCATCACATTCATGGATATGGATTCATCCAGAAATTCATATTGCGCTCGTCGTACTTCCAGACGAGTCGCTCTCCCACCTGTCTCATTCTTTCACTACTTTCTAAAATTTTCTCACCAAATGTCCTAAGTTTTTGTACATTGTCTGCACTCATTGGGGGTGGAGGTTCTAGGACTGGATTCGGAATCTGGGGTGCGGGTTCCTGGTATGGAGGTATAGGGGCCTGGTATGGGTAAGGATTTTCTCGAATCTCCCTAATGAATACATCATTATCAGAATAGGGATCTAGAGGGTCCAACCCTAGGTAGGCTCCTAGGTTTGGCATAGGCATGTCTTCGTGTATCGGGTAGCGTTGCACATAGTCCCTAACGTCATCCTACCAGGGGTCATAATTTGGGTCTAAGGGATTTGGTGCTGGTACCCTAGGTATTTCCTCCGGGTTGAAATCATGCATTTCTACTTGATTTTCAGGGTTTTCTATTTCCATTGGTTGGTCAGGAATTGGTGGTTGTGGTTGGGGTGCTATCATTTGTTCCAGGTTAGGGTCAGCTGCAGTGGTTGCTAGGATGTGGATGTTGGCTATACCCCTATTAATCATATCCTAGGCATAGGCATCGATTTCTCTTTTGGCTGCTGCTAGTGCTCTCTGGTCTTGTAACTTTTTCATACGCTTCCTACGCTCATGTGCCCCTCGACTGAACCATCCTCTCTTTTTCTGAGGGAATGGCTCCTCGGACCGAGCTTTAAACACGAATATTCCTTCTTCCGTATCAGCAGAGTACCCTGAGAGGGCAGGCTGAGAAGAGGCACCTTCGCTTCTAGGCGAACTAGACAATTGACGGTACGCGTCAGATGGTCCTTGGTCGCTCATACTGTAAACTAACAAATAGTCAAATAACACATAACAAGAAATACAATTATGCACGTATTCCCGTAATTTATTTCCTAACAATTTAAATTTTGATGTCAGCAGAACGCTTCAGTGGCTGAATCAGTGGCTGAATCAGTGGCTTAGCTCTGATACCACCTTCTGTCGCAACCCCCGCTCCCTGTCTGTCCCGGGATCGGGCGGCAGCGGACTCAGTGTCGGTGGTATCGGTGTTTATTAATTTGGCAGCGGAATTTACATCAGAATCGTAGTTAGGAAATATGTTATCAGAGTAAAACACCACATTTTATAGAAATAAACACATTGGGATAAAACCCAAGTTTTCATTACAAACTGATTTGTAGGGATAATTCCCATTTTATTGAAATAAGACGCCTTCTTTATTTAGGTAACTTTTATAGCCACTTTTCCAAGCCTTCAGTGCTATCCAGCTGGCTTCTAATTGGCTTTCACATTGTGTTACCTGAAACGCGTTTTAAAACGTTTGTCAGTGGAAAATACTGGTGAGTGAATCCCAGTTTAATCAAGAAACATTAATTTAATTTAAACAGTATTGAGAGCGATTACAATGTTTATATCTACCAAATTACTCATTCAGTACTGTCAATCCTGACTGGTGAGTCATATTACACATTGGCTAACTCTTCGTCAAATGGTAACGTGTCTCACATTTTGTATACAAAACCCCAACATACCGGCAGTAATCGTAGAATTGCAAAGACTCAATCACTGCTAAATTGCATTGTAAAATAGTTAAGGTTTTTGTAAAAACTGTTTACAAAAAGGAGATTACTCACATTGCTGTCTTAGGTTATCCTTTAGGGTTTCCTGGTGACAATCTATAATTTACACAAATGCACACGTGTTAGTATAATAACCCATTTTAACATTAGTAATACCCTCCCCAAGACGGCATTCCAACGACTACGTCGGACAGAAACACGACAGCCGTTACGGAACCCTAGATCAATCTGGCAGAGTATCTAATACGTATCCAGGGGTTATGATACTTACAACGGAGCAGAACTTCGTTATTTAGGGGTGCATTATGCCCGAGTATAATGTATACTACGTGAAATTTGAGAGAGAATTAGAAAGATTGAGCGACGAAAATGAACTGCAGAGCTCCAACTTTATAGGGCTGGTCGGCCAAGTCGTTGCGCCCCGCGACTACGGGTCGTAGGCCCTAGCTGTGATGTGTCACCGGTATAGCTTCGCCACGTGGCGGCTTCCGGAAGAGGGCGGGTGTCCAAGCTCGTCGCGGCCCGCGTCGACTAAAGGCAAGGGGCGTCGCGCCCCGCGACGACCCAATTATTTTTGTTTTTATTTTATTTTTAATGTTTTAACGTATTTTGGGTTTGGTTTTCACGTACGGGGTATATTTTAAAACATATTGAGATATTTTAAATATTTTTAGAGTATCGAAAAATATTACGAGAGTATCGGTTTAGGGTTGTTATACAATGCTAGTTGCATATTTTTGGCACGTTTTGTAACTTTTTAGTACTCAATTTTTCTCGCATATCATACATTTATTATTTATATATATATATTGCATTATTTGAAAAATACATACAAGAGACGATATGAGCGATGGAAAACGATTTTAGTTTAGTGTTTTTTTTAATCCAGCAAAATCTAAAAACTGAAACAGTCTTTATTCTATTTGAAACTACCCTCAAAAACAATTAATTTGCATAAAAGTCGTTTTGACATAATTAGTTAATTTGTATCTATGAGGACACAAATCAAATAGGTTTATTATTAATTTATTTGTTAGATTCGACACCCAACATTCACGAACATAAACGAACATGTTACTGCACGAACATAAATGAACATTATTGCACGGACATATTACTGCACGAACAAAAATGAACACATTACCGAATGTTCACGAACATAAACGAACGAAAATTCTTGTTCGTGTTCGTTCATTTATTAAATAATGAACTAAACAAACTTTCCGCCAAACAATTCACGAACAGTTCAATGAACGTTCAGTTCATTTACAACCCTACATGTAGTTATTCCGCCACACATAGTCTTAAACAGAAAAACAAATCACAAATGTTATGCTGAAGCTGCGGGTCCATTAGGCTATGGGGTATGGGGCTTGGGGCGTGGCCTTTGGGGCTTGGGTTTCAAGCCGGGCGTGGGGCGGGGGAAGCGAGCTGACATGGCGGACTGTGTATGGCCAAAACAAAATAGCCGTTGGGCTAGCCGTTGGCCAACGGCTATGTTAAAAAAAATTAATTTTTCACTATAAAACTCACATTTTCTTCCATTTTTTACCACATTCAACCACATCTTCTATAATCATCTTTAATTCTCCTTCTACAAAACGAAAAAATGCATCCTTATAACCGTCATTTTGACCCGAACAACCCGTATGCATTCCAAGAAAATAATCCTAGCCCACCACCCAATCGTCCAATGCCTCATCCATTTTTCATACACTCTTCTATGCCCCATGAAGCGAGTTACGCATCGCTTCTTGGGAATCGTTTGTTTACTAACTTCCCACACACCGATGATTCGATACCTACCCCGTTTACACAATCGCCCATCAACCTTTCACCAACCTCCATCGACCTTTCACAAAACGAAACCGTTCCCGAAACTCAACTACCCAATGATGGTCCTTCCGCATCGAAACCCATAAAAAAAAGGAAGTCATAAGAAAAAACCGGGGGTTTGTAATTTTCTTTATTTAAAAATATTAAAAAAAATTAAATTTTTTGTTTTAAATAATATTCAAATAGCCCAGCGAAGCCCGCTAAACCCACGCCCCAAACCCCCGCCCCACCATACCGTGTTGAATGTGGGTTAGCCCATCTCTGCCTCCCAAGCCACGTGTCAACTAATGCCCCAACCCAACCCAAGCCCAACCCCCGCCCACCATACCCCACGGCCTTATGTTTAGTTGCCATGTTGGTTCGATGCTTAGCCATTGGGCTTGAGTCGGGTCGGGTCGGGTCCAAATTGACAATCCACCGGGTTATATAGAATTGGAACGTTATCGGTGGTCAACAGTCAAACCCAATTCAAAAGAAAACCCTAGCTTAAACCCTAGACATTAACCGCTATTTAAACCCCTCTTTCAAACACTTTATTCTCATTCCGCCTCTATTCAATCTCTCAATTCAGCCAACACACACATCTCTTAATTTAATTTCATCCAGCAGCAATGGAATTCTGGGGTCAGATTCCATTTCATTCTGTTGTTTTTGTATCTGTTTTTTATTTTATAATTATCTAAATATAAAAATGTTTGTGTGTTTTAGGTGTTGAAGTTAAACCTAATGAAAGCCTTAAGGTTCCAGTTGAGGATCTTAAGCTTCTTCATATCTCTCAGGTATCAATCAATCCTTGTTCTGATTCAAGTTATGCTATCTTTATTACTTAATAGATAGATTTTTATATTTTATTTAACCCAATTTATTAATTAGGTTTCAGTATATTTATATGAAATGTTACTTCCTTTTGTTGGTCTGATAAATTTATATGAATTTTGTAAGATTTTTTTAATGAAAGGTTCAGTTTTGGTACTAATTTTTGTTTATATTTATATTCAAATTGATATTTGTTACTATAATATGTTTTTTTTTTTGTTTTTTTAATTGTTTAGGGTTTGATAAAACTATATGTATGAATTTTGGGACTTTTGTTAGTTTAATTTTTAAGGGTTTGATAAAAATATATATGAATTTTGGGACTTTTGTTAGTTTAATTTTTAAGGGTTTGATAAAAATATATATGAATTTTGGGACTTTTGATTATGAAGGTTGCATTGGGAGAGATGAAGAATGGGAAGAAGGTGGAGAACATCCCGGTGAGAGTTAGCATTAACGATAAGAAATATGTGGTCGGTACGCTCTCATCCGAGCGCGCACCTCAAATCGCGTTTGATTTGGTATTCGAGCAAGATTTGGAGCTCTCTCATGGCTGGAAAGATGGAAGTGTCTACTTTTGTGGATATATTGGAGATAATCCAATTGAATATCCTTTGTGTTTTGATTATTTTGTTTGCATTTATCATATGATTCTTGGTTTGTTTGAATATCGATTGTCCGTTGATTATTTAACTTACGTTGTTGTTCCCTTGACCGCTATTTGTTTTCTGTTGATCTACGGGTGATGATGGTGGTTATGATTTTGGTGAGTCTTGTTTTATGTAGATTATTATGATTTATTACTTTTGTTATTTATCATGCTAAAGTTGGATTGTATATCGTGTGGTTTCAGAGTCATCAGACGAAGATGAAGAAGAAGCGTTGGACTTTAATGCTAATGGTATGGCTTTTAATTATCATTTTTGTTATATTTTGAATTGACGTGTGCTTGTAGAGTGTTAATATGAGCAGTCGGGTTGCAAACGAACTAAACTTCGTTTGTTAAGAAATATATGTGTTTACAAACTGTTCATGAACACTTACTGAACGAGATTATATGTTTGTGTTTGTTTGTTAAGGAAATGAAGTTGTTTGTGTTCGTTTGTGCTTGTTTGTTTGTTAATTTCAGGCAACGAACAAAAACGAACGTTATTGAACAAAAGGAAACAATCAAACAAACAAACACAAACAAATGTTCACGAACAGACTATATATAGACTTATTAAATATTATATTTGTCGCAACTTTGAAGTAATTAAATAAAATGTAAAAACTAATAACTAAAAACACTAATGCACTATGGAACACAAACGAACACGTTACCGAACGTTCATGAACATAAATGAATGAACACGGCCTATGTTCATGCTTGTTCATTTTGTTTGTGTTCGTTTGTTCAATAAACGAACGAACACAAATGAACTTTCCGCCGAACGGTTCACCAATTGTTTGCCGGTCATTTGGTTCATTTGCAGCCCTAATGACAAGTATTACCAATGTTCATGTTTAGGTGCTCTTGAAAAAAAGCCAAAGGCCCCAGTGAAGAAAGCAACCGTACAAGAAGAATCCAAAGATGACTCTGAGGATGATTCCGAAGATGACTCCGAAGATGATTCTGATGATTCAATGGGTGAAGACGAGTCCGAAGAGGAAAAGGTAATTACTTTTCGAGTGTTGTCGTTATTCTCGATAAATTATTACCATGTTTCACTTTCATGATGTAATGTTTTGATAGGATGTAAAGCCCGTTAAAAGACCTGCTGAATCTGCACCTAAGTCACCGGCTCCTGCTAAGAAAGGGAAACCAAACACTCCTCAAAATGCAAAATCCAACACTCCTCAAAAATCAGGTTAAACATATTTACCATTCTTTATCGCTTAAAAAAGTTGATCGTTCTTTTAACCGCATGAGTATAAGTAGCGAAATATTTGTTATTTGTAGGTGGAAAGAAAGGTGGTCAAGCAGCAACCCCACAAGCTAATTCAAAGCCTAGCTTTAAAAAGGGCAAGAAAGGCGGCAATCGATCATAGATACCGAGTGTAATAGTGTTGGTGGTTTGGGTATCCAAATTTTGATTTAAGTTTTCGTCTATTGAAGTGTTGTTGATGTGTTTTTGGTTTAAGAAGATCAACCATTACATTGGTTTTTAGGGGAAGTTTTGTTGCATTGTAAACCGGTTGTTTTTGAGTATTGGAATGGAAATGGTTTAAATTATGTCTTAATTATTTCAAAGTTTTCATCTTTTCTGTTCAAGTATGGGTCCATGATGCTTTCTAGTTTTTATGGGTTAGCTATTTTAGTTGTTTAAACTGGTAACAAAGATGGGTAAAAACCAAAAACATTGAATATAGTTGTGTAGAAAACACTTGTGATTATGTGAACTTACTCTTCACAAGGAACAGCCACTTTGTTTAGGAACACATGATATAAAAATATATACTGTGAGAATCTTATTATGATTCCGTTGAGAAATTTAGATTATGAAAAGTTTTATAGTAAAAAATGATATAGAAACTTAGCGGTTGTTTAAGTTCAAACAAAAAAAGAATTGATACAGAGTATATAACATTGTGAGTTAAAAAAACAAAAACAAATAGGGGGTTGGATCCAATTTGTAGAGCCATTGGAGTTTAAATGTTGCTCCCCTTGAGGTCAAGGGTTCGAGCTCCAAACGAAAGAGGATTTATTGTATGTATACCATTAAAAAACTTGTAAAATAACATTAATCTTTAATCATATGTTGGAACTAGTTAATCATAAAATGCTGTATGTAATAATCATCCTAATACTATACAATTTTTAGAAATGTATTTAAAGTTTAGATGTTTTTGAAAGCAAAATCATGATGTCACTTTTGCTCAACTTCCATGATTGTAAGTACATCCTTTTTCATAAAAAATAAACCCTTTAATACTTTTCATTAAATGATGTTAATAAACATGCTAAAGTTAATGTAATTGGATATGGTGATATGCTATGTCAAACACTATGTCAAACATCTTCTAGAAAACGAACAAGCTCGAGCCGTGCTTTGACTCGTGAAGAACCTTGAGACAGGCATGCCTCTCCCTAGCCAATTGGATATGTTACAAGTCTAGCTTGGTTTTGAAACTATTAGGCTTAAACCGATTTGAACACAAGTTGTAGTTCTTCAAGTGAGCCTAGCTCGAGTATAATCAAACTCAACTCGATTAGACCCCTACATTTGTTTAACTGTTGATGATAGGTCGTATTGTAATGTGGGCGGCGAAAAATGGTCATATGGGTTGTACGAGGGTTAAATTAGCCAATCAAAGAAATGACTATCACATATACCCTTGGCAGGTGCTGGTGTTGGTGGCGGCAAGTGGTGGTGAGGGTGGGAGTTCTCTCTAGATAGAGAGTATAGAGGAAGAGTATATGTGTTTCAAAGAAAGAGAGAACGTATTTTAGATATATGTAATTCATTTTGTTTAGCTTATTAAAATAACTAAAATGGTTGTTTAAATAAATAAGTAAAAAGACCAATCTGTCCTTCACTTAACGGTTAAAATCAACTGTTTAGGCTCAAAGGACAAATCGTGTAAGGACAAAGGACAAATCGTGTAAGATTTTGAATTATGAAGTACAAAACCCATCAATTTTAAAGTTAAATGACACCATCTGAAATTTGATAAAAAGATAAAGGGCAAAACTTGTAATTCAATTGAAATAAAATTTTGGTTTTGAAATTTGATTAAGGTGAAATGATTGAATGTATTTTTCATTTTGATATGTTATTAACCACTCTTCAAGTTTCGTTTATTTGTTAAGGGTGCTGATGAGGTGTTAAACCATATTTTCAAAGGGTGCGGTTTGGTTTTTTTAATTAAAATACACATTTTTTTTCCAAGGGATGCGGCCGCCCACCTTGGCCAAAGTGTAGGTCCGCCATGTTTAAACAGTTCATAAAAATAGTTATAAAACTTGGTTCCCATTTAGCTGTTAGCTTTTTAGATTTAACTTAAATAAAAAAAATATTCTGAAATATTAAAGTAATTATTAGGGTTATTGGATTTTATCACCTCCAACTATCGGCCTTTGGCCGTTGCCACCCGCAACTAACACTTTGACACCCGGTACCCCCAACTTGACTTTTTGTTTGTGCTGGCACTACCCAGTTAAGGGCATGTTTGGCTAAGCTTTTCCAACCAACTTATTGGCTTATTGACTTATCAAAAAGCCAATAAGTAGTTTTTAGTGTTTGGCAAATGGAAAATTGCTTTTTAAAATGACTTTTTGATATGAAGGAAAAGGAGTTTTTGAAAAGTTAAGAGATTGTGACTTCTTGATCAGCTTATAGCTTTTCAAACAACAAATTGCCAATATACCCCTTATTTTTTAACATCCCTTATGAAAGAATGCCTCTTTTAGTCATTTTACATCAATAAGCTAAGTCAAACACTTTTTAAAAAACAACTTATTGACTTATTGGCTTTTCCCACCACATAAGCTAATCCAAACACTTTTTTTTAAAACTCATTTTCAAAAAGTCCTTTTCCGAAAAGTCCTTTTTGACTTAAATAAGCTTAGCCAAACATGCCCTAAATCTTCACTAACTGGGTTTGTTTTTTATCTGACGTGGCACAAATGTCATGAGTTGGAGCTTATTACATGGCGATGACGTGTCTTTAACCTTCATCTCCTTCCTTATAACACCAGAAAAGTCCAAAACAAACCCTAATTTCCTCATAATCATCTGGGTTCTTATCGATTCATGGCCAATTGAAGCATAATACAACCAAGCACCGCCCCATACAAACTCATCCCAATACATACTAGAATTGTAAAAAGTTGCAGCATCTACACCACCTGCACTATATGAACCGCGCTGATTTCTAGCAAATTTCCAAAGGGTTTCGGCCCCATGGACCAGTTTCTTTGAATAAACCTTGTTGTCCTTGAAAGCAATGGATGCGGAAGCTAAAGCACCTGCCATTTCAGCAGCAAGATATGAGCAACTAGAACAAACCGTTACAGGAATTACCCCTTCAAGAAACATTATTGTGCCTTGGGAGCTTTCCAGCTGCAAGAATTAGGAGGAAGAAAAGTCTAAAGGACTCGGGGCTTTGTTTGTCAACAAAAAGATCTTATGGCTGACGATGATGCAACCCAGTTCCACATACCTCTTCTTCTGTTCTCCGGGACCCAACAACCAGCTCTGTTGCTTCTCATCCAACGGTCGAGAAAGCGTCGCCCTGTCCAACTCGTTCAGGTTCCGGCTCCGATCATCGTCTGTCGCTGAGTCGCCGTGTTTATCTCCGATCATCGTCTGCCAATCCTTTTCAACAGAAGGAAGGTTCTGCAAGAGATATGGTTGTTGACCGGAATCGGAGAAGTTTTCTGGCGGCCGGAAGAATTAATAACAGAAGTTTGTGTTGTGATTGAGAGAGAGAGAGAGAGGAGTGGGTTAATGGATTTTAGATTGAAGCTACTGACCTTGGAGATGTATTGAATTGGCCATGAATCAGCTCTAACATCACATTTGTGCCACGTAATCAGCTTCAATTCATCACATTCGTGTCACGTCGGATAAAAAATAAACCCAATTAGTGAAGATTTAACTAGGTGGTGCCAGCACAAACAAAAAGTCAAGTTGCGGGTGTCGAGTGTCAAAGTGTTAGTTGCGGGTGGCAACGGCCAAAGGCCGATAGTTGAGGGTGATAAAATCTAATAACCCTAATTATTAAAATAATTTACATAGTATAAATTAGCGACACTTTGATGCATAAAGGTACCCCATAGAGTACCCCATGCCGCCTTTGAGAGGTTTTCAATTTTTTTTTATATTACACTTTTGGTGATGTATAAAAATAAAACTCACTTGAGTTGAAAAAACTCAAGAAAACCCTATCTAACATTTTTATTTGTTACTAAAAAAAAGGAATGTAACATACATATATTTGAACATTGTTATAAAAAAAATGTAAAAAGAGCCGACTAGTTTTTTTTTTAAATGTTCAAAATCTGTATGTCACATTTTTTTGGACATAAATATTATGTAACATAAAATTTTTAACATTTTTTAAACAAAAACTAGTCAACATTTTTTTTTTACAAAAATGTTTAAATATATGTATATTACATTCCTTGTTTTTTTAAATAAAAATGTTACGTATGGTTTTTACAAGAGTTTCTTGAGTGTTTTCAACTCAACTCAAGTGAGTTTTCATTTTATCTTCCCCTTACACTTTTAACCAAAAATTACTTGATTTTGTACTTTTAAACCAAAAGTTTTCATCTTTTCTAATTAAACTCACAACTTTTTTACTTTCAATTTTGAACACCTATACTTTTCATATTTAGCATATTTTCGTTTTAAGTTTCGTTCTAAATTTTGCGAGTTAACAAGGCACGTGCGTGTAGTTCAAAGTGTTTACGTTTTGTTATACGTTTGGTTCTAAATTTTGCAAGTTAATATAGCGCAACGTGCATGCGTTGTTCAACATTTTTTACGTCGTCTATTTTTTTCTCGTTTAACAGGGGTGTCGCAACACGTGAGTCCTAAATCTAGTTAGTTATTATTAATTATGTTTTACGCTTCAGTCTAATTTCTCCGCATTAAGATGCCACAACTTCGGTGTTGGTGATCGCTATGGTGTGGCATTAATGCTATTTGTCACAGTTTAACGCCCACCACAACACAGGGGGCTTACTTTTTGAAAAAAAAATTAAACAATATAACAATGTTAAATGTTTTTTCTTAATCATAGAAACTTAAAACTAAAAACTAAAACACTAGGGACTGTTTTTTTAGCTCTTAATGAGACTCTTAATGGTTCAGAACTCTTACTAGTTCAATACTTGATGTTTCAGACTGTTTGTTTCACGAGCAGATGTCTAAATGATTCAGACATATGCCTCTGAATGGTTAAACATTATACCAAGTCTGAACAGTTAAGACTTTTTATTTGAATTGGTGACATTTGTCTCTAAACGGTTAAACATTATACTGGTTAAACATTATACCAAACAGCCCCCGGTACTCGGTTACTCTTTCATGTACACACCCACACAAAAACCATAAAACACACAAGTCATCAAAGCCACAGCCAAAACTCAAGTAAACAGAAAATCTGAAAGTCAGTATATAAGGTTAAATAAACCACAAGTATCACCAACTGGTCTTGAAATTAAAGCCATTCAACCTAACAAATTATCCCTAATAATCCCATCACATTAATACTTGGTTCAGATGCACCACAAGAGCTTGTAAACCACATCTTTCCCTGCAGATTCCTGTCACAATTAACCACCTGTAAAAAAAATTCACAGTAAACCTGCGGTTATCATAATTATTCTTGTTTCGAAGAAGCAGGGCATCCTCGACCTGCAAATCTGTAAACTAACTAGCATCGTGAAATCGTGATAAACATATATATGTAAAATTTATATCACCCGCCTTGATGCGTGCTTTATCATAGAGAACTGCGACTGCAAAAAGCACAATTTAGTGCACAAGTGAAGAATGCATGGTTTTTAAGAAGGGAAAATGTCATAAAATATACTTTCTGTTTTTTTCTTTTAAAAGTCGCTTAACAATTTTTTGCAAAATAAAAAACACTATACTTTCTGGGTTTTTTTTTTCTCATAGAAGTCACTCAATAAATTCAATCATTTTGATTTTTTTTAAATAAAAAATATATATATAAAGCGTATGACACAAAAGAAAACGTGTGGAAACACACGTTCCATGTTAAAAAGCACTATTATTATTTTGCACTATTATTAAAAGCAAAATATTGTGGAGAAAAAAACATAACGCGTTCCCTTTGAAAAAAATAGTGGCAAGCAGGTTTTATGAAATAAAAATACCAATTTTTGAAAAAGGAAACAAATCTAAGACTGAATTTCTAGAAATGCAATGCATGCCACACATCAGGACAGACTCGCACATGTAAAAATAAGTATATGAAAACATGCAAAGAAGATAAGTTTTAACAATCCAAATCATAGAACTGTAAACCTGCACACCACCTGCACAGCGGAAATGGCAGTGAGACAAATGGTTGCTGTGGTTCAAGACGATAAAAAAAAAACTATTTACGAAATTAGATCATTATACAAACAAAATATTTGTTTGATCATATTTATCACAATTTTTTTTTCGTTAAAAGGATTTCAGACTTAGATAAGAAGTGTTTCGGAACCCTACACTTTTTATCAAAAACCCAAGAATACCCTCTACACTTTTTTTACCTTTAGCCCGTTTTAAGTTGATCATTCATATGTATCTAGAAATCAAGAATGTTAGTTAGAACGAAAAGACTAACCAGAAAAACAGACTAATACCAATCTAATGGGCGTATTGATCCAGCTGCTGATTGTAGGATCCATCAACATTCTCCACATAATAATCGTTATTATTCCTGTTGACCTCATTGACTTTCGCCTGCTCCCGTTGCCTGTTCCACTGCTCGATTTTAGCACGTCGTTCTTCACTACCTTCCCTAACGGGGCTAAGATGTTTTCGACCTTCTGAACTCCGGCTACGCTCTCTCCTATGAAGTGGGCTCGTGCTCCGGTGCCTTCTAGACCGGCTCTCATGGTAATAGTCCCGCTCACGGTCATAGTCGCGGTCCCGGTCATCGTACCTTCGGCTATGACCTCGGCTCCCGTGGCCGCGTTCTTCGTAGCTTCGATGTCTGTATGGACTTCTGCTCCTGCTTCGGCTACGGCTGTGTCTTCTTCTGTATCTACCAAACAGTTGGCGCCTTAATTCCCTGAAAAAAGAAAGCAAAATTAGTTCAACATTGAGTTACACACTGCACCATATTGTTTCACATATGACCTAATCTTAGGCCTGTAAACGAATCGAACGTTCATGAACTGTTCGTGAACTTGTTCGGCAAAAAGTTCGTTTATTTAGTAAACGAACAAACATGAACACAATTTTTTGTTCATTAAATTAAATGAACGAACATGAACACATGTTTTGTTCGTTCATTTATGTTCGTTTATTTACATTTGTTATGTTTGTTCGTTCATTTATGTTCGTTTATTTACATTTGTTATGTTTGTTCGTTTAAATTTAAATACATAAGTAGGGATATTCATATAAACATTAAACATGAAAGGAACTTTCTAACTACTTATATAAATTTAACTAACTGTTCTTTGGTTTTCTAGTAATAAAAATGGGGTTTTCAATGGAATTTATCGTAAATAATTACAAATTATATAAAAAATTACAATATGTTCGTTTATGTTTAGTCAATTGTGTTCATTAATGTTTCTTCAATTATGTTCAGTTGTGTTGTTTATTGTTTGTTAAATTATGCCCGTTTACGTTTACGTTCATGAACTGTTCGTTTAGATTTTACATGAACGGACATAAACGAACACGAACATGCCCATTTTCTTAATAAACAAACACGAACAAATAAATGTGTTCGACTATATGTTCTTGTTCGTTCAGGTCATTTACAGGCCTGCCTAATCTTAATGTTTTAGTGCATGCAAAAAGAGGGAGAAAAATGGAAAAAAATGATGTATGAATGAAAATAAGTTATAACCTGCCAATCTTTTTTAGATGCATGAAGTTGCAATAACCACCGCGATTGCAGGTGTTTTCTTCGTATTGCCTACAAGTAGCTTCCCGGAAATCAGTGACCGGTGAAAAGTCAACGATGATGGGTCGACCTGCAGAATGTTCTCAAATTAACAAAAGTTGAAATAAAAAACATATTAGAAAAATTACATGAAACAAGCGAAAAAGTATACCAGCATAAAATCTTCCACTAAGGTTCTTCAGTGCTTTTGCTGCATATTCTTCCTCCCGAAACTGAACATATACGTTTCCCACCTTATATGAAAACAGAAAGAAACATTAGAATTTAAATGATATACTGAACCATGTAAGGTATACGGAATCCGATACTTACCATGTGGTCAGCAAGATTGTCACAAACATTCAGGCTTTCAATCTCCCCATACTTGTTCAGCTCCTCAAACAGATCTTCATAGAAATCCTAAAATTTAACCAAACAAACTCAAAACATTATAGTTTTGATACAAAAACGGTCAACTGTGTCAATAATTTAATATGCAAGCAACTAAGTTGCACTTAAAAAGTAGATTTCAACCAATAGAATCACCTCAAGCATCAAAATAATCATATTTGCAAAAACACACAAATCTAGAACATGATAACAAATAATATATTCGACTAAAAAGCACTTGTGAAAATAATTAATGCCTTAACGAAAAATACTGATACAAAAAATGAGTAGAAACACAAACCGAATACGATACCGAAACTTTCAATTCGGTACCAGGATCATTAAAAATACCGAAACCGATAACCATAAAAATAATACAATTCCTGTGTTGTTTGGTCAGTATCTGTTTAGTACGGTATTGGTAATGCTCATTCCTAAAGCAAACAAGCTAACGTAACCATGGAGAGATCATAATTTTGCTAATCATATCACATCATTAGAACTTTTACAAACTGATAGTTTCCAGCGACAGATACCAACAAAATCCATACATTAATCACAACAGAGAAAGCTATCACGTTCAGCACAAAATCAAAGTCAAAATCTATGTCCAAACCAATTGTAATCACTACCAACGCAATAGCACACACATCACAAACCCTAGCCTTGCAATTAACATTAAACAGAACAGAGAGATCAACAGTCTTCTAATCATATCACACACCATTACAACTTTCATAAGTCGATAGTTTCTAGTGACAGGCACTAACAAAATCCATAGAACAGAGAGATCAACAGTCTTCTAATCGTAGCACACACCATTACAACTTTCATAGATCGATAGTTTCTAGTGACAGACACTAACAAAATTCATACCTAAATCACAACAGAGAACGTTACAACCTTCAACGCAAAATCAAACTCAAAATCTATTGGCAAACCAATCATAACCGCTACCAACTCAACAACACACACATCACACACACATCACACTTACCATCAAACATAACACAAAATCAATCAATCAATTAAAACAAACAGACAGACACACGGTACAAAACTCAAAACAGTGATGGAGAGATCAAAATTCTGCTAATCACATCACACATCATTACAACTTACATCAAAATCTACAGTTTCTAGCAACATCTACCAACAAAATTCATACCTAAATCACAACAGATAACGCTACAACCTTCAACACAAAATCAAACTCAAAATCTATTCGCAAATCAATCGTAATCGATACCAACTCAACAACACACATCATCACACATCATCACAAACCCTAACACTCCAATTATCATCAAACATAACGCAAAATCAATCACTCGACTGAAACACGCAAAATTAAACGTGAAATCTAATTACAAATCAATCTTAACCGCTACCAACACAACAACACACACATCACAAACCCTAACATTACACTTACCATCAAACATAACACAAAATCAATCAATCAAACTCAAAACAGTGATATACCTCAAAGTGATCTTGTATTTTTCTCGGATCGATAGGGTTTCCTTGCGCATCAACACCAGGAGTGATCATATCAGGCCGCTGGTACATATTAGACAGCAATAACGTAGGGCTGACGCTAGGTTTCGTGTGCAATCTGGAGCAGCGATCGCCATGCCTACATGCTCCGATTTTGAAGTAGAACGGACAGTTGACTCTGTCTTTCTCTGTGCCGAAAATTGACGCTAAATGTTCCGCCATTTGTGAGCAAATTGAGCTCTAGGGTTTGAGGGTTTGTTTTTGCAGAGTGAGAATAGAAGAAGATGGTGGAAATGTTTATGATGAAAGTGGAGTAGGTTCTGGATGCTTCTATTTGGGAAATTAAATTATGAGTTTTGGAAAAGGGAGATGTGAACAAAAAGGTGGTTTGCCCGAGAGGTTAAGGGGGAAGACTTAAGATCTTCTGCACATAAGTGCGCGTGGGTTCGAACCCCACAGCCACCATTTTTGGTTATTATTCGTTTTTATGTAAAACATAGGTGTTTATGTTTGTGACTTTTTTTATTTATTTTCTTTTTTTAATTTTCCGTGGATTGCCTTGAGGCTATGATCTTTCGTAGCCTATCCTTTAATAAAAAATTAATTTCTCTCTTTTTCATCTATACAATCCAACCTAACTTAACATTTCACTCTCAGTAGACCATGTGTAGTGGTAACACCACATAGGGGTGAGCAAATTAACCGCCATAACCGATAATAGAACCATAACCAACATAACCGAACCGCTATTAACCAATAACTAACGTAACCGATGGTTATGGTTATGGAATTTTGATTAACCGACCAATCGGTTATGGTTATTGTCACACCCCCAAAATCCACGTGCGGAATACCACTGCTTGGAGGCGTGACTGACCAGGATCCAGCCACCAATTATACCGAGCATTGGTTAATAGTAAGGATGTTCACCATCCACAATAGTTAGTAAACGTTTCAGGTTTAAAAGTTTTAAGTTCAAATAACAGTTTAAGTAAACAGCGGAAGCATAAACCAAACAGTTTCAAAACAAAGTTCATAGTTCAAGATTATTTAAAACCCAACACATGGGTTAGACGACCACTACACATTTCCAAGCTGCAAGCTCCTGAGTCACTGGGTACCTGCAAAGCATGCAGTAGGGTATCAACAAAAATGTTGGCGAGTCCACGAGTTGTCCAGTTTTATTTACCAAAAACTTGTTTCACCTGTTAATTTATCCGTTTATACATGCGATGGGGAGCTACCCCATAAGTAAGCGACTAAACTGTTTTTCCAATACCGAATACTTACTAAACCGTACGTTTCCGTAGTGCCCCGTTGTCAATGTTCTATCATCATTGACGGTTTGCCAGAGTTCATTAGTTCACTCCCGTTCCCAGTAACAAGGGTCGGTGTGAGGCTGGTTACACCTAAATAGCGCTATTAACTAATAACCCGTTCGCCAGACCCCGGCGACTAATCGGTATTAAATGGTAGGGAGTTAAGTGATAGAGCTTCGTTTAGTGTTGCTTGTTGCATTCCGTATAAACCATAATTAACCAAGAGTTCCCAGTAACGAGGGAAGTAAGTAAGTTTGTTCCCAGTAACAAGGGAAGTAAAGTAAGTTTGTTCCCAGTAACAAGGGAAGTAAAGTAAGTTTGTATCCCTTACGCGGGGATAGCGTTGATTATGTTTCCGTTTCCCAAAACCGCCGGGAACGCATGCTTTAATAGTTGTGAACTCACCTTGGGTTGCTCGGCAGATTAGCTTACTTGGTCAAGCTTGCTGGTCACCACGTCCTAACATGGTTACCAGTGTAGGTCAGGTTTGGGGGTACAAGTAATCACGTATATCCTACAGGTATCTAACACATCGAATGCATACAGTTACCATTTAAGTTATTGGGCCTGCCCTTATAATTATACGGTTAAACAGTAACAGTTAACACATTAGTCCAGTAACGCATAGTCCAACCATAACACATTGTGGCCCAATAACCAAAGTAGGCAGCCCAGTCGAGACGAAGTGGTCTCGACTCGAGAACACACGGTCTCGAGTCACAACCAAGAGATCTCGAGTTATCACGTTTTGGTCTCGAGTGATGCTGGTATGAGTCGTAACCTCAGGGGTCTTGAGTCCGATCTCGAGTCGCTATCGGAAGATTTCGAGTTGCAATCGGGAGTTCTCGAGTCGAGAACTTGATGGTCTCGGGTCCCTGAAATCTGTTTTGAGTCACTTGGACATGGCCTCGAGTCGAGACTTAGGGGTCTCGAGTTGTAACCCGCTGGTCTCGAGTCGAGACCGAAGGTTTCGACTCCAACATTGTTGTTTCTAGAATGCCAGCCAAGACATGTACTAGCCAATAGGATTTCATGTGCATGATTTTATGTACTGTCCAATAGAATTCCATAAACATGTTTTATTGTCTAAACTATATTCAAAACAGATCAAACATGGCATTTCAAATATTTTCACTAACCTTCATGTTGTTCTTCACATATTCAAATATTCCTATCACACTTATATCATATTCGATCAACATGTTTATTCAAACCAATCCAAACTTCTAAACAAATTGCATGATTCGGACATTACCAACGACTATCTTTGGTTTCTATATCTAGCATATAATCACTTGGTTCCATAACATCATACATTCCTCGGATTACAAACATACACACACACACCCTTATTGTCCTAATCAATCTTGCATGTTATCTTAACAATTTCTTATCAAAGCATGAACATGTCTTGCATATCATCCTATTATCACTATAACACAAAGATCTATCAATAACTTAGTCATCCTAACTCATCTATCCTCATAGCACATGTGTATTATCCAACAAGCATACATCTTTGTTAATCCATAATATATTCTATCATCTAACCGAGATATGGTACTAACCGGAACTTGTTTTGGTTGTGAGTGTGTGAGACGATGAAGGAAGTGTCCAAGCGATGATCACGAGCTGATCCGGATATCTTGATGCTTCCGGTTTGAATCCGATAGAGGAGAGGTGATTTTGTGAGGGTTTTCTAGAGAGAGAGGGAGTGAGGATGAAGTGAGAGAGTGTAAATGAGAGTGTGTGAGGGTTCTTGGCTTATATTTAGAGGGTGGTGCACCTTGAGTGGGTTTCCGAGTAGGCTAAGGGAGGTGCGGCCCAAGCGGCCCAACTATTCACTTATTTACTCGAGACCGGGTGGTCTCGAGTCGTGGTTTCGGTTCACGAGTATCTTTATATACACATATATATTACATACACGTTATCGACATATAGCACAAGAAGAATCACAACTTTCATTTAATAACATATATATATAGGGAGAAGATCATGCGAGAACCACCTCTTATTGCGAGAACCGCGAGAACCAATGTGAACACACCAAAAATGCCTAAAAATAGCTAAAAATCACACAAAAAATTTTTTTTTGATTTTTTTAATATTTTTTAGGTTAAAATCGCTAATTTTCGAACCAAAAAAAAAAAAAAAAATTTTTTTTTTTTAATTTTTTTTTTTTTTTTTTGGATTCGAAAAGTAGCGATTTTAACCTAAAAAATATTAAAAAAATCAAAAAAAAATTTTTGGATTTTTTTTTGATTTTTTTAGATTTTTTTTAGATTTTTTTAGGTTTTTTGGGGGTTTAGTTTTTAGCATTTTAGCTTGGGGGGGGGGGGGGTTTAGGTTTTTGGGTGGTGGGGGAGGGGGGTTTAGGCTTTTTTTTGGGGGGGGGGGGGTGGGGTTAGGTTTTTTTTAGGTTTTTTTAGGTTTTTTTTAGCTTGGGGGGGGGGGGGTTAGGTTTTTTTGGGGGGGGGGGGGGTTAGGTTTTTTTTTGGGGGGGGGGGGGGGGGGTGGGGGGTTTAGGTTTTTGGGTGGGGGGGGGTGGTGGGGGTTAGGTTTTTTTAGGGTTTTTTTAGGTTTTTTTAGCTATTTTAGGTTGTGTTCACATTGGTTCTCATGGTTCTCACAATAAGGGTGGTTCTCGCATGAGCCCCTCCCTATATATATATATATACGCACAAAGTAATTACAAGGTGTTTGCTCGGAAAAACCTAGAGTGTCACATTATCCCCAAGTTTTAAGAACTTTCGTCCCGAAAGTTAAGGCAGCCACTGACAAGCTAGTGTAAATGAGAATGTTTCAACGGGGTGTCACATCATCCCCCCGTTAGTTTGGAATTTCGTCCCGAAATTCGGTTGTAGCTTCAGTGCTGGGAGTTTCATTTGGGAACAACTGGGGATACTTGCGCTTCATCTGATCTTCCCGCTCCCAGGTGAACTCTGGGCCACGGCGCGAGTTCCAACGAACTCGTACGAGGGGTATCTGGCTACGTTTGAGGGTTTTGATCTCTCGATCCGTGATCTCAATCGGTTCCTCAGTAAAGTGTAGCTGTTCGTCAATAGTAAGTTCCTTGAAGGGAATGATGAGTGTTTCATCTGACAGACACTTCTTCAGATTAGACACGTGGAAGACGTTGTGCACAGCACTTAGTTCTTCGGGCAGATTCAATCTGTAAGCGACCTTACCGATCTTTTCGGTAATTTCGAAGGGTCCGACATATCTCGGATTTAGCTTGCCCCGTTTTCCAAAACGGACCACACCCTTCCTGGGTGAGACTTTAAGTAAAGCCCGGTCACCAACCTGGAACTCTAGCGGTTTCCTATCCTTATCAGCGTAGCTCTTCTGACGGTCACGAGCTGCCGCCATGCGTTGCCTAATCTGGGCAATCTTTTCTGTGGTGTCTACTACATGTTCGGGGCCTGTGATCTGGCTGTCACCAACCTCCGCCCAGCAGAGAGGCGATCGGCATTTATGACCGTGCAATGCCTCAAAGGGTGCTGCCTGAATGCTGGTGTGGTAGCTGTTGTTGTAGGAGAATTCCACTAACGGTAGGTGCTTCTCCCAATTCTTTCCAAAATCGATCACACATGCCCTAAGCATGTCTTCGAGGGTTTGGATGGTGCGTTCAGATTGCCCATCCGTTTGCGGATGGTAAGCGGTGCTCATGTCTAAACGTGAGCCAAAATATTTGTGCATAGCTTGCCACAACTCAGAGGTAAAATGTGCGTCTCGATCGGAAATAATAGAGGTTGGCACTCCGTGCTTCGAAACCACTTCCTTTAAGTATACCTCTGCTAAGGTAGAGAACTTGTCTGTCTCTTTAATAGCCAAGAAGTGGGCAGATTTAGTTAATCGATCTACTATCACCCAAATGGTGTCATTTCCGCGTTGAGACCTAGGCAAGCCAGTAACAAAGTCCATGGAAATTTGCTCCCATTTCCCTTGTGGGATCTCTGGTTGTTGGAGTAGGCCTGATGGTTTCTGATACTCCGCCTTGACTCTTGCACAAGTCAAACATTTTCTGACATAGGTTGTTATGTGAGCTTTCATGCCAGGCCACCAGTATGTAGTCTTTAAGTCATAGTACATCTTATCCGCACCAGGGTGTACTGAGTAACGGGACCTATGGGCTTCATCCATTACAAGCTCGCGCAAATTCCCATAAAGTGGGACCCATATACGTCCGTTTACGTAGTAAGCGCCATCTTCTTTTTGTTCTAACCGTTGTCTCGATCCTCGTAGGGACTCAGCCCTGATGTTCTCGGCTTTCAATGCTTCAGCCTGAGCATTTCGGATCTGATTAGGGAGGTTCGAGTGGATAGTGAGCTGTAAGGCACGAACACGCTTGGGTTTGGTCTCCTTTCTGTTGAAGGCATCGGCTACCACATTAGCCTTGCCTGGATGATATTTAATTGCACACTCGTAGTCATTTAGGAGTTCGACCCATCGGCGTTACCGCATATTCAACTCCTTTTGTTCCATTATGTGCTGGAGACTCTTGTGATCAGTGTAAATCGTGCACTTGGTACCGTACAAGTAGTGTCTCCAAATCTTGAGTGCGAAGACCACAACTCCAAATTCTAAGTCATGTGTCGTGTAGTTCCGTTCGTGGGTCTTGAGTTGTCGCGAAGCGTAGGCAATGACCTTCTCGCGTTGCATCAGTACGCAACCAAGTCCTTGAATAGAAGCGTCGCAGTAAACAACGAAGTCGTCGGTACCTCCAGGTAAGGAAAGTATAGGAGCACTACAAAGGTTCTTCTTTAGTTCCTGAAAGGCAGTTTCCTGAGCATCACCCCATTTGTAAGCAACACCTTTCTGAGTGAGGGTCGTGAGTGGTTGAGCGACCTTGGAAAATCCCTTGATAAATCTTCGATAGTACCCTGCCAATCCCAAGAATTGGCGGACTTCGGTCGGAGTCTTAGGTATAGGCCAATTCTTAATGGATTCGATCTTAGCGGGGTCGACATGAATCCCATCCTGATTGACTATGTGCCCAAGGAAATGGACTTCTCTAAGCCAGAAATCACATGTCGAGAATTTGGCGTATAGTTGCTCATTGCGAAGGAGTTCGAGAATAAGACGCAGGTGTTGTTCATGCTCCTCTTGACTCTTCGAGTAGATTAAGATGTCGTCGATAAACACAATTACGAACTTGTCGAGGTAGGGTTTGCACACTCGGTTCATGAGGTCCATGAAGATCGCCGGTGCGTTGGTCATTCCGAAAGGCATAACGAGGAATTCGTAGTGGCCATAGCGGGTTCTGAAAGCAGTCTTAGAGATGTCCTCATCGCGGACTCTCAGCTGGTGATAACCCGATCGCAGATCGATCTTGGAATAATAGCTCGACCCTTGCAGCTGATCGAACAAGTCGTCGATACGGGGAAGTGGGTAACGGTTCTTGATGGTAACCTTGTTCAGTTCGCGGTAATCAATGCACATTCGGAATGTGCCATCCTTCTTTTTGACGAAGAGCACTGGGGCTCCCCATGGTGATGAACTAGGACGGATAAAACCTTTGTCCAGAAGTTCTTGTAGTTGAGTAGAAAGTTCCTTGAGTTCCGCGGGGGCTGGTCGATAAGGTGCACGAGCTATAGGTGCTGCTCCGGGAGCTAGTTCGATTTGAAATTCGACCTGACGGTGAGGAGGGAGTCCGGGTAGTTCTTCAGGAAATACCTCAGGATAGTCGCGTACAACAGGAAAATCTTCAATCCTTCTTTCTTCTTTCTGTATGTTGGCAACAAGTGCTAAGATAGCGGTGTGCCCCTTTCGTAAACACTTCTGGGCTTTTAAGAATGAAATGATGCCTGTGACTTCTCCGCTCTTGTCGCCTTGAACTATAAGAGGTTTGCCAGGAGGACGGGGAATACGAATAGCTTTCTCTTGGCAGAGGATTTCAGCTCGATGTTTGGATAACCAATCCATACCAATGATGACGTCGAAGCTTCCAAGAATGATGGGGAAGAGATCGATACGGAAGGTCTGACCAGACAATTCTAATTTGCAGTCACGTATTACGTGTGAGGCCTCGAGGTTTCTACCATTAGCTATCTCGACGACGTGCTTAGAACTTAATGGCGTAAGAGTGGACTTAAGTTTCTTACTAATACGTAGGGATACATAACTAGCATCTGCTCCGAAATCAAATAGTACGGAAACATAACGATCATTAAGTAGGAACTTACCCGCCACAACGTTGGGGTCATTCCTTGCTTCTCCAGCTCCAATCACAAAAGCCCTTCCTCTTGCACCATTTCCAGCATTGTTGTTATTGTTCCCAGCACCCTGATTGTTGTTGTTCTGATTCTGGTTCAACTGAGGGCAATCCTTCCGCATGTGTCCTATTGCCCCACATTTGTAGCATTCACGATTGTTTCCTTGTTGCTGCTGTTGCTGTGGTTGATGCTGATTCTGCCTAGTTGGGAACTGGGTTCGGCAGTCTTTGGCTTCATGCCCCATCTTGTTGCATCGCTGACATTGACCTTTGCCACATGGCCCACTGTGGTGTCGGTTACATTTGTTACACTTGGGGTGGTTTCCTCGATAACCACCCTGTTGCTGAGGGCCTTTGTTGTTTTCAGTCTTCCTTTGTTGAACTGGGGCCTGAGTGGGGTTAGCATCCTTTCCCTGACTTCCATCCCACTTTCGTTTGTTATCGCTAGAAGTTCCAGCAGCAGTACCGATCCTCTTGGGCAACTTGCCCTCCTCCACAGCCTGATTGGTGAGTTTGTGAGCAAGACGAACCACGGGCTGTATGGTATTGAGGTTGGCTGAAGTCACATGGCTCCGGATTTCTTGGACCAAGCCTTTGATGTACAATTCGATCCTTCGATACATAGGTCGGGACATGTTTGGGCAAAGTGCAGCATAGTCGTTGGACTGCTTGGTGTAGGTCTCAATCTCTGATCCAACCATCTTGAGCTCATAGTACTCGTTCTCGAGTTTGTGGATGTCATCCCTGTGACAGTACTCCTCCTTGATCATGTCCTTGAAATCTTCCCACGCAGTAGCATTAGTAGTTTCCAGACCAAGCATCTGAATCTGTGCTTTCCACCATGAAAGCGTGTTTCCTTCAAGCGTACCAGTCGCGAACTTAACCCAATTAGCAGGGGGACACTCACAGACAGCAAAGACAGCTTCGGCCTTTTCAATCCAGTGCAGAAGGCCTGTGGCACCCTTAGTGCCGTTGAAAGGGGGAGGCTTGCCATCCATGAAGGTTTTGAAAGTACAAACACGTGGCTGTGCAGGCGCAGGCTGACCTGTTGTGAGAAGTGAAGCGAATAGGTTTAGAGGTGAAAAGACGATGTGGGGGTAGGATCTAAACATCCCAAAGCAACGAGTTTACCTCCAGGGTGAGCTGCAAAAGCTGCAGCCACCGTGTTGAGCAAGTTGGTGAACTGAGCCTGAGTCATGTTAATGTTTCCTCTTCCGCGTCCACTCATTGTCTTCATAACCAGAAAACTCAGTATGAGTGTGATGTCGTAACGTAGTGAGAATGAGATAGAAGAGAGATGTGTATCTATCTAATTAGGCACACTAGTATGTATAGTAGAGCAGTCAACATAAGATAAACAAGCAAGTAAACACAAGTCCGAGCTATGAGGTCTAATATGCTGAGTCTTGCCCTTGGAGTGTAGTGTCGTCACGAGTCACGGGTTATAGTCTGGTTTTTTCTCAAAAAGACTTTCTTCTTTTTAAAACCAAGTTCACTATAACCAATGGCTCTGATACCAATCTGTCACACCCCCAAAATCCACGTGCGGAATACCACCGCTTGGAGGCGTGACTGACCAGGATCCAGCCACCAATTATACCGAGCATTGGTTAATAGTAAGGATGTTCACCATCCACAATAGTTAGTAAACGTTTCAGGTTTAAAAGTTTTAAGTTCAAATAACGGTTTAAGTAAACAGCGGAAGCATAAACCAAACAGTTTCAAAACAAAGTTCATAGTTCAAGATTATTTAAAACCCAACACATGGGTTAGACGACCACTACACATTTCCAAGCTGCAAGCTCCTGAGTCACTGGGTACCTGCAAAGCATGCAGTAGGGTATCAACAAAAATGTTGGCGAGTCCACGAGTTGTCCAGTTTTATTTACCAAAAACTTGTTTCACCAGTTAATTTATCCGTTTATACATGTGATGGGGAGCTACCCCATAAGTAAGCGACTAAACTGTTTTTCCAATATCGAATACTTACTTAACCGTACGTTTCCGTAGTGCCCCTTTGTCAATGTTCTATCATCATTGACGGTTTGCCAGAGTTCATTAGTTCACTCCCGTTCCCAGTAACAAGGGTCGGTGTGAGGCTGGTTACACCTAAATAGCGCTATTAACTAATAACCCGTTCGCCAGACCCCGGCGACTAATCGGTATTAAATGGTAGGGACTTAAGTGATAGAGCTTCGTTTAGTGTTGCTTGTTGCATTCCGTATAAACCATAATTAACCAAGAGTTCCCAGTAACGAGGGAAGTAAGTAAGTTTGTTCCCAGTAACAAGGGAATTAAAGTAAGTTTGTTCCCAGTAACAAGGGAAGTAAAGTAAGTTTGTATCCCTTACGCGGGGATAGCGTTGATTAAGTTTCCGTTTCCCAAAACCGCCGGGAACGCATGCTTTAATAGTTGTGAACTCACCTTGGGTTGCTCGGCAGATTAGCTTACTTGGTCAAGCTTGCTGGTCACCACGTCCTAACATGGTTACCAGTGTAGGTCAGGTTTGGGGGTACAAGTAATCACGTATATCCTACAGGTATCTAACACATCGAATGCATACAGTTACCATTTAAGTTATTGGGCCTGCCCTTATAATTATACGGTTAAACAGTAACAGTTAACACATTAGTCCAGTAACGCATAGTCCAACCATAACACATTGTGGCCCAATAACCAAAGTAGGCAGCCCAGTCGAGACGAAGTGGTCTCGACTCGAGAACACACGGTCTCGAGTCGCAACCAAGAGATCTCGAGTTATCACGTTTTGGTCTCGAGTGATGCTGGTATGAGTCGTAACCTCAGGGGTCTCGAGTCGCTATCGGAAGATTTTGAGTTGCAATCGGGAGTTCTCGAGTCGAGACCTTGATGGTCTCGGGTCCCTGAAATCTGTTTTGAGTCACTTGGACATGGCCTCGAGTCGAGACTTAGGGGTCTCGAGTTGTAACCCGCTGGTCTCGAGTCGAGACCGAAGGTTTCGACTCCAACATTGTTGTTTCTAGAATGCCAGCCAAGACATGTACTAGCCAATAGGATTTCATGTGCATGATTTTATGTACTGTCCAATAGAATTCCATAAACATGTTTTATTGTCTAAACTATATTCAAAACAGATCAAACATGGCATTTCAAATATTTTCACTAACCTTCATGTTGTTCTTCACATATTCAAATATTCCTATCACACTTATATCATATTCGATCAACATGTTTATTCAAACCAATCCAAACTTCTAAACAAATTGCATGATTCGGACATTACCAACGACTATCTTTGGTTTCTATATCTAGCATATAATCACTTGGTTCCATAACATCATACATTCCTCGGATTACAAACATACACATACACACCCTTATTGTCCTAATCAATCTTGCATGTTATCTTAACAATTTCTTATCAAAGCATGAACATGTCTTGCATATCATCCTATTATCACTATAACACAAAGATCTATCAATAACTTAGTCATCCTAACTCATCTATCCTCATAGCACATGTGTATTATCCAACAAGCATACATCTTTGTTAATCCATAATATATTCTATCATCTAACCGAGATATGGTACTAACCGGAACTTGTTTTGGTTGTGAGTGTGTGAGACGATGAAGGAAGTGTCCAAGCGATGATCACGAGCTGATCCGGATATCTTGATGCTTCCGGTTTGAATCCGATAGAGGAGAGGTGATTTTGTGAGGGTTTTCTAGAGAGAGAGGGAGTGAGGATGAAGTGAGAGAGTGTAAAGGAGAGTGTGTGTGAGGGTTCTTGGCTTATATTTAGAGGGTGGTGCACCTTGAGTGGGTTTCCGAGTAGGCTAAGGGAGGTGCGGCCCAAGCGGCCCAACTATTCACTTATTTACTCGAGACCGGGTGGTCTCGAGTCGTGGTTTCGGTTCACGAGTATCTTTATATACACATATATATTACATACACGTTATCGACATATAGCACAAGAAGAATCACAACTTTCATTTAATAACATATATATATATATATATATATATATATATATATATACGCACAAAGTAATTACAAGGTGTTTGCTCGGAAAAACCTAGAGTGTCACAGTTATGAAGCTTTGGTTAACCGAAATAACCGAAACCAAACCCAACTCGTAATGTTAACTACATGTAATAGATTTATGGTGTACATTAACTATATAGATCTTTTTTACTAAGATAAAAGTGTCTTAGTAACAAAAGGATCTTGATGTACATGCCCCTTGTTTTGATGAAGAATTGAGGTGTTATGATCGTACATTTTTTTATTGACAATTACCTTACTAAAAACAATTGTATATCGTTACTTTAACCAAAAAATTTAGTCTTGGTTATCTTGTAAAAGAAAGCCCAGGCTAAGTTCAAACCATGCATGCCCCTAATGCATACCCCTATTTATTTCAAACCTTATTTGGTTAATTAACCGAAATTAACCAAAACTGAACCATAACCGACTTCATAACTGAATAACCATAACCGAAGTTCGATTATGGTTATGGTTATGGATAATGGTAAAAACCGACCCATGCACACCCCTAACACCACATAACCCCCTTTGATGGGGGTTACCAGGGGGTTATATCACTAAGGGGTGTAGTGGTAACACCAAATATAATCATTACTCAATTATTAATTTTTTTTTATCATTTTTCATTTAATTTTTAAATTTATAAAATTAAAAAACAAATAACATTTCATTAAAATTAAAAAACATTACAACAATTAAAAGACGTTACAATAAAATATATTTAAGACTACACGTCTTCATCGCCGTTTTCGCCTTCTTCTTCTTCTTCTTCTTCTTCGTCGTTATATACGGCATCCAAACCTTCGTTTTCCAAGCCTTCAACTTCGAAATCTTCATCTTCTTCTTCTTCGGAGTCCTCTTGGTCGTCGTCGTCGTCGTGTCTAATGGAGCGAATCGCCCAAGCATACTCGACTAAATCCGCTTTTAATGCGTTGTGTAACTCCCTGGAACGCAATAGTTGGATGGTTAAGATTCTCTCATCCATTGTTGCTTGCGTTCATTCAACAACATTTCCTGGAAAAAGTTTTGGCAGATTGCTTTTCCTTTGTCTTCTAAAATCATTTTATGCATTATGATACAAGCATACATCACCATTCTAATTCTTTCATTATCCTACATACGACAAGGATTTCTAATAAAATGTCGTTGTTGAAGGACCCCACAACACCTCTCAATGTCCTTTCGCGAAGACTCTTGTAGTTTCTTAAAATATTGTCTTTTCATATCGAGCGTTTCAAAAAACATTTTGACTATATTTTAATACACCGGATATATACCATCCCCAAATAGTATCCATGCTCGTAGTCGTTCCCATTTGCATAAACCCGACTTTCGGTATCGTACCCGAAATCTAGCAATGGTGAAAGCTCGAAACTATTAATGCCGTTCATACACCCGGCGGGACCAAAGAAGGTCGACCAAACCCAAAGGTCGTAAGAGGCAACCGCTTGTAAAACCAACGTTAACCCTTTCTGGTCCGCGTATATGTTGACCTCGCCATGTGGTTGGAAAATTATACCAACGCCATTGACGACACTCCAAACTACCAATCATGTCAGGTATTCCATGTTTTTCTAAATGCACATCGTATATTTGTTGAAGGTCGTTCCAAGTTGGGTTTCTCAAGTAACGTTTTCCATATAAGTGGCATATACCTAAAACATTATAAATTATATATAAATTATGCGAGTAAGTAAAAATATACCGTAGCAGAAATAGTCCAAGGTGTTGCCTGTTGCTTTCTCCGCCATCTTCAAGTACTCGTCGTTGATGTCGTGCGTGTTTTCGTAGGCAATTCAGACATTTTATATGGTTGAATTGCCCTTCTAGTTAACAGAATTACATATAAAATGACCGAATTGCCCATCTCGTTAACAGAAAAAAATAGATTAAGGTAACCCAGTGGACTAAAATGGCAACGTTGAAACCTTTTTGGACTCACAGGCGAAAAATGAAACCTTTAGACTAAACTGACAAAATGACCCAAACCACATGGACTAAAATGACATTTAACTCTTTAATTTTTATTTGTTTTTATATGAACTAGTAAAATTCACCCGTGCTACGCGGCGGGGATTTAGCCAGTATTGATTCGTTTTATTAGGGCATCCCTACGGTACAAATACTTGTTATTGCAACAAAAGAAAAAGTAGTGATATATACCCATAGCTTAAGATGATTGTCTCTCCTTGTGTTATAATTAAGAGCATGTTTGGCTAAGCTTTTCCAACCAACTTATTGACTTAATCAAAAAGCCAATAAGGAGTTTTAGTGTTTGGCAAATGCAAAAGTCCCTTTCAAAATGACTTTTTGAGAAGGAGAAAAAATCATCAAAAAGTCATTTTTGAAAAGTTAGAATGTTGTGACTTTTTGAACTAACTTATTGACTTATTAGCTTTTAGTCATTTTACATCAATAAGCTAAGCCAAACACTTTTTAAAAAATAACTTATTGACTTATTGGCTTTTCCCACCCCATAAGCTAATCCAAACACTTTTTTTTTAAAAACTTCTTTTCAAAAAGTCATAAGTCAATAAGTCCTTTTCCCAAAAGTCCACATATTCTTCTCATTGGTATCGAACCACTGCTAAAAGCACCAACTGTACTGAGCACTTGTTAGACTCTCACCCGATTTGAACAAGCCGAGCCTATCAAACTAGTCGTAGTGCAAAGTGCGTCATCGAAGCATCACATTGCGCCATGTTAAGAGTTTTGAGAACCCATTGGTGTGTGGCTCTCTATAATCCACTTCAATTCAAGCTTAATTCCTTTGTCATACAACTTTGAGAATTGATATATTATTCATCTTAACTCCATTTTAAACGTGCTTTTGTTCGTTATGAAGCTCTCATGGTAAAACACAAATCCGAAAATAATTATTAATAACTCAGGGAGATGATCAAATAGAAAGTTTATTTTGGCTAGGAAAGATAGGAAGCAATAGAATTATGACATGTGACAAAATTTAAAATAAAGAGGAAGAGTATTTTAGTCAGTTTTATCCAATCTTCTTCCTTCTTCCCCCCAGTAACTTCAAAACCCATCATCTTCAACCTTTTCTTCACTTTCTATCTCAATAATCACTACATTATGGTGCGATTTTCGTCACCAATAAATGATTCAAACACTCACACAACGTGTTCTTCAACTTTTTTGAAGAAACCCAGTTTAACTTCATACAATATCTCATTTTTTTTCCTGTGATTTTGAAGCGAATCACTCGATCCGTTCGATTCGATCGCTGATAAGTGTTCCTATCATTCAAATTTCGCCAATCGTTGAAGAAATCGGCTTCGATCTATGTAAGAAATTTTTTAATTGCATTTTTACGATCTGGGTTTTTAAATTGAGTCATTGCGTTCTACTGGGGTTCCAAAGGGGCAACGCCCCCTTGGCGGGGGTCCGGGGGCAGCGCCCCTGAGAGCAGGGTCCAAGGGGCAGAGCCCGTGGCTGGGGTCGAGCTGCATCAGAAAATTTAATTTTCTGGAAATTGCCTCATTTCGTAGACAAAAATTCGTAGACAGTTTTTGATCTCCTACTTCCTGGTTCAGACAATTCACAGACAAAACATACCCTGGTTCAATGTGTTTTAGAGAGAACATTTTCTTTTATGTTTTTAGGCCATTGCGTTTTAGAAAAAAAAAGACATTTTATGTGTTTTTTGGTACATTGCGTTTTTAGAAAAACACATTTTGAAGTGTTTTTAGTCCATTGCGTTTTATGTAAAACACATTTTTATGTGTTTTCAGTCCATTGCATTTTAGAAAGAACACTTTCTTTTGTGTTTTTATGCCATTGCGTTTTAGAAATAAGACATTTTTATGTGTTTTCTGGCCATTGCGTTTCAGAAAAACACATTTTTGAAGTGTTTTTTGTCCATTGCGTTTTAGAAAGAACACTTTCTTTTGTGTTTTTAAGCTATTGCGTTTTAGAAAAAAGACATTTAAGTGTTTTTTGGTCTATTGCGTTTTAGAAAACACATTTTGAAGTGTTTTTAGTCCATTGTGTTTTAGGTAAAACACATTTTTATGTGTTTTCAGTCCATTGCGTTTTAGAAATAACACTTTCTTTTGTGTTTTTAGGCCATTGCGTTTTATAAATAAGACATTTCTGTGTTTTCTGGCCATTGCGCTTTAGAAATAAGACATTTCTTTGTGTTTTTTGTGCATTGCGTTTTAGGAAAAAAGTCATTTTTTTACGTTTTTTGTCCATTGCGTTTTACGCAACTGGGTTTTCAAATTTGTTTTCGAAAATATAGTAATAGTATACTCGTTTTAAAGATAAAAAACGCTCGTTTGTTTGTGCAATTTTTATAAGAAAATAATGTCGTATGAAAAAGTTATTAACGTTTAAAAAATGTGGGGAATTTGAGGGGAGAGAAACTATTGTCCTGGATTGACTAGAATGTCATTACACAAACCCACACGCCTCTTTTTTTCTCTTCAATTTTACTCATTTAATCTTAGCCCTTGATTAAATCAATTGATGGTCAAGATTACTTCCTAGCCAAAAAATACTTCCTATTATATCCTAACCCTAATAACTCATACACAAATCAATTATCCAAGTCCAAGATTAGTGAAAAATCATTTCACTTAACATTTTTTCCCAACAATGAAAGTTGGTATAGATGGAGAATGTCGGAAGTAGGGGTGTAAACAAGCCCAGAGGCTCGAGAGTTACTCGTTATTGGCGCGGTTAAAAGCTCGAATGAGCTGAGCTTCAACAAGCCCGAGCCTGAAATACAAAGCTCGTTTAGGCAGGCTCGCAAGCCTTAACGAGCCCAAACAAAATTTTAGTTTTTTTATATATAGTAGGCTCGAACCGAGCCGAGCTCGAGCTTCATAAAAACATGACAAGCCGAGCTCGAGCCTAGTCAGGCTCGAGCTCGGCCTGGCTCGTTTACACCCCTAGTCGAAAGTAACACCGGATAAGATGAGAATATTTCTGTACACCATAAATACTATTATAACACAAGTTCTCATGAGACAAAAAAGGTAACATCCAGCAACTTTTACTTCAAAATTTTAAAAAATTACATAAAACTATATGTATCATAAATTCATAATCATGTCACAAATTGAAATTGGTACAAAAATCACTCAAAACTAACCTTGGAAACTATAGCTAAATTACAATCTCCTTCTATAACAGTTTACATTTCCCAGCCTCGCCTGTCTGCGTGCTGAATCAGTGTGCCACACCAAATTAACAAAACTTGACCATTGTTCGTATCAAAGACCAAGAGCCAAATGATTGGCAAATCTGGACCCAAACAGGTTGTTTTGTGTGAAACGAATCAGAAACAATTGGCGAGTTCAAGTAAAAAGCATCTTAAGTTCCTCAATACGTGCTGTTCGGACCTCCTGGTCTGTCAAGGCCCCGGAAATCATCCGTTGTTTACGCGCTTGAACAGCCTCCATTCGTTCCTCAACCGTACCCTACGTATTTAATCAAGTCTTAAGTACAAGTCAACAAAATCTAATCCTAAACTAAACTTACAATGTACCTTCACGATAAAACGTTTGATTGAAACACTTTTCGTTTGTCCAATCCTGTGGATGCGCATGACGGCTTGTTCCTCGACGGCAGGATTCCACCAAGGATCCTAAGTTAAAAAAGAATAAAAACCAGAAAAAAAAATTCCAACTTTTTATCATGTCGTTGTAATAATACTATAATAGGCAAACAAGATGAATGCGTAAGTGAATACCATGACAAATGCGTTAGACGCCGCTGTAAGGTTGATTCCAACTCCTCCAGCTTTCAATGACATTAATAATACCTACAAACATTAAAATAAAGATTAAAAAAGAAACCAAGAAAATCTACAATTTCATTATAATGCATAAACGAATAAATCATTCAAAAAGTTACAAAATTTACATAATCTTTTTAAATTTCTTAATAGAGTAAAGTACAATGGTTGACCAAAACTTTGAATTTGGTCCCTAGCTTTCCAAAAGTACACGGATGGTCCCTATGGTTTGCACTTTGTAACGCATTTAGTCCTCAAATTTTCCAAAAGTACATGGATGTTCCTTTTGGTTTGCACTTTGTAACGGATTTAGTCCCTAACTTGGAACTGCTGAAACCTTTAGATATGTAAGTTGGGGACTAAATACGTTACAAAATGCAAACCACAGGGATCATCCGTGTACTTTTGAAAGGATAGGGATCAAATCCAAAATTTGGTTAACCACAGGGACCATCCGTGTACTTTACTCTTTATAAGATCATATTTACCATTGCAAAGCACTAGAAGTATCATAGTTATCCATTTCATAGTTAATAAAATTTTGTCAGTTACCTATAACAGTGTGTTCCACTACAAAACAAAGAGAACATTATGTGTCGAGATGATTCACAGTAATATCGTTGTTTTCATATCTGTTAGTTGGCTGTGTGTTATAAGAAATCAATTTTGATCTATTCACTATGAAATACGTAAATACGATATCAAAAAAATTATATATATATATATGATATTAGTGCTTTTTTTGTAATAACGGCACACCATAATGTCATTTTCTTCTGAAAACTGCTTTATGACTTTTTCACGCTGTTGTTGATTTAGAGTCCCATCCAGGCGAACAAAAGAAATGTTATTCCTGAAAACAAGTTTTACTTAATATCAAAACACTTAATTATAATATTACTATAGTAAAATACACTTTACAAACTTAATAATATTGATGATTACCGCGCAAAGGGAATCTGCAAAAGGTCTAAAAAGGCAGTCCACTGACTGAACACTATGCTTTTAGACCCTGATGACCGAAAACTTTCTAGTTCATGCAACAATGCAGAAACTTTTGATGATTCCACCCAATTTTTCTCGATATCAACTCTAAACCGACTGTCGGTTGGTGCTGTAATTAGTTCCTGTTTGCTCACCGTCTTTCTGCCAAATAGACATGGTTATCATAAATTACAAAATTAAAAAAGAAAAAAGTAAAATGCCATTTTCGTCCCTGAGATTTGTCCGGGTTTGTGACTTTCGTCCAAAGGTTTGTTTTTCGTATTTAGATTCAAAAGGTTTGAAATCTTGCCATTTTCATTCAGCTCGCTAACTTCATCTATTTTTTTCCGTTAAGTCAGGGGTATTTTTGTCTTTTTTTGTTAACATAAAGGGCAACTCGGTCTTTTGAATACTTGTACATAAAGTGAAAAAGACCGAATTGCCCTTTAGGCTAACAAAAAAGATGGAAATACTGATGACTTAACGGAGAAAAATAGGGTGGAGTTAACAAGCCGAATGAAAACGGCAAGATTTAAAACCTTTTGGATCCAGATGCGGAAAAACAAACCTATAGACGAAAATCGCAAAACTGGTCAAACCTCAGGGGTGAAAATGGCATTTTACACAAAAGAAAAAAGAACCATAAACATAGACCAACTGGGCTGAAAATTACCACATCTAAAGATTTATGAATTTAACGATCAATGCACAGTAAAAAAAAGTGAGCGTTATAATAAAATGATACCTACAAACAGGACAAAAGCCCGAATTAGAGTTTCTCCAACTTGATAAAAGGCATTCACGACATAATCGATGAGCGCATGGTGTCAAAACCGCATCTTCAAAAGCTTCAAGGCAAATAGGACATTCTCCTTCTTCACCTTTTTGCAGTTCTTTTACGACTTCTTGTATATAAGCTTTTGAAGGCATTTCTTTACCTTCTTCCATGGCTTCCTTTCCGCCTTTAAGAAAACGCTTTGCCAATTTACCTAAGTCTGAATACTCTTGAGTGTCACCTCGACTGCCGAAAATATTGTTCGTAAAAAAATACAAATTGGTTAAACACAACCGTATAAATTGTTAATTTACAAATTTAAAAACGAAAAGAGATAAAAGGTCAAAATTTCACACACATATACACCTTATAAAATTCAAAACAATAAAAATCATGTCTACACATTTTATAGTAATAAAATAATGAGTCATTTATTTAAGGAAACCAGTTTTTTAACCGCGTTGCAGTGGCGCCATACGTGACGTGATAAATTAGACTACAATCAATCCAACTCGTTTTCGAACTAAATTTACGTTGAAACGAACCGTAACCGAATTGATACCATTGAATGAAAATGTATTATATTTGACCCAACTTGTTTCTAAACACGCGCGGCGGCGGCGTACGCGGCATGATAAAGTATAGATTGCAATCAACCAGGCTCGTTTCCAAACTAAATTTACGTCAAACGTACAGTAACTCAAAATTATACGATCGAATGAAAACATATTACATTTGACCCGATTTGTTTCCAGACAATATTTATGTCAAAACGTAGTTCAACTCAAAACGTACAGAAAATACGTTAAAACGTAGACGAACTCGAATTTATACCGACATGTACATAGAAATAAAAGCGTAAGAAATTAGTTTTAGGGTAAACTCGAAACTCTGAAAACTTGAGGGGGTCAAGGTGATATTTACAAAGTTAGAGGGTTACTTTGACATTATTGTAAAGATATACATGAAAAAGGTATGTGATGTTTGTTTCCTACCTCATAACAAGAAAAGGGTGATCACAACATTGACGAAGACGCAAGAGTAATTCCAAAATGGAAGCATAATTATGGAGAACCCGCCCTTGCTCAACAAATTGATCAAATTTCACCTATAAGATTACAGACGAATAGATTATGATTAAGGCATTGATGCAAGAAAAAGACTACAAAGTTTACCAATTACGTAATAAAAAATACCTTGGATCGCTTAAAAAGAGCATCGTAAAAATCTTTGTCGGCTTCTGTTTGTTCACAATATATTACCTTCATCTCAGCAGGCGGAAGAACTAATATAGGCCTGCCACAAAAAAAAAAAAAAAAAAAAAAAAAAAAAACTACTTCACTAAAAAATATAAAAGAAAAGAACTAGAACAAACATGCAAGGTAATAGATGAATAAGTAAAATGTCATATTCGTCCCTGAGGTTTGGCCAGTTTTGCGACTTTCGTCCATAGGGCAATTTGGTCTTTTTCACTTTATGTACAAGCATAATACCCCTAACCGAATCTGTTAGACCGAATTGCCCTTTAAGTAAACAAAAAAATAGGAAATGCCCCTGACTTAACGGAGAAAAATGAATGGAGTTAACAAGCCGAATGAAGATGACAAGACTTTTGGATCCAAATACGGAAAACAAACATTTGGACGAAAGTCGCAAAATTGACCAAACCTCAAGGACGAAAATAGCATTTTACTCTAGATGAAAAAAAATATCATGCTTATAATTCCTAACCTGCCTTCTTTGTCGGTGCTGAACTTAGTTCTTCTTAGCATTATTGGCCTTAAAATGTTTTGGACCAAACTTAAGCCCCTCTCATCGCCATCCTCAAAAGGTTTCTGGATTAACTTATTCCACCTATTTAAATTAAATATAAGACCACATGACTACTAAAGATGGGAAAAATGAGCGGGTATGGTTGAATACGAGTTGGGTCGAGCGGGTTGGATTGAAATGTTTTTTGATGAACTCATAATAAACAAGCAGCGTGTCCAATATGATTACAAAAAACTATAATATATCATTCATAATCCAAAGTATGGAATAAAACGATTTAAGAGGTTTTGTGTATTTAAAATGTAGAGTAAAGTACACAAATGGTCCATGTGGTTTACCAAAATTTTGGATGTAGTCCCTAGCTTTCCAAAAGTACACGGATGGTCCCTGTGGTTTGCACTTTCTAACACATTTAGTCCCCAACCAACAAATCTAAAGATTTCAGCAGGTCACAGGGACCATCCATGTACTTTTGGAAAAAGCTGGCGACTAAATGCCTTACAAAGTGCAAAGCACATGGACCATCCGTGTACTTTTGGAAAGCTAAGAACCAAATCCAAAATTTTGGTAAACCACAGGGACCATCCATGTATTTTACTCTAAAATGTAGTTTGGGTGACCGTTTGAAAATAGTGGCTTAAAATTATCTGATGTATGTATAACAAACATGTACTATACAACTAGACATATATTTATGATGAAAGGAATACAAAACATACCATGACCAGCTTCCCCATGGTTCAATCCTTAAGAACCGAAGAAGACTAAAAAGATCCTCCAAATTGTTCTGTAACAAAAAAAAATATGTCAGAAAATCTTGAGCAAATTATGTGAGTTATATTCATATCCTGAAATAGACATGAAAGATACATAAACTACCATGAAAACAGGTAAATGGGTTTATATTTTATCTCTAACGGGTCAAATATGTAAAGTTAAAAATATTAATTAAAGGGAAAACATAAGTGGAGGCCACCCAAGTGTTAAAAAACTTACATTAAGGCCACCAAAATACACTTCTGATTTCATGTATATACTAACGCCAGTCAAAAACATGCCAAATGACAAAAATGCACTTAAGTTTTTTTTAAAGACAATAACTTTATCATATAACTTGTTTTTACCCCTTCAAAAATATTTGTTTTTTTTTCCCAAAGTTTTAAAAGGATTTTCATCACCTGAGATGTTTATGGCCAACAATGGTATTTAGGGCTGCAAACGAACTGAACATTCAGCGAACATTTTGTGAACTGTTTGGCGAGAAGTTCATTTGTGTTCGTGCGTTCATTTATTGAACGAACTATCATGAACAGATGTCGCGTTTGTTCATTTATGTTCATGAACATGTGCGTTTGTGTTTCATATAGCTCATTAGTGTTTTTAATTTTTATATTTTATTTAAATACTTTAAAATTCCATTTAATAAGTATCAATGTATTATATATTTTGTCCATAAACGCTTGTTTGTGTTCGTTTGTGTTCATTTGTGTTCATGAACGTTCATTAGCTAAAAATTAACAAACGAACACGAACAGAAAATCTTGTTCGGTAAGTGTTCGTGAACACATATTTCCTTAGCAAATGAGCACAAACAAGGTCTTCTATGTATGTTATACATTATTTTCATAATATAGTAGATTTAATGATGCATAAGACATTTGTTATTTATGAAACAAACAATTTGGACAAAAAAAACATATGTTGGTCAACCTAACCTAACCCAACCCATTTTGACTTGTACTAAAATAACTCGCTTTGACCGGTTACTTGACCCACCCATTTTGCCACATTTAAGCAAACGTAACAAAAACAATATTATTAAAATAAGTTTCATACCTGAATAGGGGTACCGGTAAGACACCATCGCCGATCAGCAACAAGGGTGGCTGCCGCCATTGAAATCTGGCTTTTAGAAGATTTTATAGTATGCGCCTCATCAAGCACCACCCTAAACCACCTAACTGAATATAGGCCCCCACGTTCTTCAGCATTCTACGACAAAACAAATACATAAGAATATAAAAAAAAGTAGTTTCACATTTATGAAAACCTAATATAGAATGAAAGTATGAAACAGCTCGGTTACCTCAGATGAATATTCTGAAGCTACAACCCCATATGTGGTTAACACAACGTCACTTTGAGCTAATATTTTGGCATCTTTTGGACGACTTTGCCCGTAGTGAACATAAATAGACAAAGACCCGGGTTCAGCATGAGTTTCGATCTCTGACTATTAGCAATATCGACAAGAATCTAAACTTAGAGCTCACACGATTTAAAAGTTTTGTTATTCGTAAACTTAATGATGTAAACTAGAGATGGCAAGATACGGGATTGGGTACAGGTCAAAATAAATTTGAGTTAAAATGAGTCATTTGTAGTATGGGGCGGGTTGACCCATAAACACTTTTGTCCACTTTTTAGCAACAAATGTGTTGCTTATGATTAAGATACGTTATTATAAAAAGCTAAAAAAGATTTGGGTCAAATGGGTTGAAGAAGTAAAAAGCTGGCCCAAGTTTATTTTTTGTAAGAGTAAAATGCCATTTTCGTCCCTGTGGTTTGGCCAGTTTTGCGACTTTCGTCCAAAGGTTTATTTTTCCGCTTCTGGATCCAAAAGGTTTGAGATCTTGCCATTTTCATCCAGCTCGTTAAATCCATCCAAAAGTCGCAAAACTGACCAAACTTCAGGGACGAAAATGGCATTTTACTCTTTTATTAATTTGGTGTGTTTGATATAAAACACAGCCCAAATAAACCCATATTGGGTCAAAATTGCCACCTCTTAGTGTAACTGTAAACATACAAGGTTTTACCTTCCATTGGCCTATAAGAGTCATAGGGCATATGATCAAATTCCCTCCGCCAATAAGCAATTGTTTTTGCTTTTTAAGCTTATCAAAACCGGAAAATTTAGTTAACTTTTTTGGAGATGAAGAAGATTGATCTGAGCTATTTCCCACTTCATTATTTTCACTATCTAATGATCCGCCTCTTTCAGTATGAGCAAGCAGAAGTGATATTGTCATTATCGTTTTTCCAAGCCCCATTGCATCTGCCAAAATCTTCATATGCGTTATCGGCACAAATTAGTTCTATGTCTCAAAGTACAAAAATATAACGAACAAGGCGTAATTTCATACATATCCTTCTTGATATATATATATATAGTGAAAATTTAAATTACAAAAGGCTCTTAACGTGCGACGGTATGCGACCAACAAAATAACGTGCGTAATTATGATATAACATGCGTAATTAGGGTAAAAACCAACCTATGTGTGATTTCTTCTTCATGCGTAATTAGGGTTTGAAATTACTAATGTGCGTAATTTACAAATGAACATGCATAATTTACTCGAGTACCGTCGCATGTTAAGGGGCTATTGTACGATAATGATTTGGCAAAGGAACAAACTAAAACTAGAAACATACTCCTCCTCTTGCCATTTGAAGGGTGCTAGGAAATTCTACTGTAGCTTCTCCTGAAAACGCGTTCACATAAACTATAAACTTCCTCCTGCATAACGAAACAAAAGAAAATATAAAATGAACATAGTTGATGTGGCGAATTAGCTACCAAGCAGTGCATTATAACTTATAGATAAGACTTATAAATTTGGACCCATTATCTATTATTGACGTTAAATTGGATTATGTAAAATCGCAAACTATGCAGTTAATGCGGTAAAATATCGGATAACGGTCAAGGACCGATATTTGAGATATGTTATCACGGTGGGATAACGGTGAGATATCGGTAATTTTATTATCATGCAGAATTTATATATATAACAATTTAACACTAACAATTCAGGATACAAGTTAATCTTTTGCAACCTGCAAAACACTATCAATTGTAGCAAGTAAAAACTGATTAAGACTTAAAACACCAACATGTAACACTAACAATTAACAATTAAGACTTAAAACACTAATAGCAGCAATAAGAAGAAAGACGAATGGTAGAACTAAGAAGAAAGGTACTGATATCAAGAAAATCGGCGATATATGGGTCAAATATTTGTCAATATTGCCAATGATATCGATACCGATATTCTGACCGGTATTTTACATGGGGACCAATAACCTATATATCACTGATATTAACTGCATAGATAAATGAGCCAAAGAAAAAAACGTCTGCAAACAAAACAAAACAGGTCAAAGGGTTTGAATGGGTTGTAATAGTACTAAGTGTATTGTGCAGGTATAAAACATCCCACATCCCTTTATTCAAAATTTAAATTACTGTTGTAATTATATTGTAACCATCATCAACGTATTAACTATTTATATAACAATATATTTAAATTACTGTTGTAATTATATTGCGTGAAAAAAGATGTACTTGTCGGCAAGATGATAGGCATCCCAACACGGGTGAAGAGTTGTAGCTGCATCATCAATGCACGGTCCCTTCTCCAAATGAACCATCCAATGAAGGGCTTGCTTTTGATAGGGACGAAGATCACACGATAAAGCACTAGGAGGTTCCATTTCCTAACACAAAATAAATATATTTGTTAACGTTTTCAGATCACTTATAAGGCATAAGGTTATATAACAGAATTTAAAATGATACCTCTAACTCAGAGCCATTTGCAACACCCACGATGTTGTCGAGATCGTTATCAGAGATTATCTCTTCGTTTTCAACTGTACTTCCGTTTAAAGACGAGTCCTTAACTTTGCTAGAATGAATCAATCGAGCAGAAACGCTAGAACCATCCTGTTTATGTACGACAATAAATAACCATATTTTGTAAACGTAACTAGATGCTGCAAAAAAAGAACATACCTTTACATCCAACGGTCTTTTCCTTGTATACAAGTCGCTAGGTGTAAATTCTGCCTAATTACCATAAAAAACAATCAAGAATGAGAAAGATAGATCAACTTCTTACTTTTACGAAGAAGTAGTGAAATGCCATTTTCGTCCCTGAAGTTTGGCCAGTTTTGCGACTTTCGTCCAAAGGTTTGTTTTTACACATCCAGATCCAAAAGGTTTGAAATCTTGTCATTTTCATCCGGCTCGTTAAATCCATGCCATTTTCATCTGGCTCGTTAAATCCATCCATTTTTCTCTGTTAAGCCAGGGGTATTTCTGTCGTTTTTGTTAACTTAAACGGCAATTTGGTCTTTTTTATTTTATGTACAAGCATTTAGCGTTATGTACAAGTATTCACTTAAAGAGCAATTCGGTCTTTTTTCACTTTATGTATGAAAATACCCCAGACCTCACGGAGAAAAATGGATGAAGTTAATGAGCCAGATGAAAATGACAAGATTTCAAACCTTTTGGATCCAAATGCGAAAAAACAAACCTTTGGGCGAAAGTCACAAAACTTGTCAAACCTGAAGGAAAAAATGACATTTTACTCTTTACGAAACTATGAAAAGATACCTTTTTGAAAGGAACTAGTCCAAGTAACCGAAACAAGGTCGGAAGGGGATGTATGGACGTTTGATCGGTGGAACTGTTGGGTACTTTGAGAGAGGTCTGATGACTTTTGTGTAAAATGGAACTATTAATGTACACACTGTTGAAAATACGTAAAGAAATTATTAATCTAAATTCTAATGTAAATATGAAATCATCCAACTCTTATTCTAATGAAATAGAAAATTTGCATACCTAACAGATAGATTAATGGTATCCATAAGTCCCAAATTAGTAGGAGCAAATTTACAGAAACCTTCAACTTGAATCTTCTTATCTCTCACAAGAGGCAAAAGACATCTAGACCACTCGTTTGGGATCCTACCAATCTGAACAAGATCAACATCAGCTTTACGATTCAGTTAAACGAAGAAGACATGCTAGTTAACATACTCACATCACATGTTGTGCCAATGGGTAGAAGTGCATACTCAGATTATTAAAAATCACTTATTGTGAGGGTAAACTTGTAATTTTAATAATCACTGTGAAATGTGAATAAGCAATTTCAAACTGCTTGGTCTGAACAACTTATTTCGTAATTCATAAAAGTAGTGTTTAAGTATCATTGTATAAGCTCATAGAATTTTACCAAATGCTTTCTTGCATCTTACTTAACAAAACTACAAAAAACCTTCATAATTCTTAACTGTTTGTTCATCGCTACCCGACAACATAACAAAAAAGAAAACGGGTGCCACTATAGATACACCATATAACATCATCATGCGGACCATATGACATCATCATGCGGACCATATGACAAAGCGAAATAGTCATACGGGCCGTAAAACCCTGTATGTGTGTCCTCACATCAGTCAGGCCCATATGATTTTGGCGAACACCGACTCATACCGCCCCGTATGAAACATAACGGCCCGTATGATCTGTCAATATAACAAGTCATACGACCCGTACGACCCTTTTAACCTATCATACATACGGCCTGTATAACCATAAGTCCATACCGTAATGTTTATTTAGCATTTCCTAACAAAACACATAAAAAGACATCAGACATATACCTCCCCAGAAGCCACAGTAGAAAACCTCACAATCTCCGAACACGCAGCTGGCTGCCTACCCCTCCCGCCACCGCTAAATTTCCCCGGTGAGGGACCGGTCAACGATCTCTCCATCGGAAACGTAAACTTCACGTGCTCCCCAACCTTTATCTTACTCCCTTTACACGTAGACAACCCAGCCACTTCCGAACAACCAACAAACCACCACTTACTACTCTCACTCAAACCACTAACGACGTCGTTTGCAGTCCTAACTCCACTCTCCACTGCCCTACTAGTACTCGGTTCATCTTTCACAACACGATTGCCGCTGCTGTTCGGCTTTGAACGCACAACCGCATCCTGTGTGTTTGCAGTAGTAGTGTTACGGCTTGAAACCCTAGGGCTTTTTGGAGGTTCCGATCGTTTGAAGGTTGGAGTGTCGAATATGATGTTGATTGCAGCAGTTGCGTCATTGTTCGCCATGTGAAGAGCTCTGACTACATCCATTTTTGAGTAATCTGGACCTACGATCGATTGAACTGTTGCGATCAGTTCATCGGTGATTTTGTTCCCCATTTACAGTGAAAAGGAGAATTTTCTAAACCCTAACCCTAATTGAAATGAAATTAAGCTAATGGATTATGAGTTCTCGTGAAGCGATTGAGAATCTGACATAAGAAGAAGAGGGTTTTAGGGTTTGATAAACCCAGGTGAGGTGGATCTTCTGGTGAATGAAAATGGCGCTTTATCTTCTGTTTGGTAGGTTTCCCGCCATTGTTAATTGTTTATCTTTTTGTGTTGTGTTTTCTCCGTTTGCAAATGTACTTGAATTGAATCAAGTGAGATGTAATGTAAGAAAGAGATGGTCTTGAACACTATTGGTCACATAGGTGCATCTAGGGATAGCTTGGTACCGAAAGTACCGGTATCTAAACTCACTAATTGTGGATACTGGTATCGAAAATGTTGGATGTATTACGGTACCGGTACCGATATCAGGACGGTACCGGTATCTAAACTCACTAATTGTGGATACTGGTATCGAAAATGTTGGATGTATTACGGTACCGGTACCGATATCAGGACGGTACCGGTATTTGTGTGTAAAATTTGATAAAATACCGGTATCATACCGAAAATACCAGTGCCGGAAACTTTAAAAAGTGGATACCGAAGTGGTACCGAAAAAAATTTGGTACCGGTACTAAGTCCCATATACTCATCCTGTAAGGCTCCGCATTATCTATACTTGCCATATTTAAAACGTTGTATTCGCATTTCTATATAACATTGTAATTCGTATTTTGTTTTAATCTCGATACTTTGATCATAATGAGAATTCACTTTAATATTCATACGTGTTACCTTTCATATTTGTGTTATATACGCAATTAATCTTTAAATACGTGTTTTTACGCAAAACCAATAATTTGATCATTATGGACTAAACTATAACTTAACCTATATAATATATAATATATACTTAATAACCGAATTCTTGATACTAACCGAATCATGGTTAGATGCCAAGGACTTAGGTTAGATATTTCCGTTTCTAGACTCCCCGTTTGTGATTCTAACGGGCAAGTTTTTTTTTTTTTTGGTAAAGGGTTACCCCGGTAAATTTTATTCTAATGGGCAAGTTAGAACCCATGAAAGCACATAAAAACTTAGTATCCAAACGAGTACCTAGACAAGATATACTTTCGGTACACATATACTTAACTCCGAATCTAACTCTCTACGAACTCCATACACTCATACACCTTTCGTAACACCCGTATTATATAAACGAGACGATCCCACCAAAATAAGCGTGAAACCCTCACTTTGGTGGTAACACTCAATCCGCAAACATCATTTTCATGGAATTATACCATCAAGTTATGAGTGACTTCCTCACCTTGATGGAAAATCCACCATACACATTTTAGTGGACCCCTACTAACGAGTCGGTTTACTTCCTTATTTCGTCTGGTAAGTACCAACCACGTTTAGGGAACAACATTATAAAGTTAGGGGTGATACCCGCATCTTAATAACTAGTCCCACTTCTCGATTTTTCAATCCCGCAAAAGTCTCGAACTTTCGATTGACTAGGGGCATGTAGTAACCGGAAGGGTGAATACCGTTAACCGAAATTTCGGCGAGGTATTCACCTATTAGGCCAAAGCATGCTTCCCAAACTCAAAAGAATTTTCGATCACTTTAGTTTAGTCTAAGGTCCGTTTCGGAGCAATCCAAGTTTAAACGAACCCCTACTATGCTAGTATCAGTTTTATGCATAATAAGATTCAACCTCTATCCCTTTTAAATTCAAATTATTCTTCACAACAGTTATATACATATCATGCATATTCTTCCGTCTATTTTGCCACACTATCCATGTGTGAAATACCCAAAACGTCACCCACAAGGAAGAAAACTACCCATATTCCCAAAAATGGAAGTATCGTCATCAAGATAGGAGTGATTCCTTACCTTAACGATTAGCTCTGCTCCTCTTTTTTCTAAAAAAAATTCACCAACGCGTTAGGAGTGATTACCTTACCTTGGTGATCGTTACCAATTCTCTTCCCTTGTAGAAATCTTACCCTTGAGTTAGGAGTGATGTCCTCATCACAACGGGGAAATTAAATCGCAACTCGACCAACTCCATGACAACCATTCGATTAAGTCTTATACTTTAACCTTTCATCATTGTGTCAAATTTTCTACTTACGCATGAATCTCAAATCTCATCAAACGTATTTTAACCTCACAATCTATTTACGCAAATCACTATGTGTGATAATTCCATTTATGCCTTAAATATTTTCTTACACGGGTTTCTAAGTCTTACGATATGCTACCTACCAACCTAGTCGATTTAGTAAAATTTTGCCCCACAAATTTCATATTTGATTCAATCACTAATACACACTCACATTATACTACCATACTAAAGACATTTTGTTCCTAATACGGAAGAAAAAATCATATACATGTAGTTCTTATAGATGTCGCTTCGTTTTAACGTTAACCTCACTTAGTTAGTAAACCATAATCAGCCTAACCAACGAACGCAAATAGCCTACCTACACGCCCTCGAGGCTCAATTTACAACAAAAGACCCCAACTTAGAATGAGCTCTCCTATCGGTAAATTCTACCAATGCTTTAGAACGAGGGTAAAACACCCAGACCTCTTACGAACCTCGCTTATACTCACAACCCAAGAAACCCAAAAAAACAGTACCTAGAGAATATCTCAATACCCATGACCAGTGACTCGCTCGTACAACGTGTCGTTGTGCACCAAGCGCCGCACCTATATACATTTAGTCGGAACCCGACTCACTACCATCAAACTACTACTCAACCGACTTACCACAACCATCGTACCGGTCAACCTAACTCCTCATACATACTCTAGACATAGTAACCCTACAAATACAAGGCAATACCAACAAAGCATGACTATCTATAAGTCCGTTTTCAGTGGAAATTCTTTTCAAAACCAAGTTTTCCACAAAAAAAATTCAAAGCATGACTTTTCTCATTATGGTGTAAAAGACTTTCAACAAAACCAGCTCACTGTCTAAAACTCTTCTCAAAATCGCTAGTACGCAATCCTAAATCTCAACACGTGGGCAGGAAAATTCTTAAGACCGGACACTTACGACGTATGTAAATCCAAAATTGTAACGAAGGTGTTATTTCCTTTATGAACTACATCTCTCGTCATAAAACGCTACTTTCTCCCAATATTTTCCCAATATCCGCAAGCTTGATTCTCCATTCCCAACGAACCATTTTATATAGTTCGAGAAACTCGACTATTCACCCTAAAACAACTATTACACTCATAAGTTAATATCACGCTTTTTCAAGCTCCTTGTGACCATGACTTTCTATAAGTCTACGTTGCAGGTAGACAATTTGTACACTTCTGCCCCACCAACCTTTTTGCAGGTCAACCAATAAAATCCCTTCACTGAAAAGTACTATTCCGGCAAGAAATTCCGGCCAAACTTGTCACCGGAAAATATGAAGTTCAAATTTTAAACTCTAAAACTCACTAAAATTCAGGTTTTTTACAATCTTCAAGGTTTTTAACAAGTTTTTAACCAAAATTATCAACCACAAACATCATTTTAATCACTTTTAGTCCATATTTTCATTCAAGAAAGTGGGTTTTTAGTTTTCTTGTTTGTCCAAAAACTCTCCAAATATCACTCAAAACCACTCAAATCTCTCAAATATGCTTGATTTTAAACAAGGAAATGAGCCAAAACTCTGATACCACTTATAGGTCCTGTTACGGTGTCACACCCCGATTTCCACGTGTCACCGGTGGGCCCGGTAGGGGGAGTATCGTGACGTGGTTGGCAACATAATAGTCAAACAACACAATATATAAATATGCACAGCGGAAGCAAATGAAAAATATAATTCAACTTTAATAATATTGTAATATCGTGTATCACAACAGTTGAATGTTTGTCCACAGAAGGATCAAAAACAAATAATAGTTCAACAGACGGTAGGCATCTTAAGCTTGCGAGACTTTTATCGATGCTAAGGAGAAATCCCAGCCAATTACGTTTAGTACCTGCATTTAATCTTTTTGGGAAAATACGTCAGTTTACACTGGTAAATACAATCAACTGACTCATTTTAGAAAATGATTGAAAATTGATTTGGATGCGCGTGGCATAAACATTTTTATTTAACTTGGGAGAATTATTTAAATATATAATCTTGTGAACGAATTACATGTTCCTTATGCGTTCAGTAGCCCAGACGTACCGGGTTAAAGATCAATAGACACACCACATGTATAATGCCCACAAGGTTGATTCCTTTAAGTGGGATACCAGTTTTTACATATGCAGCTGTCAGGTGTACGCCTACACCCCGTGCTTAGGTCGTGGCCATTTCATGAATGATGCCAAGGATATCCGGGACATGGTCATTAACCCCCCCCAAAGGCTTTAAGTAACAAGACTGTTTAAACGAGCCGATCAAATTATTCAATTAACCACCCAACGATGGAAGATTTGATGCCCGATCAAGCGGTATTCTATATACCGTAACCCAAGCCCGTATAGGAAAATAAGTTAAAAGTATTTACCTGAGCAATGTAATAATCACAATAAGCAAAATGCAGGTAGCTTTTACTGGTACTCCTAATCTGGAACGAAGGTTTATAATAACCTATTAGAATCCTAACGGGTCTTTAATTAAGCTAAAGCTTAGACCGGTTAGTTTCAAAGATACGGTTCGTACGCACGATTAAGCGATGACCGGATAGAATGTGTTTTAGACCCGACAAGTATGAAAACTTGTTTAATATGGGTATATTATACACATTCTGGATTTTGAGATAAAACCAATAAGGTTTGACCCGTTTCGGCTAATTTATGTAAAGTAGTTACATAAACCGAACCGAACGCGTAATAAGCGTAACGGGTAATAATGAGAGCCATTTACAGGTTTCCTAAGTTAATATGCTCCAAATATGTTGTGACATCAGTAAGATATCATTTATTATGCCCGAAACGAAATTAAACACAAACTATGCCCCGTAGGGGTAGTTTGGTCATTTATAAGGTGATAAAAGAGTTTAAGTAGTATCCTGAGTTACAGGTCTGATGAAATCAGCAAAGATAATCAATTTGCTAAGTTATATCAGTAGGGTATTGTACATATGTGAAATTTATCAATTATAACCAAACTATGCACCGTAGGGGCATTTTGGTAATTTCACATAAACCGGAAAGCATAAAACTGAAGTCTGAGTTAAACAACTTTTGCTTACTATTAAAATATTATAATTTGCCTCAAATATCAGTAGGTATCACCCTTGGTATGTTTAAAATAGTTTTAGTACATACTATGCGTTAAAAACGCTTAATTAGGTGATTAGAAGCTGTTTCCGGGTTCTACGCATAAACCTGATATTTTTATTATTCCAGAAGGCTTAAAATAATTTATTTATCATTTAAGATCAGTAGAAAAAGGTTTGCAGTCGATTAGATATGTAAAACTCATCTTATGACCCGTAAGGGCAAAACCGACAATTACCGGATTAAGCCTACGACTATAAGTTATGCTCAGCCTAAAATTAATTAAAAATCTTCAAAAATCCCAAAATAATATATTACATCAGTGGGTATTAAGTTTGATATCAAAAAGTAGGCTTAACTAGGCTATACGCTAATTACGTCGTTTTATTAACATAAAGCTTCTTAATTACGCTAATGAGCATAAATCTCAATCTACACCTCAAACTGATGTCAAACTTTGTATACAAGTTTATATATCAGTAATTAAGGTTTCTACTCTTTTACATTTTCAAAAATCACATTTTAAGGTGAAAAGGGCATAATGATCAACATATGGGCAATTAACGGAATCATGCGTATTAATCGGTTAACTAATGAACCATGGTGTATAATCACAGAGGGTTATACTAGCATGTAACCTGGTCCAAATGAAGCTCTTAGGTATTTCTAAATCATACCAAAACGGGTCAGAACTGAAGTCAAAGCAAAAGTCAAAGCTTTGCGACTTTCGGTTCCGAACCGGGTCTAAACAGGAAATTGTCGGGTTGAACATGTTTAGACATGTTCTTACATTAATTACCAAGTTATATTAATGATCAAACAGGTTGTATGTGTTCTACATTGCTAATCATGCATAAATTAGAATTTAAGTATCCTGTTGACTTTTTATTTACAAGTTTGACCCGACATTTGACCTAGTTAGACTGGGAATCAGGGGGAACCCTTTTAAGGGTTTATTACCCACATAATTACCAACTTATAACTACTTTTAATTCGAGATTTGACTGAGCCATTATTGATTAATCTCGAAGTCAAACCGTAATTACGACGGTTTGACTTTTAGCTAAATAACTAAGCTAAACTCAATTAAAGAAGGTTAAACAAACTTACAAGAGTCCTATGCACGAATTATGACCACTTGAGTCTGCTTTGGAGCTCCAAGAATGATCAGAAGTGCAAGAGAAAGGTGTGAAGAACTTGTTGCAACAAGGGTCCTTTATATAGTGATTTAATCACCACAAAATGTTGACACACAAGTCTACCACTGACCATAACTCACTAACAAGTGTCCCTAGTGATTAGGGGGTGCCTAGGGGTCGTCCAAGATGAGGAAATTCGGTTAAAGGTCGATTACAAGGGCCATGGCAGACAAAGAACCAAGAAAATCGCATCAGATGGGCCTAGGCGTGGCGCGAAGGACCCCCCCTGGGCCTCGCGTCGCGCGACACCATGTCTGACTCAAATCCAACTTTAGATTTTTATGTTTTGATCCTTGCCCCTTCAAACTTTGCTTAGACTTCCTTTCTTGCATTATGAACCCTCATAATTGATTTATAAGGGCTTTAAAACATATACCCACTTTGTTAGGTCCCCGGTTAACCTTATTGTTACCCGAAAAGTCCTAACTTTCAACGTTGACGCTTTAACCCTTCGCACACGAATTTGATCATAACTTTCTCATACGATAACGAAACTTTACGAAATTTATATCGTGCATTCTAGTGGGCATAATTAACAGTTACAAAGCTTCGGGTTTGTCAAAGGTCACTCAGAGGTATAAATTAAACATGTTGACACATTTACCCCCTGTAGTTTGTAATCTCTCACTTTCTTTCATATTTAGCTTCGTATGATCCATGATTTATTCGTTTGAAGGTATGAGCATCATGTAGGGTTAATGTACAATATATTTATTCACTGTTGACATTTCGAACACGTATATTCACATACTTTCCATGTTTGTCAACTTTAGTCCTTCTATAATATTCTTTCACACGTTTTAAACATATGACACGTGTCAACACATTATAGGACGTGAATTTTCGAGGTGTTACATATGGATCCTCGGACTACGATGATTTCTTGTTTCGGATGCCGTAACGAGTGTGGAATCCACGTTACGACACAAACCGAGTGAGAGAGTGAACAATACGCAAAGATATAAACGATTAACGGTTCCGTGTATTGATTTCGACAGAGTTTCGGTACAAGATTCAACAAATACAAAGCTCACCGGAACTCTCTCTCCCTCTCTCTAGTTCATACAGGCTCTATCGAAACAGAGGGTATCTGCTGGTATTTATAGCCTAACGAGCAGACCCACATCTAAATAGGACACGCTATACAACGAAATAGATAATGAATCATTGAAATAGGACCTATACAATGAAATAGGCATGACATGCATCGATATACATATGTTTGTATCGAAATAGACTATTTCGGCAAGTCTATTTCGATGTCCTGCATTATTTCTATTTCGATATATATAGCTATTTCGATATGTATATAGCTTTCTATTTCAATATGTATATAAATTTCTATTTCAATATGCAAGCATGCATGCATTCAACATATGATGTCACGATGACATCATGATGATCATCATCATCAACATCCAATCGAGTCGTTCTAGTGTCTTCGTCATTTGTGTGTCGTTCACCGAGTCACACGACAGAGGAATGTCACGACGTCGGTCCAGAACTAAACCGAACCGAACCGAGCCACATCCACACAAATTGCATCAACAATAACTTTATTTATGTGCACAGACAACATCGTATCATAGTCAAATCACCCCGCTGATATACCGCGTACAGTTCTGTATGCCGCGTCTTCTTCTATCGTATATGTCCAACGTACATGCCTAGACAGGGCATACAATTGATTGAACTGACTTGGTACGAGGTTGCAGTGTTGGTCAGAGACAATATTAGTGTATATTGTATTGTGTATTATGTTGGGTAGTTGAGTTTGTTATGAGAGTTAGTTACACTGTGTGTGAGTTGGTTATTAGCTTTCCCTTACCGTTTTATATATAGATTAGCATGTCATGTACTGAACTAATTTTTACATGTTATGAGATTACTGAGCTCTGTCAGGTGTTCGTTTTGACACTCTTCTGTCACACCCCGATATTTCCACATATTACGGGTGGGCCCGGAGGGGAGTATCGTGACGTAGTTGATATCATCATAGTCAATACACACAATATAATAGCACAAGAACTAATGCCCTTATATACTACTTTGTATGATCAAGGATCAATTACATCTGTTATGGGGCATCATAAGATCACCCCAGGTGTCCTACCTGATGAAATAAACCGACATATAGCTCCTTAGGTCGTTATAAACTAGGCTAAGGCGGTGGAACAGCCAAAATCCGCACCTGTCATGATTTTTCTGTTACTGGCGCCCTGAGGCGGGGCGCGTAAGCCAAGGGGGGGGGGGGGGGGGGCTTACGCGGGCCGCTTGGACCGGCTGATCAGGTAAAACAAGTTTCAATCTTGGCAGCTTTAGTCCCTGATCGATTTTAACCTTTTTTAACCTCGTTGTTGACATGTAGGGCCCTTGTAGTTAGTATGTTGAGGCTCTAGGATGAATAAACTAACTTCGTTAGGCTCTGGTTCGTTAAATACCTCTATGAAAACAAGTTTCATCAAATTGACACTTTTGGCCCAAAGTCTTGAAAACATGCGTAGCGATCTCGAAACCACGTGAAATTTATACCACTTATTCTTGAGGGTATATTTGAATATTTTGAAGCCTCGTTTTCGTTTAAAAGGTCACTCAGAGGTCAGAATTGACATGTTGACACGTTTAACCCTCGTAATTTAATAATCTTCCGATTATTTTCATAAACGGCTTCTTATATCCAGTCAATCACTCGTTTAAGAATATATTCATCATGTATGGTCATTCAGAGACACAAGTTTGGCATGTTGACACTTTTAGTCCATGTGGTTTCATAGATTCACTGTTTGACAACTTTGGTCCTTCAAACTCAATCTTTCACACCTTTAGAGTTTAGGACACGTGTCTTTACATAATTGGACACGTTTTTACGTGGTGTTACATCCTCACCCCCTTAAAAGAAATCTCGACCCCGAGATTTATTGGAATAAATGAGGGTACTTTTGCCGCATAGTGGACTCAACTTCCCACGTATATTCGGGACCTCTACGGGCATCCCATTTGACATTTACTATAGGTACATGCTTTCTTCAGAGCTTTTTAACCTGTCGATCCTCTATCGATATAGGTCTTTTGACAAATCTCAAGCTTTCATCAATTTGCACGTCTTTATGAGACATAGCTAGTGATTCATCGGCTAGGCATTTCTTGAGATTACAAATGTGAAATACATTATGAATCCCACTCAGCTCCTCAGGCAAGTTTAGCTTATAAGCTACACTGCCGACGCATTCAATAATCTCGAATGGTCCAATATACCTAGGGCTTAACTTGCCCTTTTTACCAAAACGCATCACACCTTTCCAGGGTGACACTTTCAGTAAGACTTTATCGCCAACCTCAAACCTTAGAGGTTTTCGCCTCTTATCAGCATAACTTTTCTGCCTATCCCTGGCAGTTTTCAGGCGATCTCGAATCTGGACAATCTTGTCCGTCGTTTCAAGGACTATGTCAGGTCCTGATAATTGAGCTTCTCCTACTTCTGCCCAACAAACAGGCGTTCTGCATTTCCTACCATATAATGCCTCAAAAGGCGCAGCCTGAATGCTAGTATGGTAGCTATTGTTATAGGAAAACTCAATCAATGGCAGGTGGTCATCCCAACTACCACCTAAATCAATAACACATGCACGAAGCATGTCTTCCAGAGTTTGAATTGTACGCTCACTCTGTCCATCAGTCTGAGGATGGTAAGCAGTACTAAAATTCAAATGTGTACCCAAAGATTGTTGGAAACTTTTCCAAAAGTGCAAGGTGTATCTAGTATCCCTATCAGAGTTAATAGATACCGGTACACCATGAAGAGCTACAATCTTATGTACATACAACTGGGCTAATTTATCGGAGCTATGAGTTTCCTTGATGGGTAAGAAATGTGCTGATTTTGTCAGTCTATCAACAATAACCCATATGGTGTCATTTCCGTGCCTTGTTTTAGGTAACTTGGTTATAAAATCCATAGTTAACATTTCCCACTTCCATGTGGGAAGTTCTGGCTGTTGCAACAGGCCCGATGGCTTTTGATGTTCAGCTTTAATCTGTGCACAGGTCAAACACTTAGCTACATGGGTGGCAATAGATTTCTTCAACCCTATCCACCAATAATTAGCTTTCAAATCTTGATACATCTTGTCACCTCCCGGGTGAACTGAGTACTTGGAGTTGTGGGCTTCCTGGAGGATTATATCTCGAAGTCCTCCATGAATAGGAACCCAAATTCTTCCATTCATTCTGAGGATACCATCCTTGCAAGGTGCTAACTGCTCAGCAGTTACACCTAAGTTTTCGTTTGGAAGGTTAATATTCGAAACATCATCCTTCTGTGCAGCTAATAGTCTTTCATTCAGACTATTCTTCAACTCAATGTTCTTGGCATTGATCCTAATTGGTTTAACCCTTTCCTTTCGGCTTAGAGCATCTGCGACCACATTCGCTTTACCAGGATGGTAGCGAATTTTGCAATCCTAGTCATTTAAGGTTTCCATCCAACGGCGCTGTCTCATATTGAGCTCTTTTTGATTGAACAAATGTTGGAGACTTTTGTGATCAGAAAAGATCACACAATTAGTTCCATATAAATAATGTCTCCATAACTTTAGTGCGAATACAACGGCACCCAACTCCAAATCGTGGGTGGTGTAATTCTTCTCATGCACTTTTAATTCTCGTGATGCATAGGCAATCACCTTGCCTCGTTGCATAAGCACACAACCCATACCGGTGTGTGAAGCATCACAGTATACGACAAACTCTTCAATTCCATCAGGTAAGGTTAGCACTGGAGCATTGCTCAATTTCTTCTTAAGAATCTCAAAGGATTCTTGTTGCTTCGGTCCCCAATCGAACTTAATATTCTTACGGGTCAAAGAAGTTAATGGTGCAGCTATTCTTGAGAAGTTCTCAATGAATCTTCTATAATATCCAGCTAAACCCAGAAAGCTACGTATTTCGGTTGGAGTCTTAGGTGCTTCCCAATTCATTACGGCTTCCACCTTAGCGGGATGTACTTGGATACCTCGCTCACTGACAACATGTCCAAGGAATTGGACTTCACGAAGCCAAAATTCACATTTGGAGAATTTAGCATACAACTTCTCCTGTTGAAGCAATCCTAAGATACATCGAAGGTGCTTCTCATGATCAATTTGGCTACGAGAGTAAATAAGTATGTCATCTATAAAGACAATGACAAACTTATCTAAATATGGCTTGTAGACTCTATTCATGAGGTCCATGAATGCTGTTGGCGCATTAGTGAGCCCAAATGGCATCACTAAAAACTTGAAATGTCCAAACCTCGTTCTGAATGCTGTCTTAGGCACATCTTCAGTTCTTACTTTAAGTTGATGATACCCCGATCTCAAATCAATCTTTGAGAAATAGCTCGCTCCTTGGAGTTGATCAAATAAATTATCGATACTGGGTAAAGGATAACGATTCTTGATCGTTACCTTATTCAATTCACGATAATCAATGCATAAGCGCATTGATCCGTCTTTCTTTTTCACAAATAAAATTGGAGTTCCCCAAGGTGAAGAACTAGGTTGTATAAAACCTTTTTCCAATAAGTCATCTAATTGAGTTTTGAGTTCCTTCATTTCAGTAGGTGCTAGGCGATAAGGAGCTCGTGCAATAGGTGCAGCTCCAGGAAGAATGTCTATCCTGAACTCTACTTGCCTCTCAGGAGGTAATCCAAGTAACTCGTCAGGAAAGACATCAGGATACTCAGAGATGATTGGAATGTCCTCAATCTTAGGTTTCGGATCATTCACAGCCACTTGTGCCATGTAAATGACACATCCGCTCTTAAAACACTGTGATACCTTGAGAATAGGCACATTGTTGGGCAACCCGTATTGTGTATCTCCTTGAATAGTGACGGATTCACCAGAAGGGGTTTTGATAATAACTAGCTTTTTATCACAGGCAATTTGGGCTTGGTTATGCGATAACCAATCCATGTCCAAAACTATATCAAACCCAGCCAATTTCATTGGCAAGAGGGATAACGGGATAAAATGATTCTTGATGGATATAAAACATCCGTCAAGAAGAGTTGAAGCTGTTTCTAAGGTACCATCGGCAAGTTCTACCTCATATTTTATGTCTAGAGTCTTAATAGGCAGGTTCAATAACTTACAGAACTTATGGTCTACAAAATACTTATCAGCACTGGAATCAAATAAGACTCTAGCATAATTATTATTGATGAGGAAGGTACCTGTTATGACGTTATCGTCGTTCACCGCTTCCTTCGCGTTCATTTGAAAAACCCTTGCGTTGGTTTTCTTTGCCTCCTCGGGCTTCTTAGCATTCTTGGGGCAATTGGTTTTGATGTGCCCCTTTTCATTGCAACCGTAACAGGTTGCATCCTTAATATTTCGGCACTCAACAGACTTGTGCCCTTTCTTTTTACAGATCCCACATGGTTTGGCGTGTGGGTCTTGGTTGCATTTCCCAAAATGCCTTTTGTTGCAAGTCTTACACCTGGGCTTGTCATTCGACTGCCCCTTTTTAGAACCAAAGTTCCCTTTTCCTTTCTTGTTTGTCTGAGGTGACATATCTTCCTCTCTCTTCCTCTTCCCATCATCAGTGGTTTTCTTTGCCCTACTCCTCACAACATCCAAAGTGAGGGACAAAGATAGATCCACAGCAGATCTATAAGTGGTTGGCTTAGAGGCCTTAACGTTCCCTTTTACTTCGGGAGCCAAACCACCGATGAAACGAACAATACGTTTGGGTTCAGGAGTGACTAAATACGGTACCAGCCTTGACATTGAATTGAAGCTAGTCACATAGGATCTACAATCCAGATCCTTCATCACTAAAGTGAGGAAATCAGTCTCTATTCGCTCGACTTCATGTTGAGGGCAATAGGTTTCCTTAACCAAATTAACAAACTTGTTCCATGACAGATTGTACAAAGGAACCTTCCCGGTGGCTTGCACTAATGCTTTCCACCAACTCACCAAGTGAGGGCATCGCCCTTGAAGGATTGTGATACAAACTTCACTATATCCTCTTTAGCACATCCGTTGATGTCTATCACAGTCTCCATCTCATCTAACCATTTCATGCAATCAATTGCACCTTTTTCTCCTGTAAAATCTCTCGGTTTATAGGAGACAAAGTACTTGTAGGTACAACCCTTGGTGTACCTGGGAGTCGGCTCAAGAATAACCTGTCTCTTTGGCTCACTACCCTGATTAGATGAGTGCTGTGACTCACTTTTCTTATGGGTATGGGGTTGAGAATGGGATCTTGAATGAGTTTGAGACCTAACAATACTAGGCTCTTTAAATTTAGCATCCACAGCCTGAGCGACTGCTGCGGTTATCATTTCTTGTAGTTCGGCACCAGTGATATTAATTATGGTGTTGTTTCCTTCTGTGGGATGACTGTTTGCTTCATCTGAGCCAACCATTTTCGGATACTATAACAAACAGTAATGATATATTTAAATTATGCAATAAATCATCATATTAATGATTAGATGGTCATGGTATTATTAAACCATATCGACCATTTAAGAAAATAGTAATAATCAAAGAGATATGATTCTTTATATTTTTATTAGACAGACTCTCCACTAACTAGCGAAAAGTTCAGGGGGTCGGCCGCCCCCTCTGGCCCCCACAAAGCTACGCCCTGACTAGGTGATATGAAAACTAATATAAACATCTGTAAGTTCCAAGTATGTGAACCTCGAAATCTAAACAAAAACCCAACGCTCCAAACCTGGCTTTGCAATCTTTACCCGCCGTCACTCTTAAGATGATAGGACAAATATTGAATGAATCTAAACTGAAATCTTAACACCTACCAAGAAAGTAATTGCCCGAGTGCTTATTTGCTTGTCGTTGTTAGAGTATGTTATGAAAATTGTTATATATATTTGTATTACATGATTAGATTTAAAATGCAAACATTTAAGTGTTGTCATAATTTGCATGAACATCTACAATTAGATTATCGCAACGTCAAAGCACATCCATGAACATATCACTCTCGTATTAAAATGTACCTCAAAATCTTAACAACATCGAAAAGCTCCAAAATTGACTATTCAATTAACAAGAAACTGACACTTATGCACAACTAAATATATAATTTAGTCAATATACAAAATGAAAGGACAAAAGAGGTAATTAATAGATAGAAAAGAGTGTTAAAACAAGGGGTTGAAGTGAAAAATCTCACATGAACCACCATTATAAATAAACCCTAATTCTCCACTGGGCATCGATGTTAGACGTAAGTAGCCGTCTGGAATCAAGAGCGCCGCATCTGCCGCTGTTGGTAAACCCTAATTCTCCACTGGGCATCATGTTAGACGTAAGTAGCCGTCTGGATTCAATGGTAAGCGCTCTATAATTCTTCGTTTGTATTCTTAAGATTTATTAATTACACTGACATATATATTCCTGGTGCAGGGAACTGAAGAATGTGTAGCAAAAGTTGATAACATGTTGGTTGTCCATAGGGTGATTCAGGTAACTAACCTCAAAAATGACTTTTCTGATCAAACTTCTTTATAAATATTTAGAGATGTTTATTCCTGCATCGTAATGATCTATTCCATGGTTGTTCAACTTTTTATATTGGTGTCATGTAGAAGTTCTCTCCTCCTATCGATGACGCAGAAGGAAAACGCGTTGTGGTTCAAGATTCAGAGGGCAGTTATTGTTGCGCGTCATGTGGTAAAATCTCTGGGATATTTGGGTTAGTCCTCCTTGACATTGACTACCTGAATTATTTGTATTTAAAATGCATTGAAATATGGTTTTCTCGTTTTGAGTTAAATGTGGATTTTCTTACTCTTTTTGTTGGCTATTTTATTATTCTAGATATTGGAAGAAGCAGCTGACTATATTGCTAAGCTTCTCAACGGCACATAAAGGCTTCAAGACCAACATAGACGGAAGTTATTGTTTTGCTTGGTTACAGAAGCAAAAGATAAACTAGAGAAGCAAAGAGGTTTCAAAGGGAAAGACCACATCAACTAAAGGAAGTCAAATGGTGGTGTTTAGCCTAAGAGAAAGAGTAGGCCAACAAGTAAAAGTGCCGAAAATCAGAATAAGAGAGCAGGAAGACTTAGCATGTGGTAGCAATGCTCCCTCCGTCGTGGTGGAAAAAGGGTTTGAATATTAGTTTTAAAGCAATTCAGAGAGTTAGTTGTGATGATTCGTTAAAGATTAGAAGTTTTCGAGAAAGATGCACTCTTGTATAATTTCATGTCTATCTTGTAATTGATTCCTATAATACATTTATTGTATAAATAGTTATTCAAGGGTTTAACATTTGCTTTGTTTTTTAATACCTGTAATTGTTTTTTAATACTTGTAATTATTTTATAAGTTATGACTATCGAAGAAAGAAGTTTAAAGTAATTATTTGTTGATTCTTTGTATTTTCTTAAAAAAAGTTTAAAATGATTACGTAAAGTCTTCGTATTTTTGTATTCAGCTACATCTAAGAACAATTTGATAAACATGTAGCTTTGTTCGTGAGTCAAATCCAACCATAACTGTAAGGCCTCCTAATCCAAGATCTCACCCAGCTAAAGCCACCAACAGGTGTGCGAAATCCACCTGATGATCAACCACTGCAGATGAAACACTAGCATGCAAGGATTTGGGAGAGAAATCAAGAATACACTGAGTATTCTTGATGATGAAGATGAATGACGTCACTCACACAAAGCAGCCGCCAGACAAAAAACACACACAATGATTAGGGTTAGGTGCACAGAATTTCACACAGAATCACTTGCTTGTCTATTCCACATAAAGGTATATATACAAGGCAAAACCCGGACTTTCAAGACAGACTAGAAAGCCCGGACAAACAACTACACAAAGCAAAACTCTGACTTTTGTCCCTAACATAAACCTCAGACAAAAGCCTTTCCTAAAACTTGGACAAAATGTCCCTAGGATAAAGTTGGGACTAACTTTCACTATATGTACAATAAAGACCCTAATAAATGGGAGACATGCACTTATCACCTATAGTGCATTAACAAACTCCCCCTTGATCAGTACATGGTCTTCATTGGACTTGAAATCTTCATACTCTCTTCGAGAAGCTGCTTCCTGCCCAGACCTTGTTCTTCACACAGAACTGAACCACCTTGATGAACTGGTCCGCTAGAACATGATCTTCTTCATTGTATTTTAGAGGCAGGCGCCGAAGCTTCTTCAGATGTTCCATCTTGAGATGAACGATCCAGACGCACACAGCTTCTTCAAATCTTCCATCTCGAGATGAATGATCCAGATGCACACAGCTTCTTCAAATCTTCCATCTTGTGATGAATGATCCAGACCTGAAACACTTAACACCGGATTAAGAATCTTAACCCCGGAGATACTCAGCCCAAAACCTGGATCCCAAAAATAATTCAATACCCCGGAATCAATAATTGAAATATCAAACAACCAATATTTAATAATTTGTATTTCAAAACACGATCATTCAGAACAACTTACTTCAAAACTTATACTTTTGGAAAAATATCACAACTTGGAAGCAGATTTACCGAAACACTTTAAAATGACGTGATTACCCACACACTTAGATGGATCTTGCACGACCGATTTTTATACAAAAAGACTTATTTTTAAGATTACCTAACTTGATGTTTAACACCTTATTAAAGAATGTTCACAACCCTTAGAGAATTTTCAAAATGATAACTCGCACATAGAAACAAGAAAGCAAAATCTTTTTGATGTTTTTTTTTTTGACTGAATAAAGAAATTAAACCTAAGAACGTATTTACACTAATTATCTTTTTGTGAAATCGGAGCAAAGGGATCATATCGGTTTTTCTGTCAATATCCAACACAAGAACATAGTTTATCAGTTTAAGCTCTTAGAATGATATTAACAGTTCAAGACGATCAACGGTATTGTGGTCCACTTAAGCTTTAGCACGCTTTCGAACACTGTTTTCGAGATATGCGATTAAGTGTTTTAATAGCTGACTGTAACTATGTTTACCCACCTCAGAATATACTCCCGTATCAAGGTATGCACGAGAGATCATCTTACTGGTGAGTATACCATTTATCATCTGTTTTGACGTATAAGCTAATGTGAGATACTCACTTATTTGGGATTGAAAACAAGTCCTTTGTGATAGAATCACTTATTGAGGAGGAACTTGAATTTCAGATGCAAAGGGCACAGGAGCAAGTCCGTGAACAGGTTAGTACCATCGTACAGACAGAGAGACGAACTTGACTCCCGCATAATTTTGTGGGACATGTGATTGTTTATCACTTATTTGGGTTGAATGCATCATGTATTAAAGATATTTACACGTATGTATGGTATCATGGAAGATCTAGACTTGCGTCCTCGTTGTTTTCGGTAAAAGAACAACCATGATACCCAGATGATAAACAGCATAAAGACCACGTATCTCAGAACCTCGGCAATCTATCAAACGAAATTACGGTACCAAGACCATATATCCGAGAGATGTACCACACAAGTTACGCAGTTCATTATGTTTATATACCAAAAACAGGTTCTTATTGACGCGTAAAACCTACCGAAGCAACGTATAATGAAGCTGTTACAGTTAACGGTTAATTTTATATATTACTATAATCCTGCACTAGATACGACTAACCGATGTACTATCATTTCCCTTATATCTCAACACGACTTCATTTTATATTTTTCAAATGTTTTTGTATTTTTCTTAAAATTTATCCTACAACTAAGTAAAATATTTTTGGAGTTTTTCAATTTTAGGAAAGCGGTAAGAACTGTACAGTAAACATAAAATAAAGTTTCTATGCGAGTTTTGAAAAGCATTTTACTCGGGGTTGATCATGCCAATCATTCGGACCAGATTTTCAAATCTAGCCCGATCGAATGTTTTTGTAAACAGGTCGGCAAGATTATCCAATGTGATGTATCCACCCTTTTCACCGGCAAAGATCACATAACCACCACGAATTTGTTTAAAATTGTTCAATAACTCTTTATTTCCTGTCATGTGTCTGGAACAGCCACTATCGATATACCAAATATAGATAGCCCTCTTCAGCTGCTCCTACACTCCCCAACAAAAAATTAGTTAGAGTGTGGGACCCAAGCCATGATGGTCTTGGGTCGTCCTGATTCGTCAACATAAGAAAACTCTTTGAAATAACCATCATTGCCATTTTGTCCTCCATTTCCATTTCGGAAATTGTTGGAATGACTCCCTGCAAATTGTGGATTATACGGAGTTGACGATCTGTTGGTATAACCAGAGTTTCCATAACCTACTTCCATAGTTTTGGTAACTGTAATTTTGATTCCTGGGTGGCTCAAAATTCCTACCAAATCTAGGAACATCATCGTGTCTTGAGAATGATCGTGGATGATTATCCGAATGCTGTCTTTGATTTGGAAATCGGGGGGGGGGGGGGGTGACGCATTTCGGTCATTCACGAATCTGTTCTGTGCATGAGGTCTAACATTGTTGTTGCTCGAACCTCCAGAACGTTGGTCATTCTCATGTGTTTGGAAAGTAACATGATTTTGTCGTCTGTGAGGGGTTTTCTCACGAGTATCATGTCTTTGAGATGAACTTTCCGATCTTTCACCACGATTAATAACAACTGGTTTCTTCCCGTGATCCTGATTTTGTTGTGATTTAACATTTGTTTTGACAACCGGTTTTACCTCTTGTTTAATCACTTTGTTTGTCTCAACCTTCTGATTTTTACCGATTTTCTTTTCAACATTAGCTACTACATTTTGTGGTTTTTCAACAAAAGGTTTCCTTTGATCAGGATCAACAAGAGACTTACCCTTGTCATCTGGACAATCTGCTGCTAAGTGTCCTTTCCCACGACACTTATAACATTTGCGAATTTTCGCAGCATTCTTTGGACGTTCCTCATGAGTGGTCGAAGATGATGAGTCGTTGGTGGAATTTTTCAAAATTTGGTTCACAAACTGAGAGTTGGAACCAGTTTCGATCTTTACTTCTTCTTTGACAAAATCCTCCCCTTTAACAAACTCAGTTTTAGGGATATTTTTCAAAGACTTTTTAGATTTCCCACGTGACTTTGGTTTTAACTTCACATTTTGAACTTGATTAAACATTTCCAAAATCTTATTGTTTATCAAATTTTCAATGTTTTCAAGATTTACTTCATTTTTCTTTGAAACTCCACTCATCTTCGACTGATCTGAGTCAGTAACTTCATCTGGCTCAGATTCTGACTCACTTTGCGGTTCAACCGTCAGAGGGGTCTTTGGCACAAAATTTGCCAATTCAGGATCAATGCTTGGCATTGATGTATAATTATGGTTCACCGGTGGAGGTACTTTCTTATACCGATGCCGAACATTTCTTCCTCAGATTCTTTGAGACGTTGGCTGTTAATACAGAAATTCATCACTTCAGATGAATCCCCGAACTTCTCAATTTTTCGTTGCAAGTCTAAAATCAGATTATCTTTTTCCAAAATGATTTTGTTCTTTTCCAAAACACAATTTTGATTCATTTCAAGTTCAAATTTTAATTCCTGATTTTTAACAATTCCCAGAGCCACAAGTCTCTCAAATTCAGAGATATCATTTTCAGCGCTTTTATCTTAATTTGGTGTTCTTTATCCGAATTAGACAAAACAGCAATGAGTTCTCTGGATTTTTCCAAATCTGCAATTAAGTTTGTGTTATGAAGTGCATATCTATCAATCTTAGTCACAAACTCAACACATCTAGCACATCGCTTATCTACAGAAGATGATTTTACCTCAATGCCAGCCATGAATGCACAAGCCTCGTTTTCAACGGAGTTTTCTTCCAACCTTTTAGCTTCTGCATCCGCAAATTGCTGCATTTCGGCTGTGGAGATGTTGAATTCAAAGCGTTCTCCTTTTTCTCCATCTTCTGTCTTGTTTGACTTTTCAACAGTCTCTTCAATCGAGGAATCTTCACTCTCAGCAACATTCCCCGAAGCCAACTCTTCCCCTAAAACCTCAGCTACAACATCAAGTTCCTCAATGCTAGTCTCTTCAACAATCTCTTCACACACTTCTTCAGCTACAACCGCAACTTCCTCAATGCTAGTCTCTTCGACAATCTCTTCACACACTTCTTTGTTGACAATTTCAGCTATAAAGGCTTGTGACACAATAGCTCCTGAAATGTCTTCCAATGCACAACTCCAGTCGTAAGGCTCAGTCACTTTTTGTAACGATTGAGCCACCATAGCATTATTTGTTGAAGGTGTAAGATTTTCAGAACCACTTGGACGAGCACTTGAGTTTGAAGTAGTTGCTGAATTGTTGTAAGGTCTTGAGTTGTTTCCTTGAGAGTAGTTTTCTTTGTTCGATGTTTCCATCTTCGGCTTCCGACAATCACGTGCGAAATGCCCGTAGATGCCGCAGTTGTGACATTTCACCTTTGACATGTCGACTCCCATTCGAGTCTTTGTCTGACCTCCTATGAACTTCCTACCCGTTCTCAATAGAAATTTCTTCGCTCTACGTACTAAGAGTGCCATATTGAGTTGTAGATCAAGTTCTTCCATTTCGTCTTGGTCTATCTGGTCAAAGTCCTCATCGAGACTTGACGGTTCAACGAGCTTTCCAAGACAGAAGTTCTCGTAGGCAGTCATGAAGGACGCCAAAAGGCTCATGTTTTCTTCAATCAACTTTAAACAGCTTGCATCTACCTTTGGAATGTTCAAGCTTGTCGCTTGAGATTTCTGAGCTCCACTAGAAGAGTACATCCCTTGATTGGAATTGGTTGTTCCACCTGAACTGTCATTGTTGCTTATAAAGGCGTGTTCACTTGCAGAACCTTCATTCTCCGAATACAAAGCAACACCGACTCCACTGTTACTCCCCTTCTCCATTGGTTTCGAAGCCTTATATAACTGAGGATCTTGGAGCTTCTCGAAATCAGATGCTTGATCTTCCATATTCCAGGCATAACCCTTCAGCTTTTGAACAGCTTCTTCCAATGAAAGCTCCTCATAGAGAACACCCTCTCTAATCAATGTTGTGTACATATTCCATTCTCTGGGAAGACAATTCAGAAACTTCTCGACCTTCTCAAATTCAGTGTAGATACCCTCCTGACTTCTATCAAGTTCACTCAACAGATGATAAAATCGGTTCACTATGTCATCAAATGATTCATTCTTTAACGCTTTAAACACAACGAATTGAGTGTTCAACTTTTCGAGCCGTCGTTTCTTGTAAATTGCATTTCCTTCATATCGCTCGATCATACTATCCCATAATTCCTTCGAGCTATTTCTCTTACGGAACGTATGAAGTATAGATTGTGACATTGCCATCGTTATCATTGACATAGCTTTCTCTTCACAGTCAAAAAATCTCTTCTGGTCGTCAGTGAGTGCCAAATACGTATCAATCGTCAACGTACGTACTGGAGTAGCTCCACATCCTTTAACGATACACAACCAGATTTTGATGTCTTTTGCTCGTACATATCTTTCGAAACGCTCCTTCCACTCAGGAAAATCAAGCTCGTTTATCAACAACGGAGGTTTGTCGTTACTTCCTACCTCAGCAGTGTGCTTGAGGTTTTGCACCATTGCAGTCAGATTGTTGTTTGCCATTTCAGAAAAACAACAGTAGGAGAGAAACACGGAGTGAAATGTCTGAGCTTTAATCAGAGTGTGAAACCCGGATCACAAAAACCTGAAATAAAACATAAACAGAGAAACTCGGACACTACACTGTTAAGAATATAAAATTCGAACTCTAATGAGGTTAAAATTCGGACACAGTGAACTTTGGACTAAAAATCGGACTTAATAACTGAAAACTCGGACACAACGAAACTAATAAAATTCGGACAAGATAGAAATAACTAAAAAGGTCGGACTTTGGACTCTACCTAATTAACTCGGACTACCTAAATAACTCGGACTCTAATAATCCTAAAATTCGGACTAAGGGACTATTAAAAGTCGGACTATAGATTCAAGGGACTATTACTCAAAACTCAGACTCAAAACTCAGACTAAGGGACTATTAAAAATCGGACTCTCTATAAGAAACAAAAGAAATTCGGAACTAAATAAAGGACACTGAAACTCAGACTAGCTTAAAAATTCGGACAAGGTAATAGCTAGAACAAGTTAAACTTCGGACTGGATTGGAGTTTTGAAACTCAGAATAACCAATCTCCGGACTATCTCCCCAATGTGACTACACACTGGTTCAACAATACCCCGGAGACACAAACACAGAAATTAAACCACGGACAAAGTTTCCAAAGATCAAATTCAGAATCTTTTTCAACCTTCAAACTCTGTATGATGAAGAACCAAAAACCCCTGTAAAACCCAGATGAAGAAAAACACTAAAAATCACCAAACTACTCAAAATCCATCATCAAATCACTAGATATGAATGAAGAATCATGAATAAAACACAAAAACTCACTAAACTCTCACTAAACCCTATCAAAGTTTGAACTTTTCTCACAAAAACCTTCAAACTAAGAAACACCCACAGTAGTATGAGCACACTGCTCTGATACCACTTGTAAGGCCTCCTAATCCAAGATCTCACTCAGCTAAAGCCACCAACAGGTGTGCGGAATCCACCTGATGATCAACCACTGCAGATGAAACACTAGCATGCAAGGATTTGGGAGAGAAATCAAGAATACACTGAGTATTCTTGATGATGAAGATGAATGACGTCACTCACACAAAGCAGCCGCCAGACAAAAAACACACACAATGATTAGGGTTAGGTGCACAGAATTTCACACAGAATCGCTTGCTTGTCTATTCCACATAAAGGTATATATACAAGGCAAAACCCGGACTTTCAAGACAGACTAGAAAGCCCGGACAAACAACTACACAAAGCAAAACTCTGACTTTTGTCCCTAACATAAACCTCAGACAAAAGCCTTTCCTAAAACTTGGACAAAATGTCCCTAGGATAAAGTTGGGACTAACTTTCACTATATGTACAATAAAGACCCTAATAAATGGGAGACATGCACTTATCACCTAAAGTGCATTAACAATAACTAGGTACAAGCTTGGCTTGAATGGTAAAAGAAAAAAAAATTTAAAAAGAAAATTTGTTTTCTTAAAATTTTGTATTACATAGCAACCGTAAACTTAAGATAAAAATATGATTTTCAATTTTTTGGTTTCTGCAATTTTCTTTCTATGATACCAGTTTTCAAAGTAGTGATAGCATTATATAATGTTATGTGATATGATGACATGATACGATGTGTCTAGGTTACAAATCGCATGCCGTGTCTTACTTATCATATCATATTAAATAATATCATATCATATAGTATCCAATCGTATTATAGCATTTATATCATATCATATCATATCAAAAGAAATAGAATACCATACACTACAACATAACACAATAAATATCATGCATTACACTACAATCTAATATGTAACATAACATAGCATAGCATAAGATATGATATGTTATAATATGGTTTCATAAATGTAATAAGAGTATAATATAATTTTGTATAATATTATCTTATTTAACCAAACTAATATTACGTGAATCTTAAATAAATATAGAGCGAATTACAAGTTCTGTACTTTTTTTATATAGAAAATTTCAGGCGGTGTCCTTATCTTAAAAATTGTTAAGTTTCTTACTTGATGTTTTAAAATGTTATACCTTATATCTTTTAGCCCAAACCCAACCTATGAGAAGAATAAACCAAATATCTAACTGAACTCTTGTGTGACAGATTTAAAACCAAAGCTTATGAAAAAATGTTTTTTTCCTTGAATTTCCTGTCCATGTCCATGTCCATGTCCATGTCCATTGGTAATCTATAGTTGAATATCCACGCAATATAAAAATATATATTTTTTATACATGGGTGATACGTCGGTAAAAATTCAACAACAATTAACGAATATTTATTTATTAATTTTAGGGATTAGCAATTGGTAGGTTATCTAATAAAAACTAAAATTTATTTTTCCATTTTTGGTTTCTAAAAATTACAATAATTTTCCTTCTATGATACTGGTTTGGGAAGTAGTAAGTAGTGACAGCATGATATAATGTTGTGTGATATCATATGAAATGATATAATATATGATATTATATGATATAATACGGCATGATATGACGTGATACATGACGATTACATGTCATATCATAACATATCAATTAATATCATATGATATATCCAATCGTATCATATCGTAGCATTTATGTAGTATTGTATTATATCGTATCGTATCGTATCGTAACAAATAGGGTGCATATGTTAATCACATGCCCACAAGTTTTTTATACGCGGTTTTTTTTTAAATTACACCGTAAAACTATAACACAAAGCGTTTTTATCTCTCAAATGAGTATACTATAGCAATATTTCTTAAGGAAAAAAGTGACATAAAAAGGTTGTTTATGAAGGTGATTTTTTTATTGCATTTTTCTAAAGTATGTATTTATGTATTGTTAAGGTGCACATCGACTACTAACATGCTGACTCGTTTACCAAAGCTTTTGATAACTCACGTTCTGATTAATTACTTTTGGTAAATGGCATTAGGGTAAAACAAGAGTTAATCCACATTGTGAAATATATATATATATATATTGTAAATACCTTTTGTTGAGAAAATTCAAAAATATGTTTTTAAAATTTAATTTAGTTTTTGAATTTTAGGGGGAGTAAATTTCAACTAGAAAAATACAAAAACATTGAAAAACATCAAAAAGACAAAACAAGAGAAAAACAAAAATGAGTTTTCTGGCGAGAAAAGAGAAAATGATACAATAGTGTGGAGAAACATCATACTTAAAACGGTTAAATGATAAGTAACTCTATTAACGATGTATCGGTAGGTTCACAATCACTTTAAAGTGTGAAAGGCGATATAAAAATAGCGGGCTGAAGACTGTGTGGGAACCATTCATTGGCATACGGTATTGGAACCCAAATTTTGTTTGATAGATTGTCCAGGTCTGAGATATGTGGTCTATACGTGGTCTTGATGCAGTGACGTTTTTGTAAATATTGGTAACCTTACAATTACTAGGAGGGGTAAATTGGGAAGATTGAAACAAGTATGCACATGCTAAGCACATGTCATTTCACCCATCGTATTTAAAACGTCAATAACTTTTTTATACATGATTATTTTAAAAAAATTAAACCATAAAATCCAGCGTTTTTTAATCTTTCCAACGAGTATAATATTGATATACTTTTTGAAAAAAAATGAACTGGGTTTTTTATGGCGTTTTTCTGAACGGGGTGTTTTATAGCGTTTTTAACTAGGTATTTTCATGACGATTTTCTGAACCGGGTGTTTTTATGACGTTTTTGTAGGTCCACTCGGAGGATCAAGATAAACCTACTTCCTTGTTATTTAACACACACACACGAGTGCGGAATCCAAGTGTGTATGCAATCAAGCCAAGAACACACAAACATAAGAAAAGATTCAAAGTTTAAAGCTCAAGTGTATTGATTCAGCAGAGTAACAGTACAAAGATAATACAAGAAAATGCTCTCAACTCTACTGGTGTGCTCTCTTACTGTTCTGTGTTCTGCAAGTGTGTATTTATAGCCAAAATGCCAACCCCTTACGAAAGATGGTACTGGGCCCATACATTGGCCCACGAAAGATGTTAACCCACGAAGAATATGGGTTCTTCGTTGACTTTATATCAGCGAACAACTAAGGGGCCAAAGAAGGTTCTTGGTGAACCTCTATACATTGCATGCATAAGACATTCTTCGTGGACATGGTCATTCATGGGTTCCATGCTAGATGAAAAATAACTCACGAAATATGCATGGTTCTTCGTTGACTTCATGTGGTTGAATAATGTCTTTTGAGAACCTTATTTTTCGTGAAACATACTCCTACCAAGAAGTGAGTTCTTCATGGGTTGGCTGCACACAGACACAGACTTGCAGAACTTGATACAAACAATAATAATTAATACACAAACAACTAACATTAGCACATGCACAACTGTTTACATTAAATACAATCTAAACGCCATACCGAGTCAAGATAGGAGGATATCTTGACCTCGGTCTTCACTTCGTAACATAGTCGAACCGAAACGAGCCGCATCCACACTAATATGCATCAACAAACTCCCCCTCGGATGTTGCTCGTGATGGTTCGTTCTTCACATTGCAGGATCTTCAGATGTCTCCGCTTGTCACAGTCAAGAGGTGCATCAGCAAACTCCCCATTGAACGTTGCTCGTGAGACGTTGATGCTCTGATTGCATCCATGTCGTGTCTTCATTCCAAAGCTTGTCATCTAACACGTTCTCTTTGCCTTTAGCTAGTTCGGATGCCGCATCTACACACACAACGGAGCTAAACGCGTGAGAACAACCACTTGGAATATAATCAATATAAACAAACGATACACATGTGACCAACTCTCAATCAACTACCGTCCGACAACAGGTTGAAAGATTAAAAATTTGATCAATTTTAATCCTTTAACTTTCAAAATTTGTTAACTTTGACCGTTTATGAAGATGCAATTGTTTTAGGTTTCGATCAGGTTTCAGGTGGAAAAGACTCGAGTTCCAACATTGGGTAATCAAAAATAAAATAGAAATAAAATCTTTTTGGCTTTTATAAAGTTTATATTAAAACACACCTAAAATCTTTTTGGTATTTTTGAATATTTCAAATGTAAAGACGGAAAGCAGTAAATAAATATATACAGAGATGCAGAAATGGAGAAATGTAAATAAATATTTACAAACATTCTTTTAGCGAGTTTCGAGGGTAAGAGAATCATATCAGTGTACGGTCTTGCTAAAACGCTCTTGTTGTTCAATTAATTAACATTTAGATAAGCATCCTATAGCGATTATCAGTATTGTTGTCCACTGAAGCTCAACTTATCATATGTACTCGCGGTTAGGGGATACGATTAAGGTATGGTTTATATTTACCGACCGGTGTTCATCCACTCACGACACATTCCCATATCAAGGTATGCATGAGAGTTCATCTTACTGGTGAGTATACCATTTATCATCTGTTTTCAATGTATATGATGTGAGATACTCACTTATTCGAGGATGAATACAAGCCCTATGTGATAAAATCACTTATTAATGAGGAACTTGATATTCGATGCATGCAGGGCACAAGAGCAAGTCCGTGAACAGGTTAGTACCATCGTACTGACAAAGAGACGAACTTGACTCTCGGATGATAGACGTGATTTAGAATCACTTATTCAGGGGTGAATGTGATATTTTTATCACTTATTGATGGTCGTATGCATCATGTATTATATACATGTATGTATGATATGTACACGAATGTATGGTATCATGGAAGTTCTAGACTTGCGTCCCCGTTGTTTTCGGTAAAAGAATCAACGATGATACCCAGATGATAAATAGCATACAAACCACGTATCTCAGAACCTCGGCAATCTATCAAACGAAATTTCGGTACCAAGACCATATGCTAATGAGCAGTTCCCACACGGTCTTCAGTCGATTAAGTTTATATCACCCTACACACTTTAAAATGATTGTGAGCCTACCGATACATCTTATATAGAGCTGCTTATCGTTTTTCATTTTAAGTTCAAAGAGGTTTCGACAGACAGACCACTGATGTACTATCATTTTCTCTTTTTTCTTCACCAGGAAACTTATTTTTGTTTTTCTATTGTTTTTATGTTTTGTATCAATACCCTCACCCTAAAACAAGGGGTTGAAGTGGAAAATCTCACATGGACGCAACATTATAAATCAAACCCCAATTCTCCATTTTATTCATATTCTAAGCCGCATCTATCTAGAGAGCCGCATCTGTCACTGTGGGTAAACCCTAATTCTCCACTGGGCATCGATGTTAGACGGAAGTAGCCGTCTGGATTCAATGGTAAGTGATCTATAATTCTTGATTTGTATTCTTAAGATTTATTAATTACACTGACATATTCCTGGTGCAGGGAACTGAAGAATGTGTAGTAAAGGTTGATAACATGTTGGTTGTCCATAGGGTGGTGATGCAGGTAACTAACCTTTTATTTAGAGATATTTATTCCTGCATCATAATGATCTATTCCATGGTTGTTTAACCTTTTATTTAGAGATATTTATTCCTGCATCGTAACGAACATTGAAACGTTCTTGTTCTTTCTTGTCTGATAGCTAACTGGTTGATGCTTTGTGTAACAGGTTGAGTTATCTCATGAAGATGCTGAGCTTCGACTTCTGGGAATATTAATTAACCACAAGATTAACAAGGTATTTGAGTTTTGATGCTTTTTTTCTTTGTTTTTAATGATGGTTCTACTGGGCCTGCAAAACAAAACACACCCTTCAAAATTTATCCAGAAAAAGGACCTGTTTTTTACATAAAATTTTCTATTTTTTAGTGGAAGTTCGCGTTTTTTTCTTTGGGTCGTTTTACATACCTTCACGACATGGATATTGTCTCCACCCGCTTCCAGGTCTGCATATTTTCTCTCGTTCTCTTTTTGACACACACACTTAAGAAGCTTACTCGCAACTCGCTTAAATGCAACACAGCGCTTAACACACTAAACCAAAGTTGGAAACCAACAAAACGCAACTCAGCCGATCGAATGGACACTCGGTCGAATGGACATCCGATCGGATGACCATCCGACCGGATGGCCATCCGATCGACTGGCCATCCGACACCTCGCACGCTCCACCGCCTTAACCCTCCTCTCTCACTCTATAAATACCCGCCGTACACTACTGTTCACTGCTGTGACAGCTCCATCCAACCAGCACGCACTCAAGTCGCTCCAAGTCACTTTTCTCTCGATTCAAGGCTATTTCGTAAGTATTTCTTCTCAAATCTTGTACAATCTTCATCACTACACACTTCTCCATCAACTTCTCCATCAAAATAACTAGTTTTCTTCCTGAAATCACCTGATTTGGGCCTCTTGAAGATGGTTCTCACATGGTTGCTTATGCAAACTATTGTGTGACATCATCTCATCAATATTGGTTCAGATATAAGAGATTTCCACCATGATTCAACTAAGTTTTACAAGATTTCAACACTTTTCATCTCTTTTCAAACTTTTCTTCAACATTCTACACAAAACCGATGGAATCCTTACTCATTCAGACTCTCCACTCATTCTCTAGTTGAGAGCCTGCTTGAAAACGGATTTCCACCGGAGAGACGACCGATTTACGGATTGAACATGAAACTCCATCATGAACAGTGAGTCTGATCGAATGGGGGTGATTCCTATCCGATCGAACGAGCTGGACCTTGGTGTGTTTCTGTTGTTCGACACGTCATCACACCATCTCCGTTAAACTCAAAACTTTTACTTAGAAAATATCACAAGGATTTTCAAATACCAGCTCGCCCACTCGAAAGGCCATCCGATCGGATGACCATCTGATCGAATGACCATCCGACCAGGTGACCTATCCCTTATTATTCTTTTCAATAATTAACAATTTTCCAAAACACACATTCAGTCGAATAGCCATCCAATCGAATGGCCATCCGTCCGGATGACCATCCGATCGGATGACTTGGTATCCATACTTTGCATTATTTAAATGCTACAACGAAAAATTTAAAATTTTCAAACGATTTACAAACACCCACACCTCATTCGAATGGCCATCCGTTCGAATGGGTTATCCCCATTTGTTTGGTTCACCATTCGACACACTGTTACACGTTGTTCAGCGTTTACGCTACCGTTCTATGCTCAGGCTAAACTCCCACGCGCTCCCTTCAATCCAAGTCTGTGTTTACTAGCTAAACACGCACTGTGAGTATACTCGAACCCATTTTCTTTTAACGCACTTTTGGGTGTTACATACGTTCTCTATCAAAACACAACAACACACAACGCAAACACTTTACAACGCTAACCGCCCTCGCATGTTATACGTATACTTGAATGCTTGTACTATGCTTATACAGTGTTACACTATACCGCCTCTAGCAACGATAGTTCTATAGTTTGGACTCAGCACCTGTCGTGGACAGGGGTTGCTAGGGATCACAACTCTTTACTTCACTTATCCGCTGGACATGTGTCGCGCATACTCTACAGCGCAGTCTTGTGGTTAAGTGTGAACATAGTTTTGATAGTTACTTGTTTCACCCGTTACGTGATACATGCTGGTTATGCGTAAACGCTTTTCGCTACTATATGCTATTCAAACTTGTGTACTCACCTTTACATTTTATGTATTGACTTTATTTTAACGTATGTGACATGCTAATAGGATGCTATGCTTGCTGAAACGAGTAGGAAGTCTGGAAACCCACAATAAAAATCTGAGTTGTCGGAACAGTGTTATGTTTTTGAGACTTATATCTGTGATGACTGTCTTTGCTTTATATGTTAATGGTATGGGACATTAATGTTAAAGGGGAAGGTTCATTTGAGAAGAAAATTTAATTGAGAAGAAAAAGAACAAAGGGTAATTTTGTAAAACATTCAATAGTTTTTTCACTTATCTCATTTATTATCATTTTTTTACTAATTAATTAGTCATAAAGATTATTATCCTCCACACTAATTTTTTTTTGCCTACACACATCAAAAGTTGTCCTACATATTTCGAAATTCATCCTACACGTTGAAATTTATCCTACACAACTCGTAATTTATCCTACACAACTTCTAATTTATCCTACACTTTAAATTATTTTATTTTATTTTTTTTGAATATATATATTTTGAAGATAAGTTACAAAAAAATTAATGTATTAGCTATTAAAGAGGAAGACTACAAATTAATGACATATGTAGATTTACCAATATACCCTTATAGTAACATTAAATACTTATATTAAATGAAGTAAAATAAAGCATTCTTATTGGTTGAAATTTGTTCTTTTTTCTTCTTACAAAAAATTTCTTCTCATTTGAACTCTCTACTAATGTTAAATATATTGTAATAAATAGTTGTTATGGATCCTCTTGGACAATCTGTTTCGCTCAGTGCCACGCCCCGATGTTTCCGCCATCGGTTGGGGTGTGACACCCCTAACCGCGAGTACATCTGATTAGTTGAGCTTATGTGGACAACAATACCGATAATCGTTATAGGATGCTTATCTTAATATTAACTAATTGAACAACAAGAGCGTTTTGGCGTGACCATGCTGATATGATTCTCTTAACCTCGAAACTCGCAAAAAGAATGTCTGTAAATATTTATTTACATCTTTCCGTTTCTGTATCTCTGTATATATTTATTTACTACTATCTGTCTTTACGTTTGAAATATTCAAAAATACCAAAAAGATTTTAGGTGTGTTTTAATATAAACTTTATAAAAACCAAAAAGATTTTATTTCTAATTTTATTTTTGATTGCCCGATATTGGATCTCGAGTATTTTCCTACCTAAAAACCTGATCGAAACCTAAAGCAATTGCATCTTCATAATCGGTCAAAATTAACAAGTTGTGAAAGTTAAAATAAAAAATTGATCAAATTTTTAAACTTTCAAACTATTGTTGGTCGGTAGTTGATTGAGAGTTGGTCACATATGTGTCGTTTGTTTATGTTAACTATATTTCAAGCGGATGTTCTCATTACGCGTTTAGCTTTCTTGTATGTGCAGATGCGATATTTGAACCAGCTAAAGGCGAAGAGAACGTGTTCGATGACAAGCTTGGAATGAAGACACGACATGAATGCAATCAAAGGATCAAGATGATCGAGTTGCCGCTGACCACTCATCAACACCTTAAAGATCTAACATTTGAAGATCAACGTCTCACGAGCAACGTTCAAATGAGAGCTTGCTGATACACCTCTATGTCCGTGACACGTGAAGACTTTAAAGATCTGACAACTATGTGAAGAACGAACCCTCACGAGCAGCATCCAAGGGGGAGTTTGTTGATACATTTATTTGTGGATGCGGCTTGACTCGGTTCGACCACGCTATGAAATGCAGACCGAGACTCGATATCCTTCCTCAAGTCTTGGAGCGATCTTTGTTGTTCCGCATGTTGCTGATCAAATTGCTTGCTGTTGTGCTTGTGTTCTGCAATGGTCTGCATGTTTGTGTCTGTGTGTGTGCAGACAACCTCACGAAAGATCCATGTCCCAGGCATGAAGACCACGAATAACCTATCAGCCGAAGAACATACATTTGTGAAGAACCATAAGGGACGAAAGATATGCATGCAACAAAGAACCAATTGACGAAGAATCTTAGGCGAATAACATACATACTTTGGGGGTTGTTGTATGGCTGGATCATGTTCACGAAAGACCTGATCTTTCGTGGGTTCTGGGTTCTTCGTGGGCTTCCAGTTCAGGCCCAGTAATAGTTCGTGGGTCTGTGGATAAGGTGGTTATAAAAGGCATGTTGCAGCAAACAGATAAGGAGAACATAGAGTGTGAGAGTATTCAGAGAGTTTGAGAGTTTTTCCTGTAAATCTTTGTGTTGTAACTCTTCTGAATATAATACAAGTGAGCTTTAAAGTTGAATCTTGTTCTTGTATCTCGTGTTTTTTGGCTTGGTTACATACCCGTTTGGATTCCGCACAACCGGGTGTATTCGGTAACAAGGATAAGGTTTACTAGATCCTCCTCTAGGGACCTACAAAAAATATTAAACTGATTATACCAAATTAGAGACATGTTTCTTCTTAAGTCAAAATCTTTAAAACTATTGAGGTGTGTGCAGGTATCAACCAAGTTTAAGACTAAATCCAACTTGTGTTCATAATCTCATGTAACTTTTGTGATTGGAACCTTAGATATCTCTTTGGTAAGCATTCTTATCCACGAATCGATTACTTTGTTTCAAAATAGTCACTTTTTATGCTATGGTTGAATTATTAAAAAAAAAAAAAAACGTGTTTACGGTTAATAGTTTTGGATCATAACATTTGATGGTTTGAGAGTAATAAAACTCATAATGTTGACTGTTTGGCCAAGTCAAACCGGACAGCTTACTAACATAATGTTGACTGTTTGGCCAAGTCAAACCGGAGGATGGTTGACTTGGTCAAACTTACAGACTAACAAAGACATCGTTCAGTAACAAGACAAAATACAGACAAAGTACAGACACAAGTGCACCAACAAACTCCCCCTTGGCTGTAGCTTTGTCTCGATCTTCGAGATAGTTTTGTCTTGATCTTCATTCTTGTAAGTCTCTCGTGTCTTCAAGTCTTTGACGTCTCTTAACGTCTTCAATGTCGGAGGATCTTTAAAGTCTTCACATCTTGAAAGCAGAAAGTGTATCAACAAACTCCCCCTATCATGTAGGAAGTGTGTTGACAAACTCCCCCTTAATATAAGCCCCCCCTTGAGTTATGCTCGTGAAATACTTGTTCTTTATGAAGTGAGATCCTTATGGTGTTGATGATGGTCAGCGGCAACTCGATCATCTTCATCATATGAGTGCCTTCACGTCGTGTCTTCATTCCGAAGCTTGTCATCGACCATGTTCTCCTAGCCTTTAGAATCTGCACATGCAAGAAATCTAAACGCGTAATGAGAACAACCGCTTGGAATATCATAAGCAAACAACACACATGTGACCATTGTTTAAGCAAACACCGTCCGACAGTTTGAAAGTCTAACAAAGTTTATCAATTTCAATTTTAACTTTCAACGCTTTGCAAGTTTCGACCGTTTATGAAGATTTAGTCATTTTCGGTTTTCGTTCAGGTTTCAGGTAACGAAGACTCGAGCTCCAACATCGTACGATCGAAAATAAAATAGAAACAAAATCTTTTTGGCTTTTATAAAGTTTATATTAAAACACACATAAAATCTTTTTGGTATTTTTGAATATTTCAAAAGTAAAGACTGAAAGCAGTAAATAAATATTTACAGACATTCTTTTTGTGAGTTTCGAGGGTAAGAGAATCATATCAGTTTACGGTCATGCCAAAACACTCTCTTTGTTCAATTAGTTAACATTAAGATAAGCATCCTATAACAATTATCGGTATTGTTGTCCACATAAGCTCAACTTATCAGATGTAATCATGGCGAGGGGATACGTTAAGGTATAATTTATACTTACCGACCGGTGTTCATCCACATCACGACACATTCCCGTATCAAGGTATGCACAAGGGTTCATCTTACCGGTGAGTATACCGATTATCATCTGTTTGACCGTATATGATGTGAGATTCTCACTTATTTTGAATTGAAAACAAGCCCTATGTGATATAATCACTTATTGATGAGGAACTTGATTTTCGATGCATGAGGGCACAGGAGCAAGTCCGTGAACAGGTCAGTACTTTCGTACAGCAGAGAGACGAACTTGACTCCCGGAAAGAATTTGTGATAATTTATCACTTATTTGTTTGGACATGTGATTGTTGATCACTTATTGAGGTCGTATGCAGTATGTACACGTATGTATAGTATCATGGAAGATCTAGACTTGCGTCCCCGTTATTATTCGGAAAAAGATACAACCATGATACCTAGATGATAAGCAGCATAAAGACCGAATATCTCAGAACCTCGGCAATCTCTCAAACGAAATTTCGGTACTAAGACCATATGCCAATGAATGGTTCCCACCCAGTCTTCAGTCGATTTAAGTTTATATCACCCTGCACACTTTAAAATGATTGTGAGCCTACCGATACATCTTATATAGAGCTGCTTATCATTTTTCATTTAAGGTTTAAAGAGGTTTAGACAGACCACTGATGTACTATCATTTTCTCTTTTGCTCGCCAGGAAACTCATTTTTGTTTTTCTATTGTTTTTGTGTTTTTGAAATTTTTCGATGTTTTTGGATTTTCAAATTTTGGATTTACTCCCCCTAAAATCAATAAACTAAGACAAATTTAAAACACAACGGTATTTACAAAAATGATTTTCCGATGTTGGTTTTACTCTTGCTTGACCTTAATGCCGTTTACCAGTAATAAATAGTCAAATCTTGATTTGTCAAATGCTTTGGTAAAAAGGTCGGCACGTTGGTCATCGGTGTGGACATAAGCAACATCGATTAGCCTTTTCTCAAAGCAATCACGTATGAAGTGATACTTAATTTCGATGTGCTTAGTCTTTGAATGCTGCACAGGATTTTTAGTGATCTGTAAGGCAGCAGAATTATCAACGTAAATAGGAGTAGTTAGGAATTCAAAACCGTAGTCACGCATTTGCTGTTGGATCCATAGGACTTGGGAGCAACAACTTGAGGCAGCAATGTATTCAGCTTCGCATGTTGATGTAGCGACGCACGTCTGCTTCTTGCACTGCCATGTGACTAGGCGATTTCCCAAAAACTGACATCCAGCCGTTGTGGATTTGCCGTCGATTTTGCATCCGCCAAAATCAGAATCACTGAATGCGATCAAGTCAAAGTTATTATCCCTAGGGTACCACAGACCGGTGTCAGGGTAACCCTTCAAATAACGAAAAATCCTTTTTACAGCTGCAAGATGTGAGGCCTTCGGGTTGACTTGATATCTGGCAAGCAGGCACGTTGGGTACATTATATCTGGTCTTGATGCTGTGAGGTACATAAGAGATCCGATCATCGCGCGGTAGTAAGAGGGGCTAACATCTTGACCCTTCAAGTCTGGAGTAATTCCGTGATTTTGCGGCAATGGGGTACCGATGGGCGTTGCATCAGACATCTGGAACCGGCTCAAGATGTCACCAACATATTTAGTCTGATGGATGAATATCCCAGACTCAGTTTGTTGTACTTGTAGGCCCAAAAAGAAAGTCATTTCCCCCATAGCACTCATCTCGAATTTATCCTGCATGATGCGCTCGAAATTCCTACACAAAACATCATTAGTAGAACCAAATATAATATCATCAACGTATACCTGTACCAGTAGAAGATCTCCATCTTGTTCTTTGATGAAGAGAGTACAATCGATAAGACCTCTTCGAAATCCATTCTCCAGCAGATAATTAGATAAGGTTGCGTACCAAGCGCGCGGTGCTTGATGAAGACCATAGAGAGCTTTGTTGAGCAACCAAACCCGATTGGGATGGATAGGATCTTCAAAACCAGGAGGCTGTTCGACGTACACCTCTTCTTCCACCACACCATGTAAGAATGCACTCTTCACGTCCATTTGGTATACCTTGAAACCTTTGAATGAGGCATAAGCCAGAAAGATCCGAATGGCTTCTAGACGTGCAACAGGTGCATACACTTCGTTGTAGTCGATCCCTTCAATCTGACGAAAACCTTGAACGACTAGCCTTGCTTTGTTCCGGATAACGATCCCACGGTCATCCTTTTTGCATTTAAACACCCAACGGGTACCAATCTTCTTGTATCCAGCAGGTTTCTCTACGAGTTTCCAGACACCAAGCTTCTGGAATTGTTGCAGTTCTTCCTGCATCGCTTCAACCCATGAGCTATCTTTCAATGCATCTTTCCAAGTTCTTGGTTCTTCCTGTGAGACATAACACGCGAAAGACCAATCATTCTGTTGACCAGATTCTCGGATAGTTGCATACAACCCTGCATTGTTGTTGTTTCGCAACATGTTTCTTGTTTGAACGCCACTTTGTACATTTCCTATGATGTTTTGTTGAGGATGGGTATTATGAATCCTTGTTTCTGGATTATCTTGAACTGGAATATTTGTACCCAGATTGTTGAGATTGAGATCAACAATCAATTCAAGGCCCGGAATTGACGAAGAGGATGATGCAGAAGTTTCAGCTGTTCGAGGGACATCCACTGGAGGAGTACCTTCTGAAATACCATGAACTGCTGTTGGAGCTTCTTGATCTGCATCGAGAAATTCATCATCCTCTGAAGATTCGTTCAATTCGGTAGCATCTTGAAAATCCTCATTGTCGAGAGCATTATTGTTCACTGAAGATGGTTCTTGATTGACTATAATGGGACGAACCAACGGTGAATCTGTTGCATTGTCGCTCTCGAAAAACATCCTTGCCGCAGCATTTTCTTCAACTGCTTCAACATTGATCGAATTGAAAAAGTCATCGTACTCAAACATCCAAGGCTGACCAGGATTTCTAACTGGTAAAGTGTGCCTTTGTACTCTGACTTCAGACCATTCCTCGACCCTTTTAGTCTCTAGATTCCAGACTCTTAAGTTCGGGGTGGAATACCCAAGAAAGTATCCCTCAATTGCTCTTGCCCCAAACTTTCCATTAGGATCGATAATTGTGCAAGGAGCTCCAAACGGTTCAAGATAAGACAAGTCTGGTTTCCGTTTGTTGATAAGCTCAAAGCAGGTCTTGTTGTGCCTTTTGACTGTAAGGACTCGGTTCAAAGTATAGCATGCAGAGGACACAGCTTCAGTCCAGAATGGAATGGGCAGCTGCGACTCTACCAACATAGTCCTAGCAGTCTCGATCAATGTGCGGTTTTTACGTTCAGCGACGCCATTCTGTTGAGGAGTGTAGGCTGCACTAAATTCGTGAAGAATACCTTTTGAAGTGCAAAACTCCGCCATGGCATGATTTTTGAATTCAGTACCATTGTCGCTACGTATCCGCCTAACCTTCAAGTTGTAAAGATTCTCAATCTGAATGATCAAGTTTTTGATAATACCGAAGGTTTCACTCTTGTGGGCCATGAACGCCACCCAAGAAAATCTTGAATAATCATCAGTAATCACGAGGCAATATTGATCATTCCTAATGCTTTTGTGCTTGACAGGACCGAACAAATCCATGTTTAAACGTTCAAGAGGAACAGCCACCGTGTTAACTTTCTTTGTCGGGTGTCGCTTCTTCGTTTGTTTTCCTTTTTGGCACGAAACACAGACGTCTTGAAGATGGAAATTTTTGAGAGGAACACCATTCACCAATTCATTTGATACCAAATGATTCATTTTGCGTAAGTGAATGTGGCCCATTCGTCTGTGCCAAGAGATTGTGTCTTTTTCTGTGGCTTTGGAAACGAAACAAGTTGCTTGTGCAGACGTTGTGATAGCTTGGCTCATATCAAGGACATACAGATCATTTATCCTTGGAGCCGACAAGAGAATCCATTCTTTTGGAATTTTGAAGCCGGGTTTCAGCACATAACATCCATTAGCATCAAAGTGTACTGAGAACTGCTTGTCACAAATTTGAGAAACACTAAGAAGATTGTGATCAAGTTGTTGCACGAAGTTGATCTTATCAAAGCTAACAACCCCGTTGGAAATCATTCCTTCACCCGTTATATATCCGCCTTTATCTCCAGCAAAAGCAACATAACCTCCTCTAATAGATTTGACGTCGTAGAGAAGCTTCATGTCGCCTGTCATGTGCCTGGATGCCCCACTATCAACAATCCAATGACTACTGATAGTTCCTCCTGGAACACCCTGCACATGAACTCAAATGATTAGTTGGAGATGGGGACCCAAGCCATTGTGGTCTTGGGTCTTCCATTTTTATCAACAACAATGACTTCGACTTTTTGATGATTTGGAAATTGTGATGGTCCCCCTGATTCAATAACCCTTTTTGGTTTCCAGGTCTGTTGAGTTTTACCAGTTTGATTGTTTGAAGTTTTTGAAAACTTTGAATTTTCTGGTTTAACTGAAACAGATGGTTTGTGAACCACATCGGTTTTAATTTCTTTTTCAAGTTTCTTGACCTGTTGGCGTTTCTGTTTCTTTTCCCTTTCTCTTATGAGTCGGGGATCTTGTTTTACATAAACAGATCGCTTGCGGTCAGTTTGGTCACGGGGATCATCAACCTTTTCTTTCAACTTATGAAGATATGGGCAGTTTCTGACAATGTGCCCAATTGTACCACATTCAAAACATGATCTTCGTTCAACAAACCCCGAAGTATCATGTGGTCGTCTTTCCGATGATGAACTTTGTGATCTCGAGGTACTAGGTTTTGAACTATTTTGTTCATTCCTTTTCATCACAGTTACTTTCTGGACAAAATCTAAGTTAGATTGATTTGCAAATTTTTCAATTTTGTCCGTTCCCTTCGATTCCACAAAGTTCACATTCTTTTTCTTCTTCTGATTCGGCTTCCTTTGACTCTGAGTCGGTGTCTTACCTTTGGATTTGGTATGATTTTGCTGTGCTTGCATTGTTGGTAATTTCTTGTTCCCAAATTGTTTTCTAACTTCAGCCTTTGGGATAGGAGGACACTGTGTAACAGTAACATGTGGTCCTGTCTTTCCCAAAAACTTACTTGTTGAATTTTCAAAGACTTTGCTAATTAATGATTGATTAACATTCTTAATAGGAAAATCTTTGTCTGAATAGATTTTATTATCACCAACAAGAGTGTACAGCAAATCCACACTCTCCGACTCTTTCTCAGAAGAGGACTCAATTGCAACAGTCTTAGCGGGTTCTGCAGGAGGATCACAGAGAATATGATTCTCGAGAGGTATGTCCTCTTCTTTGATCACCGCATCAGACTTTGCTGAATCAGTATCATCAGATTCATCATCAGAAGAATCAGTATCCTCAATCACAACCGGAGGATCCTGATTTGGTTCAGCAGTTACAAAGGTATCTGCTGACACATCTGAATCGGATGATACTTCTTTCTTGTATCCAAGTCCTGCAGCAAACTCAGTAACATCTAGAGGAACAGATGGTTCAAAGTGAGTCCTGTATTCCTCATCAGGCATGGCATCATAATTGTGTCTGACAGGTGGTGGACATTGCTTATAACCTATGCATGTGACATCCTTTTTCTCTTTCTGCACATCAATGATGTGATCCAACACATAGCTAGAACTCAAATAACTGTCTAACTTAAGTCGGATCGCCTCACTTTCGGTTTTAACACAAGCCATTTCCTTTTGCATCACCTCAAGACGAGATATATACAAATTAATGTCAGTTTGTTTTCTGGAAACCATTTTAGTCAGCTCTGTTTTATCTTTCTTCAATGTTTCAATCATTGATTTATAATTCTTTTCATGGTTTTCATAAAACATATTGGCTTCAGTGCACTTTGAAATATCAACTGTCAATTTCTGATTATGAATAAATGTCACATCATATTTCTCTTGCAAAGCCTCGTGTTTGCTTTGCAATTCACACCACCTATCATTCACAGAAACATGTTTGTCTTGCAATTCAAACAAACTAGCTTGTAAAGCATCGTGTTTGCCTTGCAACTCAGACATGTTTGCTTCCAACTCAGCACATTTAACATGCAAACTATCACAGTTATGACAGCTAACAGAAGTGGGTTCGTCGACACATACCTGACTTGATGAACTGTCGACATTCGCCATAAAGGCTGAATGGAGAGAAGACGAAGAATAAGCAGCTTGATCCACCAAAAGAGATCTTCTTTGAATTCCTGCTGCAGCTTCCTCCAAAAGCTCATCAAAATCAGCAGCATCGACTGACGCACTTGTTGTGTCATCCACCTGATCATTGCCTGAAGTTGAGGATTCTTCATCCGAGCTTCCACTATAACCGGAAGAGTCTTCATCCTCAGAAGATACATCACCATTGGTGGAAGATTCTCCACCACTGGCGTGTTTAAGATCATTAACCACTTCAGCAAAACAAGCGGTTCCATCTGGTGCATCGTTTCCCAACTGGATTGACCAATCACAACCTTCGTCTACCTGAACCACTAGTGCCTGATTGGCATTTGATGGTCCTGCCTGAGTCTGATTGTTGACAGGCACCAATGTGCGAACATTGTTCCTGTTCTGGTTCTGCTGGTTGCCTTGACCTCTGAAGGGATTCTGGTTCCCATGTTGAGATGGCCTTGTACATTCACGCTTGAAATGGCCACGTTCACCACAGTTGAAGCATTTAACAGCTTGTTTATCGAACCCATACTTTGTGTCTTTCTTGCTTTCCAAGCTGGTTCGGCCCGTTCTTTCCATGAAATCCTTTGCTCGCCTAACAGCACTGGCAAAGGCCCACTTAATATCCATCATCTCCATCTCTTCCTTGTCTATCTGCTGATAGTCTTCTTGAGTCAGATTAATGTTGCCAATCTGACCTTCTACTAAACCACAGTATGCGCTCACCAAAGTGTTTAGCAGCTCCATGTGTTCCTTAGCTACTTCCACACTAACTTTTGAGAAGCTTGAAGTATCGAGCCGTACTGTATTTGGCTTAGATTGCTGACTAGCAGATGATGTACTTCCATAACAAGCTTGCTGCTGTGGAGGATGAAGTGGATTCCCGTACATGTCTGTTGGTACGGTAGATTGAACAGGAGGAGGAGGAAGTGGATTCCCATACATGTCGGTTGCTCTGATAATTTGTTGGCTTTGCTGTTGTGGTGCTGGTTGAGGAACTGGATCAAGCGGATTCCCATACATATCTGTTCGTGCAGGCTTGACTGGAACTTGGATAGTATTCCCAAACATGTCTGTGGTAGACACAAACGCTGTTTGAATTGGAGCGTGTGAAGCAGGTTTTGCAGAAGTGCTTGAAGTTCCATAATACATCTCTGGATTTTGTGGCATAGCAACCCTTTTCGCCTTCAGAGTTTCTTCCTGATTCTTGTTCTCCAGAATTTGAACAAAGTCATTGAAACTTGTTGTAGCTAACGTGCCATTATACTTCATGATTTCTAAGAATGTATTCCACTGAGGTGGCAATGCATCTGCAAACTTCTTTACAATCTCTGCTGGAGTTACAACAACCTCAAAGTTTGACAATTCAGTCAGTAGATGATTAAATCTACTCGTCAAGTCTCCTAAAGACTCATTCTCCATACAGATAAAGCCATCAAACTCTTTCTTCAGCAGTTCTTTTCTCAATTGGCGTGTCGCTTCATTTCCTACGCCCCTTGTCTTCAACGCGTCCCACAACCTCTTAGTTGTCTTGTAACTGACAAACTGATGATAAATGTCTTTACTCAATGCTTGAGTAAGAATGGCATACGCCTTCTTTTCCAAGTCATAGATCTTCTTTTGATCTTCTGTGAGGTCTGCAAACGTAGCAGCAGATGATGCAGCAACCTCTATTGTTTGATCAAAATCTGTAATGAACCGCAACCACAACTCTGTATTCTGACCAAGAACGTATGTATGAAATCTATCAATCCATCCTGGATATTCATATAAATGCATCAACTTGGGAGGCCGATTTAAACTTCCCGTTTCACTCTCACTTAAGAGAATGCTTTGAATACTTGGAGTTTGATTTGATACAAATGCCCATTGACCGGTAGACATGGCATTAGCTTGAGAAGATACTAATGCGGAAGATGACGGAGCACCAAAATACATATCCGTATTTACCATAGTACCCCATCTTGGATTCATTTTTGATCAGCCGAAAGATACCTGTTGAAAGACACTTGAAAAACACAAACTGTTAAACACAAACAGACTAACGATCGAAAGATCAACACCTGTTCGAAGGATCAACAGGGTTCGAAAGATCTCTGTTGAATTTCGAACAATGTTTTTCGAAAGATTCTCCAAACGAAGGATCCTTATCTTTCGAAAAAGTACTGTAGACCGAAAGATACACACTAAAGATGACTTCGAAAGACTCCCCAGTCGAAGGATCCTAGTCTTTCGAAAATGAGCAGTGGACCGAAAGATATATGTTTCGAAAATATTCCTTGGTCCGAAAGATAAGTCTCACACTTCGAAGGATGCTCGAAGGATGACTATCTGTCGAACCTCCTTTGGTCGAAAGATGATCTTTCGACTTCGAACGATATCTTTCGAACTAGCTCTGACACAGTTGACAAATGAGACAGTTTGGTGAAAAGTTGAAGGGTTGGTGAGAACTTTCGGCAGAAAGTATGTTCAGACCATATCTTTCAGGTCTGAACATGCAGGTCTTTCACCAACCGGGTAATGATCCCAATATTTTAATCAGTTTACACTTTCCAATGCACAAACACTTTGAAGTTTAAAATTTTTAAAGATCAAAAGGTGTAATATTATGAAGAACACTATGAAGATAACAAGAACACTATGAATTTTCGGTGAAATACAAACTTCCAAACACAAGATTTTGCTAAAATGTTTAACAAAAACCAACAACTAACATGTCAACATGAAGAATAACAAGGTTTTAAGTCAAACACAAGGCAAAATAACAAGATTTTCCAGAAAATAGTGAACTTTTTAAACCCGAAAAACAGTCCGAAAACTCTCGGTTTTAACAAGGAGAAGAGCCAAGGCTCTGATACCACTTGTAGGTCCGGCTAGGGGAGGATCTAGTCGCCTAATCCTTGTGTACAAACCAACTCGGTTGTGCGGAATCCAACCGAGATAGCAAACCGAGATAGAACACGCAATAACACGACACGCAAAGTTCACCGATTAACACCTCTGTATTAATACGTATGAATGGTCCAGTTACAAGCACAAGGTTTACAGATCAGCTCTATAAACTCTCTCTAACAGTATGTGTGTGTTCTCTGTTTTCCCTATCTGTCCAACTATCGAAATGAACACAACACACGGGTATTTATACCCAACACAGCAGATCTGGTCGAAGGATCATGCAGACTGGTCGAAAGATCATCTTTCGACCACAAACAGCTCGAATGATCCATATGTACCACGAAAGATGGGATCTTTCGTGGTCCATCTATCGAAAGCTATCTATCGAGCTCATCATCGAAGGATCAATGCAATCCTTCGATGGAACATCCTTCGACCCAGCAGCTTACTAACATAATGTTGACTGTTTGGCCAAGTCAAACCGGAGGATGGTTGACTTGGTCAAACTTACAGACTAACAAAGACATCGTTCAGTAACAAGACAAAATACAGACAAAGTACAGACACAAGTGCACCAACACAAACAGATAAGGAGAACATAGAGTGTGAGAGTATTCAGAGAGTTTGAGAGTTTTTCCTGTAAATCTTTGTGTTGTAACTCTTCTGAATATAATACAAGTGAGCTTTAAAGTTGAATCTTGTTCTTGTATCTCGTGTTTTTTGGCTTGGTTACATACCCGTTTGGATTCCGCACAACCGGGTGTATTCGGTAACAAGGATAAGGTTTACTAGATCCTCCTCTAGGGACCTACAAAAAATATTAAACTGATTATACCAAATTAGAGACATGTTTCTTCTTAAGTCAAAATCTTTAAAACTATTGAGGTGTGTGCAGGTATCAACCAAGTTTAAGACTAAATCCAACTTGTGTTCATAATCTCATGTAACTTTTGTGATTGGAACCTTAGATATCTCTTTGGTAAGCATTCTTATCCACGAATCGATTACTTTGTTTCAAAATAGTCACTTTTTATGCTATGGTTGAATTATTAAAAAAAAAAAAAAAAACGTGTTTACGGTTAATAGTTTTGGATCATAACATTTGATGGTTTGAGAGTAATAAAACTCATTAATATTGCTATTAGATTTTTTTTTTTGAGAACATCTCGATTGTGCATAGGTTTTTCTACCACAATGTTAAAACACATCGCAAACCTATATATTACCTTCATGCAAAAATGTACATGGAGATCTAAGAAAAACAAAACGTACCAAACATGGCTATGAAATCTTTACACGCTATCACTTTGAAAATGAAAGTACGAATCTTAGTCGGATCTAAATTAGATTATTCAAATCTATGTAGAATCTAAGAAATCACTTGTGCACTTCTTAACTTCATGGTTGTCATGATAGTAAATTTCCTGAATCTGCACCTAGCACATGTTATATATTATTACTCAACAAAATACGTATTTCTATGTGAGTTATGTGGAAGAGGCGGTTGTAACAAGAATGTGCTCATTTATAGACATGGATGTGTGTTTTAATGAAGTTGTTTTAAAGTGATACAGAGGTAAACCACTATGTGATATCAAAACTAATATAAACATCTGTAAGTTCAAGTATATGAACCTCGAAATCTAAACAAAAACCCAACGCTCCAAACTTGGCTTTGCAATCTTTACCCGCAGTCACTCTTAAGATGACATGACGAATCTTGAATGGATCTAAACTGAAATCTTAACATCTACCAAGAAAGTAATTGCCCGAGTGCTTATTTCCTTGTCGTTGTTAGAGTATGTAATGAAAATTGTTATATATATTTGCATTACATGATTAGATTTAAATGCAAACATTTAAGTGTTGTCATAGTTTGCAAGAAAATCTACAATTAGATTATCGCAACGTTAAAGCACATCATGTAAATTCAGTATTGTTTTGTGGCAAAATATCAATAGGTGGTGCCGAATTCCGCAAATCTTTGCGTTTTCTTTTCAAGACTTGTTGAAGATACATGAACATTCAGGTTTGAAGGAACCGGAAAAATCCATTCTGCAAGGTATAGTTATTATAAGCTGCTGGAGTCTCTGGAGGGCGCGAAACGAAGCCAAGTTTTCAAACAAAGATGTGAGAATTGAAAAAGTTATTAGCGAGGTGAAGTCGGTTGGGTTTCTTTGGGATAGAAATAGATCTAAGTTCAAGATCTTAACTTGGGAGAATTGGTGTAAATTCGTAATTATGTAGCGTGTTAGTTTGTGTTTTGCCGCCCGGTTTACGGGTTGGTGCTTTCTTAATGAAGTTCACGTTAAAAAAAAACGTCAAAACGCAACATGAACATATTACTCTCGTATTAAAATGTACCTCAAAATCTTAACAGCATCGAAAAGCTCCAAAATTGACTATTCAATTAACAAGAAACTGACACTTATGCACAACCAAATATATAATTTAGTCAATATACAAAATGAAAGGGCCAAAGGGGTAATTAATAGATAGAAAAGATTGTTAAAACAAGGGGTTGAAGTGGAAAATCTCACATGGACGCAGCATTATAAATCAAAACCCTAATTCTCCATTTTATTCATATTCTAAGCCGCATCTATCTAGAGAGCCGCATCTGCCACTGTCGGTAAACCCTAATTCTCCACTGGGCATCGATGTTAGACGGAAGTAGCCGTCTGGATTCAATGGTAAGTGCTCTATAATTCTTGGTTTGTATTCTTCAGATTTATTAATTACACTGACATATATATTCCTGGTGCAGGGAAGTGAAGAATGTGTAGTAAAGGTTGATAACATGTTGGTTGTCCATAGGGTGGTGATGCAGGTAACTAACCTTTTATTTAAATATATTTATTCCTGGATCGTAACGAACATTGAAACGTTCTTGTTCTTTCTTGTCTGATAGCTGTTGGTTCAGGTCCTTCACTCAACACACAACTCACACTTATATATGTGTATAATATGCGGAGATGAAAAGAGAATAAGCTTCTGTTGTATTCGATAATCAAAGAAGGTGTGTTCTAAATAAAATAATCCTACACCTATTTATAACAAATACATAATTGTCACATGCTAAATTAAATAACAAATATCAGCTAACAAACTGGACGATGTAGTCCATGATCTCCTAATTGGTCTTCATACTTCCCACCTTAGACTCCGATTTAATTGGTCAATCCTGGACCAATTCTGAACAAGTCACATAATGCTAAAATGACCCTTATAACAATAATTAACTAGCTAACTTAGTCAAATAAAACCCAAGAATTTAGCACCGTGACCCGTATCCACCGTGACCCGATAACGCACCGACCCGTGACCCGTAAACACACCCGAATAATCCAACAATAATAGGTTGATGCTTTGTGTAACAGGTTGAGTTATAGTGCTTTGGAACAATACCTGGGATTGGAGCATCCTGATAACCCCTAAGTTCGTTGAATGCTGCAAATCAGGTACACGAGTCTGATGATTCTATAACAACCACATCTTGATGTTCGTTGAAGGCTGCCAATCAGCACTGGAACACCGAAAAATGGCAAAAAAAAGTCAGAAGCCGGGAGAGCAAACCGCAAAAATGAAAATAATGGCAATTCAGAGAGTTAGTTGTGATGATTCATTCAAGATTAGAAGTTCTCGAGAAAAATAATCTTGTAATCGATTCCTATAATACATTTATTGTATAAATAGTTATTCAAGGGTTTAACATTTGTTATGTTTTTTAATACCTGTAATTATTTTATAAGTTATGACGATCAAGGAAAGAAGTTTAAGGTAATTATTTGTTGAATCTTTGTATTTTCTTAAAAAAAGTGATTACGTAAAGTCTTCGTATTTTTGTATTCCGTTACATCAAAGAACAACTTGATAAACATGTAGGTTTGTTCGTGAGTCGAATCCAGCCAAGCCATAACGTACAAGCTCGGCTCGAATTGTAAAAGAAAAAAAATTTAAAAAGAAATTTTGTTTTCTTTAAATTTTGAATTACATAGCCACCGTAAAATTCACATAAAAATATGATTTTCAATTTTTGGTTTATGCGATGACGATAATTTTCCTTCTATGATACCGGTTTGGGAAGTAGTGATAGCATTATATAATGTTATGTGATATGATGACATGATACGATGTATCTACGTTACAACTCATATGCCGTATCTTACTTTATCATATCATATTAAATTATCATATCATATGGTATCCAATCATATCATAGCATTTATATCATTTCATATCAAAAGGAATAGAATACCATACACTACAACATAACACAATAAATATCATGCATTACAGTACAATCTAATGTGTAATATAGCACAACATAGTATAAGATATGATATGTTATAATATGGTTTCATAAAATGTAATATTGTATAATTTTGTATAAATTTATCTTATTTAACCAAATTAATATTAAGTGAATCTTAAATAAATATAGAGCGAATTACAAGTTTTGTACTTTATTTATATAGAAAATTTCAGACGTCCTTTATCTTAAAAATTGATAAGTTTTACTTGATGATTTAAAATGTTATACCTTATATCCTTTAGCCCAAACATGAGAAGACAAAACCAAATATCTAACTGAACTCTTGTGCGACATATTTAAAACCAAAGCTGATGAAAAAATGTATTTTTTTTTCCTTGGATTTCCTGTCCATGTCCATTGGTAATCTATAGTTGAATATTGAAGATGATTTTTACAATGTCATGCTCCAATTTCATAAAGATGGAAAAATAAACTGTGGGAGTGGGTCGTCCTTTATCACCTTGATTCCTAAAGTTAAGGACCCAGTGGACTTGAACATGTATCGACCCATTAATCTGGTAGGCATTATTAGTAAGGTTTTATCTAAAGTTTTAGCGAATAGGTTGAAGGAAGTTATGGGTGAGGTCATATCGGAGTTCCAGTCGGCGTTTATCAAAGGGAAATTCATTCTTGACGGTCCGCTTATGGTCAATGAACTTATCTCGTGGTGCAAAAAAACTAATAAACAGGCGTTTTTTTTCTTAAAATTGACTTTGAAAAAGCCTACGATAACGTCAACTGGAACTTTGTGATCGACACTACGAGACAAATGGATTTTCCTAGTGCTTGGTGCGACTGGATTTTCGGTGTATTAGCTTCGGCCAGGTCCGCGGTTCTAGTGAACGGAGCGCCTATATTCGAATTTCAATGCTTCAAAGGTATGAGACAAGGTGACCCTCTTTCCCCCTTTTTATTTCTTTTTGTTATGGAAATTTTGTCGTGCATGTTTTTGAAAGCTAGGGAAAACGGAGCGTTGCAAGGCTTAAAAACCCCAAATAATGGTCCTACTATCTCTCATCTTCTGTACGCGGACGATGCCATTATCATTGGGGAGTGGGAGGACGAGAACATTAGAAACGTTGTGAGAATTCTGCGGGTTTTTTACATGTGCTCAGGGCTGAAAATAAATTTAAATAAGTCTTGCCTTTATGGTATAGGAGTGAATTCCTCGGAAGTGATAGATAAGGCTAGCGATATTGGTTGCATTGCGGGGGAAACTCCGTTCGAATATCTTGGCCTAATGGTGGGAGCGAATATGAATCGTATCAATAACTGGAAGCCGGTGTTCGATGTGTTTGAAACTAGATTGTCTTTTTGGAAGGCGAACTCTCTTTCGATGGGAGGTCGGGTGGTCATCATTAGATCTATTCTTGAGAGTCTTCCAAATTATTACTTCTCCTTATACAAGGCGCCCTCAAAAGTTATATCGGAGCTGGAAAAACTTATAAGAAGGTTTCTTTGGGGAGGTTCAGAAGGGGTTAGAAAGATGCATTGGATTTCATGGGATCGGGTCTCAATTCCTAAGGAAGATGGGGGCATTGGTATTTGTAAACTTAGAAATATCAACACGGCTCTTTTAGTCAAGTGGGTGTGGCGTTTTAAAAATGAAAGAGATCATTTATGGAAGAAGGTGATTGAGGCTATTCACTCCAGTAGTCGGAATTGGGATATCTTACCGGTGAAAAAGTCTTTTAACGGTGTTTGGAACAATATCGTCAGAACGTGCAATAAAGTAAAAATCGAAGGTGCCCCGATCAGGAACTATTTTAGAGGGGAGCTGGGTAACGGTCGAGACATATACTTTTGGATCGATCCTTGGCTGGAACGCGAACCTCTAAAAGACATATACCCCAACTTGTTCAAGCTGGAGTCTGACAAAAGATGCAAAGTGGCGGACAGAGTTAAAGTCCAGGAAGGGAGACATCATGTGGAGTGGAAATGGAGGATAGGGCCTGAAACTTTTTGTTCAAATTACCGAATTTAATTGGTTTTGCAGGTCTTTGGATCAGGTGCAATTCAAGGAGGAGCGAGACAAGTGGAAGTGGCTTGGAGATGCGGCTGAAGAATTCTCAGTTAAGGCGGTGAAGAATTGTCTAGCGAAAGAGGAGCTTCCTTCTGTTGACTCTGTTCCGGAATGGAGCAGATTGGTTCCTCTTAAATGCAACCTGCTGGTTTGGAAAGCAGAGATGGGTAAGATACCCACTCTTGCGGCCCTTGCCAATCGCGGTGTTGATATAGAGGATTTGACGTGCTCTATGTGCAACTCGGCCGACGAAAGTGCTGATCATATTTTTGCCAGATGTGCTATTGCTGCCCAGGTGTGGTTCGCTATTTCTAGGTGGTGTAAAATCGCCCCGGTGTTCTCCACTTCTGTTAAAGAGATCCTGGAAATTCACAATCATGTTGGGCTGAAGAATTCTGCCAAAGATATATTCTGTGGGATCGTGAGAGTGGTTTGTTGGTGCATATGGCGGGCTCGTAACAAACAGAAATTCGAAGACAATCAGGTCAAGGTGGCTGACATCATTAGCGATATTAAAGTGCTTGGCTTCCTTTGGATTTGTAATAGATATAAAGTCAGGAATATCTCGTGGGTAGATTGGTGTGGTTTTGTAAATATGTAGTCCCTCCGTTGTTTGGCCCCCCGTTTTGGGGTTTGGTCGGTTCGTTTTAATGAAGTTCTCTTTTCAAAAAAATAGTTGAATATCCACGCAATATAAAAAATATTTTTTATACATGGGTGATACGTCGGTAAAAATTCAACAACAATTTTTTTTTATTAATGTTGATGCATTTTTTAGTGTCTGTAACTAGTCTTGTTTTAACGATGTATTTTGTATGGTCTTTTATTAATTATCGAGTCTGTATGTTATGTTGACCAAGTCAGATATCCTCCTATCTACTTGTGTACAACTTATTTGTCTCTTTTGGTATGTAATGTATTAAGAACAATGCATGTTGCATTAAAGGGTAGTTTTGTCATTACTATGTTTACATGTTGCTGATTGTTGCTGTCTGATAACAGGAACAAACACAACAGTTGCAGTCCTCGACGAAACAGACTTCTGTTTCGTCGTAACACTTCATGGCGAAACAGACCATTGCTTCTACTTCTGTTTCGTTGAAGGTCATGACGAATCAGACCTTGATTCGTCATGAACTGACGAATCAGACTCTGATTCGTCATGTATTGGGCTGTTCCAGGCCCAATGTCTGGCCCATGTTCAGATTCGTCAAACACTTCTTGTGTTTCGTCGACATCAGTGGCCAGGGACTATATAAGCAACACTTTGTGTTCATTTGAACATAGAGAGATGAGAAACAGACCATAGTAACAAAACTCTGCCAAAATTTAGTCTGAACTGTGTTTGTATCAGTTGTTATCGGTTCTCATCCCATTAATCAATAGATTGTGTTTCATTGATTAATCCGTTGTTATTATTGCTATACATGTTTGATTTGGCATAGTTACGTGGATTCCGCACACGTAACCGTGTTTACTATAAACAAGAGATTCGGTTCGTAATCGATCCTCAGATTTCGGGACCTACAAGTGGTATCAGAGCTTTGGCTCTTATCCTTGTTTAAAATCAAACTTGTTCGGTTTTTATCAAGTATTTTGTGTGTGTTTTTCTGAAAACTTGTTCTTGAAAAATTATATTTTCTGGAAAAATATTCATAAATCTGCTGTTTTAGTGTTGTTTGCTACAGATTTTTATCAAAAACCTAAGTTAGATTGTTTGTTTATGCTTTAAACCGGGTTTTTAGTGAAAATCTAGTGTATTTTCGTGTTTCGGAAATTTATCGGTGATCGGAAAACTCATCGGAAACTTCATGTTCTTGAGTGTGTTCTTCATATATTCATAAGTGTTCTTGTTATAAGCTGATAATTTGATCTGATAATTGATTAAAACAAAGTGTTGTAACTTATAAAACAATATCTTGACTTTTGTGTAAAAGTTGATTATTGGTCACAGTCTGTTTCGTGGAAAATAAGAGTTACAAACATACCTGTGTCAGGATAAATATCTTTATTGTCTCATCTTATCCTTTGACTGGTCAGTAGATAAATATCTAAACCAACTGACTTTTACCCAGTTTTGACGAAACACACAGCCGACGAATCACATCTGTTTCGTTGCAACCTCTTTGACGAATCAAACGTCTGTTTCGCCGCAACATCTTTGACGAAACAAATTCTGTTTCGCCACGAATCACAATTATCACAAGTCTGTTTCGTCGTCATTCATTCAGACGAAACAAACCTGTTTCGTGAACTCTGTTTCGTCGAAAACAGATCTGTTTTAAACAGAAGACTTATATCAGCTTGCTTACTGTTTGTTTTCAAGAATTTGTGCAGGTACTATCATACATACATCAAATATGAGTTGTACTAGTCCATGGGATTGGAGTATGGATTCTAGACCACGTGAAGATCCGACGTCCGCAGCAGCGTGGGTGAAGAGTGTTTTTGGTCAACCAACTATAAGTGCCGGACAATGGGCTTTGGCATCCAATCAGAATCAAAACATTCAAAATCTTCTGATTAGCGAGAGCGAAACGGGTAGTAACAATCGCCCGCCAAAGTTGAATCATATGAATGAGTTTCCATCATGGAAAGGTCGATTCATTACATATGTTCAAGGTCAAAGCACGGATATTTGGAGGTGTTTCATTACTCCACGCAATGATGCTCTTGAAGTAGCAGCGTCAACGGCCGAAGGTTTTACTAACATGCAGGAAAATGACAAGAAAACATATGAATTTGAGAAAAAGTCGTTTGCTGTTCTTACTCAAGCACTTCATAAAGATATCTATCATCAGTTTTCTTATTGTACGGACACGAAATCCTTATGGGATTGTTTGGTGACAAGAGGAGAAGGAAACGCAGCTTCCAGAAAGACACGGCATGATTTATTAAAGAAAGAGTTCGAATCATTCCAGTTCTTGGAAAACGAAACTCTAAATGATATGACCACACGGTTTTATCATTTGATTAGTGAGATGTTTGCCTATGCTGTTACTGCATCTCAAAAGGAAGTTTGTGCACGATTTGCTGATTCTCTACCACCAAAATGGAGTCCATACATTGAGCTTCTAAAACATACAGGTATTCTAGATGCTGACACTATAACTATCTATGAATTTGTACAGAAGCTGGAACATAAAAATGATGAAGAAATCCGAAAAGCAAAACGCATTGCTGCTCCTCAGAATATTGAAATGTATTGTGGTGGAGGTTTTGACCCGTCAGCTAGTCTGAGGCAACCAAAATTACAAACGGCGTTTGTATCAGATACAAACTCTTCTCCGTTTCCTCAACAAACTCAGACTTATTCTGGAGGAGGTTTTATTCCTTTTATACCTCCAGTGTCTACTCAACCTCAGGCATATTCAGGAGGAGGTTTTAATCCATCCCTACCACAACCACAAGTCCAACCACAACAACAACAGCAAGCTCATTATACCAACAATCCTCCAACTCCAAACCCTAACACAGTCAAAGTTGATACATCAAACCTCTCAAATGTTAGCATTGAAGTAGCAAAGGAACATATGGAACTTATTAATACCATGGTCAGTGCTTACTGCGGTTTGGTCGCCGGTCAAATTGGAAACATCAATTTAACCAACGAAGACTATCTACAAATTAACCGTGATGAAATGGAGTTGATGGATATAAAGTGGGCATTCGCAAGTGCTGTTAGAAGGGCGAAGGACTTTATGGTTCGAACAGGAAGAAGTTCTTTGGAAAGCAAACAAGATACAAAGTACGGTTTTGATAAAGAAGCAGTTACATGCTTCAATTGTGGGGAAAAGGGTCACTTCAAACGTGAGTGCACTCGACCAAGCAGACAATGAAATCAGAACCCATTCCGTAATCAGACGAGTACTTCAAATGCAAATCAAGACAATCGTGGAAAAGGGATAGTGGCTGTAAACAACACCACTAACCAGAATCAGTCTGGACCATCAAATGAAAGTCGTGCATTAACCGTACAAGCTGATGAAGGGTTTAATTGGTCTTTACAACTTGGGGAAAGTGATCAAGGTAAAGGAGGAACGGCGTGTTATGCTAAGATTATCAATCACATCATGCATGTTCATAAGGAAGAATTTTCTGATAGTGACGACAGTTCTGGTCATACCGGGAGTTTTGATGAAGAAAGTTCTACTTCGAGTTCTGAATCTGATGTGAGCAAAGAAGCAAGTTCTAATCTTGATGACTTATTGAATGAAGCAGAAGAGTTGAAATGTCAGAAATCAGTTCTGATCAAGAAGGCTGAGGTAGTGTCTAAAGAAATGGAGAAGTTCTTTTCTGAAGACGGATCTTTCTCTTATCAGACTGCCTTTATGGCAAATGTCTCAGATTCTACAAGTCAGGTAAAATCTGAAATTCTTATCAACTGTAGAGATTGTGAGTATATGAAAAGTGAATTTGATAGAATAAAGCTTCACTGTGATTCGATTCATATTCACAATCAGAGTTTAGTTGTTGAAATGGCTAAATGCAAAGAATCGAATATGGCTTTGATTCGAAACGAAAAAGAATTTAAATCTATGATTGAAATTCAAAAGAAAAATGTTTCCGAAGTGACAAAAACTGTTTATCATAAACAAGTTAGTATAAATGAATACATTAACATTGTTGAGGAAACTAAAAAGGAACTAGCCATTGCCAAATGTGAGCATGATGCAATCAAGCAAAAATTGGAGAGTTACTCTAACTCCCGATTTGTGCTCGATCACATTATTGATGTTCAACAACTAAAGGGAAACAAGAAAGGTGTTGGGTATAAGAAGTGTCCGCCCCCTTTGAGACATGATTATACTTATATGCCTGATGAAGAAGAAATGCCACGGTTTGAATCCAGTGTGCCTCTTGATTATGAGGAAGTAACTACTGGCCTAGGGTTCAAATCGGACAATTCTCCAAGTACAAATTCTGAGCAAAAAGAGTCAACATCTACGAAACAAGGTCCTCCAACCATTGAGGACTATGAGTCGTCAGATGATGAATCTGAATCAGATGTGAGTAAACAGGATAAATCACTTGACAAACTTAAAGGAGTAGAAGTTCCAATTGAGAATCATATACTGTGTGATCCTCCTACCCCTGCTGTTAAATTTGTTGTTCAACAAGTGATAAATCCTGTGTCTACTGTTAAAAGTAATATTGTGTTGTACACTTTGGTTGGTGACTCTAAAATCTATTCAGATAATGATTTTCCAATTAAAAATGTCAATCCTTCATTGATTGATAATGTTTTTGAAAATAACACAAGTAAGTTTGTGGGAAAGTCGATTCAGGGAGTTAATGTGACTCAATGTAATCCAATTCCTAAGACTGAAATTAAAAAGAAATTTGGAAATCAGAAATCACCTTCAAAGCAACAACCTATTGCTTCTAAGGGTAAACAATCAGATCAACGAGCTAAATTGTCAAATGTTTCTAAATCAAAATTTGAAACAAAAGGGGCTCGTTATCAGAAGAAAAACAGCAATGTTAAATTTGTGGAATCAAGGGGTACAGATAAAATTGAGACTTTTGCTAACAAGTCAAACACTGATTTTGTACAAGTCAAAATTTTAAAACGTGATAGTCAAAACAATTACACTCAACATTCAAACGGGTGTGATGAAAAAGCTAGTACCTCGGGTTACACAAGTTCGACATCTGATCGTCGATCCAGTTCTCCTAAGTTTGTTGAAAGGAGAACGTGTTTTAAATGTGGAGAGTTTGGGCACATCATCAAAGATTGTGCTAACACTCCGAAAGCGAAATTTGTTGAAAGAGCATCACCTGAATCTATTCACTCTAAATGTCGTCCTGTTTCACCTAAACATGATAAAAGAACTATTAAAGAACAGGAATCGAAACAACGACATCAAGATGTGAAGAAAATAGAAAAGGCTTTAAAATCTAAGGTAAATTCTGTTCCAAGGGAACCAAGTTCACCTGTAAAACCAGAAATTTCAAAATTTGTTTACAAAACTCAATCTGGTAAACAAAAACAAACTTGGAAACCTAGGAAGAGTGAAGGTTCAGGGGGAGCTGTTTGTTTGGAAAACCATCAACAAATCGAGATCACTATTCGTGATGCTCAGGGACGACCCAAGACCACTTTGGCTTGGGTCCCCATCCTTAACTAATCATTGGATGATATGTGCAGGATGTTCCAGGAGGAACTATTAATAGTCATTGGATTGGATTGTTGATAGTGGGGCATCTAGGCACATGACGGGCGACTTACGGCTTCTATATGATGTGAGAAACATTAAAGGAGGCTATGTTGCTTTCGCTGGAGACAAAGGCGGTTACATCACTGGAGAGGGAATGATTTCCAATGGTGTGGTATGTTTCGATAAGATCAATTATGTTCGTCAAATTGATCATAATCTTCTCAGTGTGTCGCAAATCTGCGATAAAAAGTTCACCGTGCATTTTGATGATGCCGGTTGTTATGTGCTTAAACCTGGTTTCACAATTCCTGATGAATGGATTCTCTTATCGGCTCCAAGAATCAATGATCTTTATGTTCTTGATATGAGTCAAGCGATTACGACTTCTGCACAAGTCACATGTTTTGTCTCGAAAGCCACGGAGAAGGAGTCTATATCTTGGCACAGAAGAATGGGACACATTCACTTGAGAAAAATGAACCATTTGGTGAAAAACAATCTTGTGAATGGCGTACCTGTGAGAAGTTTTCATCTACAAGATATCTGTGTTTCGTGCCAGAAAGGGAAACAAACAAAGAAGTCTCACCCTTTAAAGAAAATCAACACTGTTGGCATGCCTCTCAAACGTCTTCATATGGACCTCTTTGGACCTATGAGACACAAAACAACGTTCGGAGATGTGTATTGTTTAGTAGTTACTGATGACTACTCTAGATTTTCTTGGGTAGCTTTTATGGCACACAAGAGTGATACTCCTCAAATCCTCAAGGATCTTCTTACAATGTTGGAAAATCTCTACTCGTTGAAAGTTAAGAGGATCAGAAGCGACAATGGAACTGAATTCAAAAATCGTGTTATGGATGAATTCTGTACTTCTAAAGGCATTCTTCATGAATACAGTTCTCCTTACACTCCACAACAAAATGGTGTCGCGGAGAGGAAGAATCGAACGATAATTGAAACTGCAAGAACTATGCTGGTAGAGTCGGCGTTTCCTGTTCAGTTCTGGGCAGAGGCTGTGTCGACTGCTTGCTACACATTAAACCGAGTTCTTACGGTTAAGAGACATGGCAAGACTTGTTTCGAACTTCTACAGAAAAGGAAACCAGATCTTTCAATTCTAGAACCTTTTGGTGGTCCATGCACTATGATTGATCCGGATGGAAAGTTTGGAGCGAAAGCTATCGAGGGTTTCTTCCTTGGATATGCTACACCAAATTTTCGTGTTTGGAATCTGACTACCAAAAAGATTGAATTATGGAGTGAAGTACGGGTTCAGAGATATACAGATCCTGTTAAAGCTCCAGGTGATCCTTGGATGTTTGATTATGATGGGCTATTCAACTCCTTTGACCTGCCAATTTTTGATGAAGATTCCGCAGCTGCTAGAATGATATTTGATAGTGACAATGCTGCTGAATCATCATTAGTTAGACCTGTTGTTGTTAACTCACAAAGTTCTAATTCGTCTAACAACACGGTTCAAAATGAGGAAGTTGAGAATGCTACTGAATACAATGAGTCATCAGAAGAAGATGAAGAAAATCTGGATGCGACTGAAGGTACTAAATCTCCAGTTGTTCCTGTTCAGGGTATTTCTGTTGATACTCCTCATGTGCAAGTCGATGATACTGCTGAAGGTGTAGGACCGGGTTTGGGGACCGAAACCGTGATTCTTGTGGTTTTGTTCAAAGACGGAAGAGATTAGCAATGATAAACAAACAACTTTGTATTAATCCGGTAGTATAACATTACAAATCGGCCCGATTACATGATAACCGAACTAATACCAAAGGAGTATACATTCCGGGAGAGATCAAGTGGTGATCTCTCCCCGTGTGAGGTCTCAAACCTCCTCTCACTCTCTTGCACACACTTGTGCTCCCACTCTTATGTTGCAAATGACAAAGTGTTGGTATTTATACCAAACACAGGTTGTATGGTCGAAGGATCAAACTGACTGGTCGATAGATCATCTGTCGACCATTCAGCTTTCGAAAGATACACATATACCTCGAAGGATGACATATCCTTCGAGGTCCATCTTCAACCTTCGATGGATATCTTTCGAGCTCATCGAAGGATACACAATCCTTCGATGCCTTATCCTTCGACACCAACATTAAACAACCATAATTTGTCTTGCAACCACACACACGGTCAAACGAATAACCCTCTCGTTTGACCACTTCAAACGAGCGGGTCTATACACGTTCGATAGACCGTTTCACTAACTATTACAAATTCAGCGTAAAATAATAACTAATCTATTCGACAAGCATCGGACACACAAACTGCATCAACAAATTCCCCCTTGTCCGTTGCTGTCGAATGCTGAAAATGCAACTGCAATCGATCTTCAGTCAAGTATTCATCTTCTCTGTGTTAACAAATTCCCCCTTGACCGATGATCCAGGTAAGTAGTATCTTGATGCTCCTTGTATAATATTTCCCCCTCAAAGTACGCGTATCCGTGTTGGGTGTTGTGCAATTTCCTCAATTGACCGATCTTCCGCTGATCTTCCAATACTCCAACCGGCATTTGATAAGGGTTCCAATCTTTAAGAACTGCATCAAGTCTTGATCTTGTCATAAGAACTCTCTTTCATACAAGCATACTACATTGATAGAGATTTCTGGTGAACTGTCTTCTGTAAACCGTCTTTGTGGAATCGACCAAGTAATGCACTTTAATCTTCAGCATCAACACTCAGGAAAGTCAGCTAGACCAAGTGTATCCCTTGCAAGCTCAACCAGCATGCTTAGTTGAACTACATCCAGATCTCATTGTCTCGCCTTTGTGAAGTTGACCACGTAATGCACTACGGATCTTCAGCATCAGTACTCAGGAAGTCAGCTTGACCAAGTACATCGTTTGCAAACTCAACGAATTGAGTTACCCCCAGATCCCTGTAAAATCCCAAAGAAACATCAAACCCAAAACCGAATCCTGCAGGTCTTCAGCCTTGAACTATCAGCTTCCATAAAGATTCCCCAGGTCTTCAGTGAACAGCGCTTTTGTAACTACTGTAGACTTTAGATACCTGTATGTTTCCGTGCAAAACCCTTCACGCTGGCTGGAGAATTAATTAAAATCCTCAAATATGTGTATGTGCAAAACATTCCACGCCGAACCGTTTGTATCACCAGAAAATCACAAACTCTACCACCTGTGATTGCGTTTAGAAATTTACCGAAGAAATTCAATTTTTATCCCCCCATTTCTTTGGTAAAATCTCTAAACCTTAACAGATTCTTTCCACTTCAAAGAAACTGTCGTCAAATGTTCACCAATTCCCTCCACTAAGCGGAACTGTCATCAATCTCCGTTGAATGTTCTTGGTTTTTCGAAAAATCACGAAAACGAATTTCTTCTTTGCATATGCTAGTTGAATAAGACCGTCCCCTAGTACCCCGTAGGATCCGACTTGTATCCCTCCAAAGACTTTGTGAACTCGTTAGGACCGGTGTTGACATTCTAGGTTCATTCATTCGTTACCAAATGCGAGAATATGACAATAAACAAAAAGGATTTCTTCGTTGCATATTCTAGTTGATAAAGCAATATCGCCTAGTACCCCATCGGATCCGACTTGTATCCCTCCAAAGACTTTGTGAACTCGTTAGGACCGGTGTTGGCGTTCAAGGTTCATACGTTCGTCTTCAAATGCGAGAATATGACAAATAACAAAGTGCTTTCGAACATTTTCGAATAACCGATAACACTCATAAACAATCGACGTGCGGAAGTGAACATACCGTTCTCGTTTTTGGCCCATAATAGTCGCGTCACCATTTTTGACATTTGCATCGGTAACCGTGACTACCCCACATTTTTCAAATAATCAAGTTTTCATCATCTCTTGTTTTCATCATGCTGCATCATCCCGCGCGCGCTCCCAAACCCGTACAAATTTAACGTTGACACTTAGAAGCGCGGTTCAACTAAACTTCGCGAATACCCGACCCCTATCTGCATCAAAAACATTTGTTCCAATGGATCCCATTTTTTTTTTTTTTTTTTTTTTTTTTTTTTTTTTTTTTTCATAAATAATCTTCGTTATCTTCGTTGATACCAAATTCAATGAACAATTAGTCTTCGTCATATACTTGATTAACAGCCCAATTAACTTAGTCAGCCCAATTAAAAATTTGTCAAACAATCTTTAATCATCAGCCCAAAAATTGTCTAAGCAAATAGGCCCAACTTCTACTTTTGTTTTGTTGACTTACCAGTTACCCTAGCTGCCAATTCAAAACAATTTCATCATCTTCCCTCACACTCTTCGATAAACACAATACCCATTTCAAACCATGAGCAGACAAAAACTACCATCATCTTTAACAATCAAAACCCCAAAATTACTATACATTGAAACAGCCGACAACTCTTCTTTCTTTCTGCGATTCACTTCAGCCGACAACAAGTTCTTCTTCACTCAGCAGCCGACATCTTCTCTAACCCCTGTTCTCTCTCCGATTCCCAGCAACAATCGGACATCATCATCCCTATTTCCTCAATCAAATCCCAAATCCAAACCCTTCAATCAACACACCTCTTCTTCTCCGATATACACAAACAACAGCAGCAACCATGAACAAACAACAGCAACTTCAGGCCTCGAAAGATGATCTTTCGTGATACAAACGAAAGATGATTAGCAGATTACATCTTTCGAAGAATGAAGCAACTGATCCTTCGAAGAAAAACTGTTGATCCTTCGAATTTGCTGATCCTTCGAAGTTGCTTAGGGGTAAAGGGATCTGTCGAAGTTGTTGAGTTTTCGAAATAGTTGATCAGTAAAGGTGATCCTTCGAAATCTTGTGAGATGACCCTTCGAAAAGATAAATGATCCTTCGAGGTTGTGATTGATCTTTCGAAATCAGTTAGATCTTTCGAGCATCCTATACATCTTTCGAAACATGAAGGCACCAAGAACATCAAGAACACAGCTACTGTGTAAATCTGCAGATTCGATGAAAACACTTTGTACACGATTTTTGATGAAGAAAACTTGAATATTTTAGAGAAAAACATAAAACCCAACACTCGTTTTAGCACAGATCTGAATATTCGGGTCCAGATCTGAGTTTTTCTCATTTTCACCTTTTTTACATCTTGAACAAAAACGCACAAAAATCACAGATCTAGAGCACATGTGACTTAGTAAACGGTTAGTTTTACTAAATCGGGCACCATGGCTCTGATACCAATTGTAGGACCGGGTTTGGGGACCGAAACCGTGATTCTTGTGGTTTTGTTCAAAGACGGAAGAGATTAGCAATGATAAACAAACAACTTTGTATTAATCCGGTAGTATAACATTACAAATCGGCCCGATTACATGATAACCGAACTAATACCAAAGGAGTATACATTCCGGGAGAGATCAAGTGGTGATCTCTCCCCGTGTGAGGTCTCAAACCTCCTCTCACTCTCTTGCACACACTTGTGCTCCCACTCTTATGTTGCAAATGACAAAGTGTTGGTATTTATACCAAACACAGGTTGTATGGTCGAAGGATCAAACTGACTGGTCGATAGATCATCTGTCGACCATTCAGCTTTCGAAAGATACACATATACCTCGAAGGATGACATATCCTTCGAGGTCCATCTTCAACCTTCGATGGATATCTTTCGAGCTCATCGAAGGATACACAATCCTTCGATGCCTTATCCTTCGACACCAACATTAAACAACCATAATTTGTCTTGCAACCACACACACGGTCAAACGAATAACCCTCTCGTTTGACCACTTCAAACGAGCGGGTCTATACACGTTCGATAGACCGTTTCACTAACTATTACAAATTCAGCGTAAAATAATAACTAATCTATTCGACAAGCATCGGACACACAAACTGCATCAACTTGTTGATACATATATGTGGACGCGACTCGACTCGACGCGACTTGGTTCGGTTCGACCCGGTTAGGTTCGGCTCAAGCCCGACGTCACGACATTCCTCCGTCGTGCGTCCCAGAGTTCGTCACGTGAAGCACGGAGCGCCGCGAGCCAGTTCCCGCTGCCACATCATCATGACATCATCATGATGATGTCATGATGATGTCACTATGTTGACTAAACTTCAAAGATATGCAACAAAATGAATTCTGGACGTGCATGCTTTAACCAGACTTCATGTTGGGCTTTTGCTTTGTCACATGGGCCTTTATGTTGTTGGTGTCGAAAGATGAGCTCGAAGGATAGTCCTTCGATGGATGTCTGCAGATGGACCTCGAAGGATATACCATCCTTCGAGGTATATGTGGATCATTCGATGGCTGTATGATCGAAAGATGATGTTTCGATCAGTTATCATGATCCTTCGTCCATACAACTTGTGCTGGGCATATATATACCCATGCAGTGTGTGTTCAATAGACAGATGAGAGATGAACACTAGACAAGTGTGAGAGCATACTGTAAACACAGAGAGCACACGAGAGGTTGAGAGAGTTTACATATTACGTTTGTAAACATTGTTCTGTAACTGATTCCGCGTTTAATACAAGATGTGTTAATCGTTGATACCGCGTGTGTTATCTTTACTTGTTTTCGTCTCTATCTCGGTTTGCTTATCTTGTTGGATTCCGCACAACAAGATTGGTTCATATACAAGGAAGTAGGCGTATAGATCCGTAACCGGACACGGGGACCTACAAGTGGTATCAGAGCCTTGGCTCTTCTCCTTGTTAAAACCGAGTGGTTTTTCGGGTTTTTGAAGCTTATTTTTCTGAAAATTTCGGTTAAACTCCTGAAAAATCTTGTTGTTTTGCTGATTGTTTTGATTAAAACCTTGCTAAAACACACGTTCTCAAGATAAATATTGGTTTTTATAAAACTTTTGAGCAAAATTCGGGTTTCGGAAAGTTTCGGGTGACCGGAAATCTCATAGTTTTTCCAGAAAACTCCTTGTGTTCTTGCCATATTCAAAGTTGTTCTTCACTATCACAACTTTTCGATCTATTTTAAATCAATTGTAAAGTGTTGTGTTTTGAATTTTTAAAATATTATAATAGTACAAAGGACAACATCATTAGGTGGTTACTTGGAAATGATGCAGCCGACAGATGAGTTGAAAAAGTGGATTGCTTTGTGTTAGGATAGAAAGTCAACAAATTGAATCTCAACAATTCGAAAGATCAACTATTTCGAAAGCTCAACAAATTCGAAAGATCACCTTTACTCCTCAAGATTTCGTAGGGTCTTTTTGATTTCCTCGAAAGATCAGCTGTGTGTGTGTCGAAGGATCAACCCCAACACTTCGAAGGATCCAGCTTACAAGATGTCGAAGGATCCAGTTGATGTTTTGTTTCGAAAGATCCTAGTCTTCAACAACCAACAACTTCGAAAGTTAAACTGATTTGTTCGAAAGATCTGTGCCTCCATAAGATAGTGGGGTTGAAATAAAAAGTGGAAAATTATTTTGGGCTTACACAACTTAAATTTGGGCTTCAGTTTTGGGCTTCTGGTTACTTTGAATTTCTGTTTGGGCTTCAGTCGAACAAGACAATCAGTCGCACAACATAAGTGGGGATCGCACAAGAGCTGTTTAGTCGCACAAGACTTGTTTCGTCGGATCTTTGTTTCGCGGGATTTTGTTTTATCAAGATATTAAAAAAAAAAAAAAAAAAAAAAAAAATTTTTCTAGTGTGATTTAATTGTTTGTTTGAGGTGTGATTTTCAGGTATTCATTTTTCTTGATAAAAAAAAAAAAAAAAAAAAAAAAATGAATCCGGCCTGGGGTACTCCGTCAAATACAGAAAACAAGTATAGAAGCATGGATTTATTTACAGAAATGTATTTTGGAACTCCGTCTCCGGATACAGCTTCCTCAAGACCAACGGAGTTTGTCACAATCACAAATTGGTATGGCGCTCCAATACAAGTTCCAGTAAAGCCAACTCCAAAAACAGACATGTACGGAAATCCGCTTCAACCAGTTCCTCAACCGGTGCCTCAACAGCAAACCCAAAGGCCTCCTGTGACAACTGATCTACATGGCAATCCCATTCAAGTTCCTGTTAAGCCAGCTCAGCATGGGAACCAGAACCCTTTCGAAAATCAAGACAACCAGCAGAATCAGAACAGGAACAATGAGTGTACGCTGATACCTGTCAACAACCAAAGCCAAGCAGGACCATCAAATGCTAACCAGGCACTTGTGGTTCAGATAGGCGAAGATGGTGATTGGTCAATCCGTTTGAGTAGTGATGCTCCAAATGGAACCGCTTGTTTTGCTGAGGTTGTCAAGGATCTTAAACACGCCAGTGGTGAAGAATCTTCCACCAATGGAGGTGAATCCTCGGGAAATAATGACAGATCTGAACATGACAGTAGTTCAGATGAAGATGTTTCAACTTCAGTTGAGGATGATACAACTTCAAGTTCAAGCGAGGATGGATCTGAATATGAATCATCAAGGGAGGTTGTTGATTCTGATGCAGAAAGGTCAAAATCTGAGAGTTCATCAAGTCAGGTATGTGTCGATGAACCCACTGCTGTAAATTGTGTTAATTGTGATAGATTGCATGTTAAATGTGCTGATTTAGATGCAAACATGTCTGAGTTGCAAGGCAAACATGATGCTTTACAAGCTAGTTTGTTTGATTTGCAAGACAAACATGTTTCTTTGAATCATAAGTGGTGTGAGTTGCAAAGCAAACACGAGGCTTTGCAAGAGAAATATGATGTGACATACATCCACAATCAGAAATTAACCGTGGATCTTTCTAAATGCACTGAAGCCAACATGTTTTATGTAAACCATGAAAAGAACTTTAAGTCGATGATTGAAACCTTAAAGAAAGATAAAACCGAGCTGACAAAAATGGTTTCCAGAAAACAAACTGACATAAATTTGTATATCACACGTCTTGAGATAATGCAAAAAGAGATGGCTTGTGTTAAAACCGAAAGTGAGGCGATCCGACTCAAGTTAGATAGCTATTTAAGCTCTAGCTATGTGTTGGATCACATCATTGATGTTCAGAAAGAGAAACGGGATGTCACATGCATAGGTTACAAGAAATGTCCACCACCCGTGAGAAACAATTATGATGCCATGCCTGATGAGGAATATAGAACTCACTTTGAGCCATCCGTTCCTCTAGATGTTAAGGAATTTGCAGCAGAATGTGCAACAGGACTCGGATACAAGAAGGAAGTATCATCAGATTCAGATGTGTCAGCAGATACATGTGTGTCATCTGCTGAACTGAAACAGAATCCTCCAGTTGTGATATACAGTGAGGCTTCTGATTCTTCTGATGATGAATCTGATGATACTGATTCGGAAAAGTCTGATGCGGTAATCAAAGAAGAGGACATACCTCTTGAGAATCATATTCTATGTGATCCTCCCGCAAAACCTGCTAAGACTGTTCCAACCGAGTCCACATCTGCCCAAGAGTCGGAGAGTGTGGATTTGCTGTACACTCTTGTTGGTGATGATAAAATTTACTCAGACAAAGATTTTCCTATAAAGAATGTTAATCAATCTTTAATAAGTAAAGTTTTTGAAAATTCGACAAGTAAGTTTTTGGGAAAGACAGGATCACGTGTTACTGTAACACAGTGCCCTCCTATCCCAAAGGCCGAAGTTCGAAAACAATTTGGCAATCAAAAGTTACCAACAGTGCAAAAACAGCAAAATCATGCCAAATCAAAAGGTAAAACACCGACTCAAAATCCAAGGAAGCCGAATCAGAAGAAGAAAAGGAATGTGAACTTTGTGAAGTCAAGGGGAACGGACAAAATCGAAAGTTTTGAAAATAAATCTAACTTGGATTTTGTTAAACAAGCAACAGTGTTGAAAAGAAATGAGCCAAACTGTTCGAAACCTAGTACCTCGAGATCACAAAGTTCATCATCATCGACAAGACGATCACATGTTTCTCCGAGGTTTGTAGAGCGGAGAATGTGTTTTGAATGTGGTACTATTGGACACATAATTCGAAATTGTCCATATCTTCATAAGTTGAAAGCAAAAGTTGATGCCCCCCATGGTAACAATTACCATAAAAGATTTGTTTCACCAAAACAAGACCCTCGTCTTGTTAAACAACAAGAAGTGAAACAGAGAAAGAAACAACGGAAAAATGTTGAAAAGGTTTTAAAACCGGAGGTTGCCCAAACAAAATCTGTTAAATCAAATGTTAAACATGAAGAACAAAAACAGATATGGAAACCAAAATTGGAAATTGTTTCAGGGGGAGCTACATCAATTCCGAATCATCGGGAAATGGATGTCACAATCCTCGATGATGACGGTCGACCCAAGTCTGTGAAGGCTTGGGTCCCACTCTCCAACTAATCTCTGAGTGAGTGTGTAGGATGTTCCAGGAGGAACTTTCGATAGTCGTAAGATTGTTGATAGTGGAGCGTCCTTACACAAGATAGGCGACAGAAGAATATTGTTGCCTTTGATGGAGAGAGGAGGAAAGAAGACAAAAAGATGTCTGATGAAGGAAAAAGGAATGAAGTTAAAAATTCGACCAGTTGAAATATGTGCCAAAATTTGGTTGTCATGGTTTTTGATCGGGTCCTCAGGGAAGATTCGAATGAAAAGTACGCGCCTGCAGCACGTTTGAAGTTCAAAACCAACAAGATGAACGTGTAGGGTACTTTTCTCTACGGTGTGACTGAAGAAAATATGTTGGTTGATCAAACCAAACCGGGTGTGCGGATGCCTTGGCGTGGATTGAACAACCGCACACTACTTCTCAAAGAGAAAGACAAAGACCTTCGCTGGTGCAATTTGGAAAACCAGCCGGACCCAGAGGTCTGTGATCTTGTTGCTGTGAAGAGACTTCTCAGTAGCTACAAAGAATCGAGTTTGAAGTCCACATCGTGTGGATATCCAGTTTGGGAGAGCGCTCAGATTCCTTGCAATGCATGAAGCAGTTGCAGGATACGGTTTTGAATTTCTAATCTCTCCTATACTTGTCGATATTTAAGCTGCTTTATGAATTATTATCATCTCGTACAGCACTCTTTGACCAGACACGTTGATCTTGAATATCACCTCACACGTGATTGTTTCATTATGAAACTCATCAATGTTGTCATGGTCCGCACCGACGACCTTTTTTTTTACCAAAGCATTTGACAAATCAAGATTTGACTATTTATTATTGGTAAACGGCATTAAGGTCAAGCAAGAGTAAAACCAACATCGGAAAATCATTTTTGTAAATACCTTTGTGTTTTTAAATTTGTCTTAGTTTGTTGATTTTAGGGGGAGTAAATAAATCCAAAATTTGAAAAATCTTGACAAATCAAGATTTGACTATTTATTATTGGTAAACGGCATTAAGGTCAAGCAAGAGTAAAACCAACATCGGAAAATCATTTTTGTAAATACCTTTGTGTTTTTAAATTTGTCTTAGTTTGTTGATTTTAGGGGGAGTAAATAAATCCAAAATTTGAAAAATCCAAAAACATTGAAAAATTTCAAAAACACAAAAACAATAGAAAAGCAAAAATGAGTTTCCTGGCGAGCAAAAGAGAAAATGATAGTACATCAGTGGTCTGTTTAAATCTCTTTAAACCTTAAATGAAAAATGTTAAGCAGCTCTATATAAGATGTATCGGTAGGCTCACAATCATTTTAAAGTGTGCAGGGTGATATAAACTTAAATCGACTGAAGACCAGGTGGGAACCATTCATTGGCATATGGTCTTGGTACCGAAATTTCGTTTGAGAGATTGCCGAGGTTCTGAGATATTCGGTCTTTATGCTGCTTATCATCTGGGTATCATGGTTGTATCTTTTACCGAAAAATAACGGGGACGCAAGTCTAGATCTTCCATGATACTATACATACGTGTACATATTGCATACGACCTCAATAAGTGATCAACAATCACATGTCCAAACAAATAAGTGATAAAATATCACAAATTCTTTCCGGGTGTCAAGTTCGTCTCTCTGCTGTACGAAAGTACTGACCTGTTCACGGACTTGCTCCTGTGCCCTCATGCATCGAAAATCAAGTTCCTCATCAATAAGTGATTATATCACATAGGGCTTGTTTTCAATCAAAATAAGTGAGAATCTCACATCATATACGGTCAAACAGATGATAATCGGTATACTCACCGGTAAGATGAACCCTCGTGCATACCTTGATACGGGAATGTGTCGTGATGTGGATGAACACCGGTCGGTAAGTATAAATCATACCTTAACGTATCCTCTCGCCATGATTACATCTGATAAGTTGAGCTTATGTGGACAACAATACCGATAATCGTTATAGGATGCTTATCTTAATGTTAACTAAATGAACAACAAGAGCGTTTTGGCATGACCGTAAACTGATATGATTCTCTTACCCTCGAAACTCACAAAAAGAATGTTTGTATATATTTATTTACTGCTTTCAGTCTTTACATTTGAAATATTCAAAAATACCAAAAAGATTTTAAGTTTGTTTTAATATAAACTTTATAAAATCCAAAAAGATTTTATTTCTATTTTATTTTCGATCGTACGATGTTGGAGCTCGAGTCTTCGTTACCTGAAACCTGAACGGAAACCGAAAACGACTAAATCTTCATAAACGGTCGAAATTTGCAAGTTTTGAAAGTTAAAATTGAAATTGATAAAATTTGTTAAACTTTCAAACTGTCGGACGGTGTTTGCTTAAACAATGGTCACACGTGTGTCGTTTGTTTATGTTTACTATATTCCAAGCGGTTGTTCTCATTACGCGTTTAGATTTCTTGCATGTGCAGATTCTAAAGGCTAGGAGAACATGATCGATGACAAGCTTCGGAATGAAGACACGACGTGAAGGCACTCAAAAGACAAAGATGATGGAGTTGCCGCTGACCTTCAACACCACAAGGATCTCAAGTTGTAAAGATCAAGACATTCACGAGCATAACTCAAGGGAGAGCTTATGTTAAGGGGGAGTTTGTCAACACACTTCCTACATGAAACGGGGAGTTTGTTGATACACTTTCTGCTTTGAAGACGTGAAGACATTGAAGATCCTCCGACTTAGAAGACAAGAAAGGCGAATCTCGCGAGTAGCGTCCAAGGGGGAGTTTGTTGATACATATATGTGGACGCGACTCGACTCGACGCGACTTGGTTCGGTTCGACCCGGTTAGGTTCGGCTCAAGCCCGACGTCACGACATTCCTCCGTCGTGCGTCCCAGAGTTCGTCACGTGAAGCACGGAGCGCCGCGAGCCAGTTCCCGCTGCCACATCATCATGACATCATCATGATGATGTCATGATGATGTCACTATGTTGACTAAACTTCAAAGATATGCAACAAAATGAATTCTGGACGTGCATGCTTTAACCAGACTTCATGTTGGGCTTTTGCTTTGTCACATGGGCCTTTATGTTGTTGGTGTCGAAAGATGAGCTCGAAGGATAGTCCTTCGATGGATGTCTGCAGATGGACCTCGAAGGATATACCATCCTTCGAGGTATATGTGGATCATTCGATGGCTGTATGATCGAAAGATGATGTTTCGATCAGTTATCATGATCCTTCGTCCATACAACTTGTGCTGGGCATATATATACCCATGCAGTGTGTGTTCAATAGACAGATGAGAGATGAACACTAGACAAGTGTGAGAGCATACTGTAAACACAGAGAGCACACGAGAGGTTGAGAGAGTTTACATATTACGTTTGTAAACATTGTTCTGTAACTGATTCCGCGTTTAATACAAGATGTGTTAATCGTTGATACCGCGTGTGTTATCTTTACTTGTTTTCGTCTCTATCTCGGTTTGCTTATCTTGTTGGATTCCGCACAACAAGATTGGTTCATATACAAGGAAGTAGGCGTATAGATCCGTAACCGGACACGGGGACCTACAGAAGGAAATGCATCCACTTCTACGCATATTCCAGGTGTAGAGTTGGTTGTTGATCTTAATATTAACAATTTGGGTGTTAATGCTCGTGTTCCTGAAAATCCTGAAATGAGGATACACGATACCCATCCACAGCAGAATATCATAGGAGATGTCCAACAAGGTGTGCAGACACGTAATCAGCTGAGAAACAACCCGAGTGCTGGTTTGTATTCAGCTATTAGAGAATCTGGTCTACAAAATGATTGGTCTTTCGCGTGTTACGTTTCACAGGAAGAACCAAAATCTTATAAGGAAGCTTTAAAAGATAATTCATGGGTTGAAGCCATGCAGGACGAACTGCAGCAATTTCAAAAGCTTGGTGTTTGGAAGCTTGTTGAAAAACCGGAGAATTACAAGAAAATTGGAACACGATGGGTTTATAAATGCAAGAAAGATGATCGTGGAGTTGTTATTCGCAACAAAGCGAGACTGGTTGTTCAGGGTTTTCGTCAGATTGAAGGCATTGACTACAATGAAGTTTATGCACCTGTTGCACGTCTGGAAGCTATTCGAATCTTCTTAGCTTATGCTTCTTTCAAAGGATTCAAAGTTTACCAGATGGACGTTAAAAGTGCTTTTCTTCATGGTATTGTTCAAGAAGAGGTGCATGTCGAACAACCTCCAGGTTTTGAAGATCCTATTCATCCCGATCGGGTTTGGTTGCTCAACAAAGCTCTTTATGGTCTACATCAAGCACCTAGGGCTTGGTACGCAACCTTATCAAACTATCTTCTGGAGAATGGATTTAGACGAGGTCTTATTGATTGCACACTCTTTATCAAAGAACAAGATGAAGATCTTCTGCTGGTGCAGGTATATGTTGATGATATAATATTTGGGTCTACTAATGACTCTTTGTGCAGGCAATTCGAACGTGTTATGCAAGAAAAGTTCGAAATGAGCGCTATGGGAGAGATGAATTTCTTTTTGGGCCTTCAAGTTCAACAAACAGAGTCTGGGATATTCATCCATCAGACTAAATATGTTGGTGACATTTTGAGCCGATTCCAAATGTCAGATGCAACGCCCATTGGTACCCCACTTCCGCAGAATCACGGGATTACTCCGGATTTGAAGGGAGAAAGCATCAACTCCTCGTACTATCGTGCCATAATCGGATCTCTCATGTATCTTACCGCTTCGAGGCCTGATATCATGTACCCAACATGCTTACTAGCAAGATATCAAGCAAACCCGAAGGCCTCTCATCTGTCAGCTGTCAAAAGGATTCTACGCTATTTGAAGGGATGCCCAGACTTAGGTCTTTGGTACCCTAGGGATGATAGTTTTGAATTAATTGCATACAGTGATTCTGATTTCGGTGGTTGCAAAATCGATGGCAAATCGACAACAGCAGGATGTCAGTTCCTAGGAAATCGACTCGTAACGTGGCAGTGCAAGAAGCAAACGTGTGTTGCTACATCAACATGTGAAGCAGAATATATTGCTGCCTCGAGTTGTTGCTCCCAAGTTCTTTGGATACAACAACAAATGCGCGACTACGGTTTAGAATTCCTATCTACTCGTATTTTTGTTGATAATAATGCTGCCTTGCAAATCACTAGAAATCCTGTGCAACATTCTAAGACTAAACACATCGACATTAAATATCACTTTATCCGTGATTGTTTTGATAAGAGGTTAATCGATGTCGTTCATGTCCCCACTGATCACCAACGTGCCGACCTGTTTACAAAAGCTTTTGATAAATCACGTTTTGATTATCTTCTTTTGGTCAATGGCATTAAGGTGATACCCGAGTAAACTTCTTTGGCTGATCGTTTTTGTAAATATTTTCTTTATAAACTTTGAAAATTCAAAAAGATTTTAGTTTTCGTAAACTTTGCGAATTTTAGGGGGAGATATTTCAAGAAAATACAAAAACATTGAAAAAGTTCAAAATCCAAAAAGATGTCTTTACTTTCTGTCGTTTCGTTTTGAAAAATTCAAAAATTCAAAAACAATAGAAAAACCAAAAATGAGTTTCTTGGATAAAGGAAAATGATGAAATTCACTGGTGTGGTCGGTCAATGTGCTCAAAATGCAAAATAAAAAGAAAAATGATAAGTATCTCTACTAACGATGTATCGGTAGGCTCACAATCAGACTAAAATGTGCAGGATGATACAAACCTAACAGACTTCAAGTCAGGTGGGAACTGCTCATTGGCATATGGTCTTAGTACCGAAATCTCGTTTGAGAGATTGCCGAGATCTGAAATATTCGGTCTTTATGCTGCTTATCATCTGGGTATCATGGTTGTATCAAACCGTAAAAATAACGGAGACGAAGTCTAAGATCTTCCATGATACTATACATACGTGTACATACTGCATTCGACCTCAATAAGTGATCAACAATCACATGTCCAAACAAAATAAGTGATAAATTATCACAGATTCTTTGCGGGAGTCAAGTTCGTCTCTCTGCTGTACGGAAGTACTGACCTGTTCACGGACTTGCTCCTGTGCCCTCATGCATCTGAAAATCAAGTTCCTCATCAATAAGTGATTTTATCACATAGGGCTTGTTTTCAATCAAAATAAGTGAGTCTCTCACATTTTTATACGGTCAAACAGATGATAAACGGTATACTCACCGGTAAGATGAATTCTCGTGCATACCTTGATACGGGAATGTGTCGTGAGTGGATTTACATCGACTTGTAAGTAAAATCCTTACCGTTAATCGTATCTCTTAAATTATGATTATGTCTGATCAGTTTGAGCTTATGTGGACCACAATACCGATAATCGAGGTAGTATACTTATCCAGAGCTTTAAACAGAATCAAAATCATGTTGACTAAGACCGTAAGCTGGTATGATTCCTTGTCCTTGAGATTCACAAAAAGATTGCACTTGTACAGTTGTTTACTGTTTTTAACAGTTTTCCGCATTTTCATTTAGTTTACTATGCTTTAAATTTGCTTTTAGTATATTTGTGTAAAGTTCGTTTTTGATTAAGCCGAAGTTGTTGCTTGGTGTTTTCTACCGGAAGCCTGAAACCTTCTTCATAAAAACGTTCTTGCATTTGAAAATTCAAACTGAATGGAATTGTGTTCATAATCTGTTTAAACTGCAAAATCTTACCACTGTTTTGACTGCAAAATATTTTCAGCCTGGGTGTTGCTGTTTTGAAAAATCTGTTGGTGAAACAGACTTGTCGACGAATCACACTTGTCGACGAATCACAATAGTCGACGAATCAGACCTTAGTAGGCGAATCAAATCTGATTCGTCATAACACTTGTCGACGAATCAAAGGAGCCCAATTCTGTTTCGTCATGGGCTAAAAGTTTAGGCCCAAGTTCAAGCCCAAAGTTCTGTTTCGCCGGGCCCTTTTCTGTTTCGTCGAATCCTCTGATTCGTCGAAACAAGGCAGTGTATAAATAGGTCCCACTTGTTCACTTTTTCAAAACATCAGTTATCTTCTTCTTCACACATCCAAAAACACCAAACCTACGGTTTCTCTGCAAAATCGCTCAAAACATCAGTTTTTAGTCAAAATTTTACAAACTTCAAAGGTAGAAACATGTTCTGATTAACATTCCGAACACTTTGAACCGTTCGGTTTTTCATCCGAAACCCTTTGAAACCCTTGTTTTTCTTTGATTAAATATGTGTTGTTGTTGCATGTTTTTGTGTGTTTTCATTATAATCTGATAGATTTAGGTTATAAATGTTTGATTTACTTTGATTTGTTAGTGGGTTTTTATAACCAAAAACAGGGGTTTATATTTGATAATGGTATTACCTGTTTTTTCAAAGGTTTTTGTCCGGAAAATCATTTATAGGTGTTTATAAATGGGTTGGGTAAATAATGTTGATTGAATGTATTTATGTTCATATCTGATGTGTGTTTAAACCCAATCCGGCGAAACTGAGAAAACCCCCAAATTGACGAATCAGATTTAACCCTAATTCCGGCGAATCAAATATTCGACGAATCAGACGACGAATCAAACATGACGAATCAAAATGGAACGAAATAGACTCGACGAATCAAAAAAAGTCGACGAATCAAACCAGTCAATGGTCAACCCTCTGTTTCGTCGTTCAATGTTCTGTTTCGTCGTTGATCATCTGTTTCGTCGTCAATGCCTTAGCAATTTTCTGATGTTGCTGTTTGTTCACAGTAGACATGTTTAAATCAGTTATCTGTTATGTGAATACATGAAAGTGTATTCATACATGTCTAAATGCTATGTTATGTAAATTGTGACTTATTCTGGACATTTTCATGTACAGATGGCTCCTAAAGCACAGCAAGAAAAGGGAAAACGCAAGAAGGCGATCAAGAAAGAAAACAAAACTGAAGAAGAGATTATGTCAGAAAAACGCCATAATCAAGTTGCATATTTGGATCCGGAAGACAAGCTCGTTGAATTTAAAGATATGACAAAGTGGATCAGGGAGTCACGTATCAATTATGCTGTTACATACTCGACACCCGTCTACAAATCTCTCATTAAAGCGTTCTGGGATTCTGCAAACGTCGTTCAAATCGATGGAAAGGATATTATCAGAGGTCGTGTGAATTATCTATATGTCGTTGTTACTCCGGAGATATTGAATCAAGTTCTTCAATTACAAGATCAACCGAATGCACCATATTCAATACCAATCATGTGTTCGCGAGGCTGTTTATTAAGGATGAAGTGTATAGGAGATCTTTTCGTCAAACAAATCAACAAAGGTGATCTTCCATTAAGATACAAGTTTTTATTACATGTTCTTATTCAGTGTCTCAGCAATAGACGATCTGGATATGATATGGCGGGAGATGATCTTGTTGGGTTCATGGTTGCTCTGGTGTTAAACAAACCGTTTAGCATCTCGAAGTACATTTTTAGCAACATGAAAGAGAACATGACAAGGACTGGTAGTAGAACCACAGGGAACAAGTTTTGGATGTATCCACGGTTTCTGCAAATGATAATGAATGTTCAGCATCCAGACCTTCCTAAAGATGAAAATGATCTGTTGAAAATAGAGGCAATGAATTTCAACTCCTTACGACTAATCAAGACGATGGCGGCCAAGAGATACAAAGAAAGTGTTCCTCCAAGGAAGCTTTTTGGCGCTCTAGTGAATCCTGATTATGTTGCTCCTGCAAATGACAAATGGCGTCATGAAGACAGTCAATCAGACAATGAAGAACCTGAGTTGGAAAGGTTAAGGATAGAAAAATTTGGTCCTGACCCAGTTGATTCAGATGAATCTGGTAGTGATGATGATGAAAGTGGTGGAGATAGTGATGCAGGTGATGCAGGTGCTGCTGGTACTGCTGTTAGTACTGCTGTTGGTACATCAAGCAAGGGTGCTGTTTCTGGTACATCAGAAAGTAGTTCATCAGCAAGTGGTGATGATGGAACTGATTCGAGTTCTAGTGATCATTTAGTTGAACCTGGTTATGAAATGTATATTGATATACGTGGAGTAAGAAGGTATAGAAAGATTAGAACAGAGGATGATCCAGAGTATGTTCCAGAAGATCCTGAAGGTGAAAGGAGAACAAAAAGAAGAGCAGAGAAAGCTGTTGAAGTACAAAAGAAGAAACCTAGGAGATATCTGAGTACTTATACTCGGAAATCTGTGCCTCAGGAGTCTTCATCTATTGCTCAGGAGCCTGTTCAATCTATTCTTCAGGAGCCTGTGCAAGAAATTCCTACTGTAGTTACTTCAGCTACAGAAACTCCAGTTGCTCCAGTTGTTACACCAGCTACTGCTACTCCATCTGTTGTTCCTCAGGAAGTTCCTGTAAGATCTATGGCTTCAGCAATCAGGGCAACTACTTCGGAAATCAGTGCTGAACGTCATAGGACTTTTGCTGGATTTTCTCAAGATCAAAAGATCACATACTTGTTTTCTACACTTGAAGCGGCTGCTGATCGTCTTCAAAGGCAATCTCATTTTGGAAATCTCACGAAGCATGATCAACTTAAACAATCTGTAGAGATTAACAAGTTAAAGTCAATGGTTGGTCAACAGCAAACAGTTATAGAGCGACAACAAGGTGAAATTGATGCGCTTAAAGCTGAAAATGCTCGCTTGAAAGCTCTTGATGAAGAGAAAGAGAGAAGGCTTGCCATTCTGTGGGACTATCATTGTAAACAACAAGAGGTGTTAAAGAAAAAGGATGATGATACAGAAGATCAAGGAAATCCTGATACCTCTGGTACATCACAGAAACAACCAACCACACTTGCTTCTGAAGTTGTTGAAGTTCAACCTACCGTTGTCGAATCATCTCAAGGAACATCTACTGGAAAAGTTCAACAGATAGAAGGTACTTCTTCTATATTTAGCAGTGCTGATATTGCTCTACAAGCTGTTCATCCATTTACAGGAGAGTTGCTTGAAGAAGGGGAGTTAATAGAAGATCTTTCTCCGGAGCAATTGAGTATTTTACAATCTATGAGAGAAGTAGATGATGCTGAGATAGACAAAATGTCTACTGAAACTGATACAACAAATGTTGAAGAGATTGATGAAATTGTGGTTGAAGGTGAAGCTCCAAAGTCTACATATGTCAGAGAAGATGGTACTGAATTTGCATCATTTGATGAAAATTGGATGAAAGAAAACATTGATGACATAGATGAGCACTTGAAGAATAGAAATTCTTCTGAAAAAGACACAAATGCTTTTGCTGAATGGAGAAAACAGTTTTTATCCAAAGTGTCCAAGCCGTTACCTGAAAAAGCTCAAGTAGACTATCTGCAATTTGAAAAGAAGCCTAGTGGAAGGATCTTATGCTGGATGTTTGTTCAAGATATTCACTGCATTGCTATTAAACGTGAATTTGGAATTCTGTATTTCAATTCATTACTGAGCATTCTTTCCTTACCATTCTATGATGTTTCTGCGTTGACAAGGCTTCAGCTTATCAATCGTGAAAAATACGATGGCGCTACTTTATTTGAGCGTCTGGTGAAAGTAAACAAGAAGTCAGGCTGGAAGGATGAATCCTACAAGCCACAGTTTCTTGTTTATCAACCGATCAAGTTTACTCTTGATCCGGACACCAACACTTGCAGATATAAACTTGTTTATCAGCCACCGAGGGTAGTAGATAAAATCCCATTGATGCCAATGAAGCAGGATTTTCTGGAAGACATGGCATTGTGGTGCTACGACTCGGATACTCATGAAGCTGTAATTGTGTTCAGAGATGGTCGTGCTAACTACAGGATGTTGGATCCAATGTGGATCGTCAACATGTCTGAAGCTGATATTGGCAGATTATATCGTCATGATATTTTCTATGAAGATCAAGATGCACGCCAAGCGTTAAAGTTTCAGCGAGTAGCATGTTTTTGCTACTACAGGGGTATTCATTCGGGCAGTACGTGGTCCGAACAACACTGAAGGAAGATTAGAAGACCAAAGACGAGTAACAGACAAGGGGGAGTTTGTTGATGCATTTTTTAGTGTCTGTAACTAGTCTTGTTTTAACGATGTATTTTGTATGGTCTTTTATTAATTATCGAGTCTGTATGTTATGTTGACCAAGTCAGATATCCTCCTATCTACTTGTGTACAACTTATTTGTCTCTTTTGGTATGTAATGTATTAAGAACAATGCATGTTGCATTAAAGGGTAGTTTTGTCATTACTATGTTTACATGTTGCTGATTGTTGCTGTCTGATAACAGGAACAAACACAACAGTTGCAGTCCTCGACGAAACAGACTTCTGTTTCGTCGTAACACTTCATGGCGAAACAGACCATTGCTTCTACTTCTGTTTCGTTGAAGGTCATGACGAATCAGACCTTGATTCGTCATGAACTGACGAATCAGACTCTGATTCGTCATGTATTGGGCTGTTCTAGGCCCAATGTCTGGCCCATGTTCAGATTCGTCAAACACTTCTTGTGTTTCGTCGACATCAGTGGCCAGGGACTATATAAGCAACACTTTGTGTTCATTTGAACATAGAGAGATGAGAAACAGACCATAGTAACAAAACTCTGCCAAAATTTAGTCTGAACTGTGTTTGTATCAGTTGTTATCGGTTCTCATCCCATTAATCAATAGATTGTGTTTCATTGATTAATCCGTTGTTATTATTGCTATACATGTTTGATTTGGCATAGTTACGTGGATTCCGCACACGTAACCGTGTTTACTATAAACAAGAGATTCGGTTCGTAATCGATCCTCAGATTTCGGGACCTACAATTAATTTTAGGGATTAGCAATTGGTAGGTTATCTAATAAAAACTAAAATTTATTTTTCCATTTTTGGTTTCTGGAATCACAGTAATTTTCCTTCTATGATATTGGTTTGGGAAGTAGTGATTGCATGATATAATGTTGTGTGATATCATATGAAATGATATAATATTCTCCACCGGGCATCGATGTGACGGAAGTAGCCGTCTAGATTCAATGGTAAGTGCTCTATAATTCTTCGTTTGTATTCTTAAGATTTATTAATTACACTGACATATTCCTGGTGCAGGGAACTGAAGAATGTGTAGTAAAGGTTGATAACATGTTGGTTGTCCATAGGCTGATGCAGGTAACTAACCTTTTATTTAGAGATATTTATTCCTGCATCGTAATGATCTATTCCATGGCTGTTTAACCTTTTATTTAGAGATATTTATTCCTGCATCGTAACGAACATTGAAACGTTCTTGTTCTTTCTTGTCTGATAGCTAACTGGTTGATGCTTTGTGATCTCATGAAGATGCTGAGCTTCGACTTCTGAGAATATTTAACCACAAGATTAACAAGGTATTTGAGTTTTGATGCTTTTTTTCTTTGTTTTTTATTGATGGTTCTACTGGGCCTGCAAAACAAAACACACCCTTCAAAATTTATCCAGAAAAAAGGACCTGTTTGTTACATAACATTTTCTATTTTTTAGTGGAAGTTCACGTTTTTTTCTTTGGGTCGTTTTACATACCTTCACGACATGGATACTGTCTCCACCCGCTTCCAGGTCTGCATATTTTCTCTCGTTCTCTTAATTTTGACACACACACACTTAAGAAGTTTCGGTGTTTGTATTATCTATATGTGTTAATATGCGTTATTTTGTTTCTTTTGGTTTTAATTAGAGTAGAGATGTTTATAGTGCTTTGGAACAATACCTGGGATTGGAGCATCCTGATAACCCTCAAGTTCGTTGAATGCTGCAAATCAGGTACACGAGTCTGATGATTCTATAACAACCACATCTTGATGTTAGTGATCTGAAATTTTGAACCACCTATATTACAATTTCATTCGACTTGCAAGTTCTTTTTATTTTTATATCCAAATTATATGTGTTTTAGTACTTAGTCAATGATTTTCGCAACTGAGGAAAATGTTTTTGGTTTTAAATTCAACTCATTTGACATACAACAGTCAAATGTGAACTCTTTTTAAGGATAACTTTAGTTAAAGAAATAGAAATGTAAACCTCTCTGGTGAACACTCCTGTCCAGATGTATCCATTTCGACCCCTTTACTAAGAAACGGTCGATTCGGGTTATGTTTCATCTCTAGTGAGTCAAAACGGCAAGAATATACCTAAACAGGAAACAAGTCAGACAGATGGGCATGTAATTTATTGAAAATATATCTCCTAAATGAAAATATTCATAAGGTGTAATCATATTGGATTCATGAATGTGTTTATAGAAAATTGGTTCTTGTGAGAAAAAAAAGGTGTTTAGGTCAAAAGAAACAAAAAATCACATGTTTTTGACATTATTTTGACCCATTACCTGATTGATCTTCCCACTTGTATATACTCTAATCTAAACATATTATGAAGTCTAGCAGCTAACGGTTCGTATATGCAGAATGGAGACATGAGAAAGCTGTAAGAATGTACAGCTAAGCATGTGGAGATGATCGTATGGTTTTGCTAGTTGTATATTTCTTTGTGAAGAGAAGTTATACAGACCTTTGACATAGAAACTTACATGTCGCCTCACTTACGATCGTCGGACGCGCAGCGTCAGCGTCGTCGGACGCGCTCAGCAGCCTCGTTAAGTGCACACAGCAGTCGGACACGCGCAACAATGTCGTCGGACGCACAGGCAGCAGCGGCGCCGGACGCACAAGCAGCAGCGGCGTCGGACGCACACGCAGCAGCGGCGACGGTCGCGCGCAGCAGCTTTGTTGGATCAAGTTATTGGACCATGCTCACCCCTAATTTTTATTATTACAGCACTGGAACACCGAAAAATGGCAAAATAAAAAGTCAGAAGCTGGGAGAGCAAACCGCAAAAATGAAAAAAATGGCAATTCAGAGAGTTAGTTGTGATGATTCATTCAAGATTTGAAGTTTTCGAGAAAGATAATCTTGTAATCGATTCCTATAATACATTTATTGTATAAATAGTTATTCAAGGGTTTAACATTTGCCACGTTTTTTAATACCTTTAATTATTTTATAAGTTATGACGATCAAGGAAAGAAGTTTAAAGTAATTATTTGTTGAATCTTTGTATTTTCTTAAAAAAGGTTTAAAGTGATTAATTACGTAAAGTCTTCGTATTTTTTTTATTCCGTTACATCAAAGAACAATTTGATAAACATGTAGGTTTGTTCGTGAGTCGAATCCAGCCATAACTAGGTACAAGCTCGGCTCGAATTGTAAAAGAAAAAAAAAATTAAAAAGAAAATTTGTTTTCTTTAAATTTTGAATTACATAGCCACCGTAAAATTCACATAAAAATATGATTTTCAATTTTTGGCTTCTGCAATGACGATTATTTTCCTTCTATGATACCGGTTTGGGAAGTAGTGATAGCATGATATAATGTTATGTGATATGATGACATGATACGATGTATCTACGTTACAAATCGTATGCCGTATCTTACTTTATCATATCATATTAAATAATATCATATCATATGGTATCCAATCGTATCATAGCATTTATATCATTTCATATCAAAAGGAATAGAATACCATACACTACAACATAACACAATAAATATCATGCATTACGGTACAATCTAATGTGTAATATAGCAAAACATAGTATATGATATGATATGTTATAATATGGTTTCATAAAATGTAATATAGTATAATTTTGTATAATATTATCTTATTTAACCAAAGTAATATTAAGTGAATCTTAAATAAATATAGAGCGAATTACAAGTGTTGTACTTTATTTATTTAGAAAATTTCATACCTTGTCCTTTATTTTAAAAACTGATAAGTTTTTTACTTGATGTTTTAAAATGTTATACCTTATATCCTTTAGCCCAAACGCAACCTATGAGAAGACAAAACCAAATATCTAACTGAACTCTTGTGCGACATATTTAAAACCAAAGCTGATGAAAAAATGTTTTTTTTTCCTTGGATTTCCTGTCGATGTCCATTGGTAATCTATATGTTGGTGTAGTTTTTGTGTCCGATGTTGTTCGAATAGATTAGAATTTTTTTATGCTGATTATGTAATAGTTAGTGAAACAGTCAAACGAATGTGTATTGATCCGCTCGTTTGAAGTGGTCAAACGAGAGGGTTATGTGTTTGACCGTGTGTGTTTGCAAGAAAAGGGTTGTGGCTATAAATACCACCACTTGTTCATTTGCAAAGGGAGAGAGAGCTCTGAGAAAGAGAGAGTTCTCAGAGAGTTTGAGCTAAGGTTTTAGTGTTAGGCGGAGAGATCACCATTTGGTCTCTCCCCGGATGTATACTCCTTTGGTATTGTTCGGTTATCTTGTAATCAGGCCGATTTGTAATGTTTTACTACCTATTATTACAAGGAAGTTGTTTGTTAATCTCTAATCTCTCCCGTCTTGAACATAATCACTCACTAATCACGGGTCATGGTCTGAAATCTTGAACCTACAATTGATATCAGAGCCATGGTGCCCGATTTAGTGAATCTAACAGTTTGCTAAGTCACATGTGCTCTAGATCTGTGATTTTTGGGAATTTTTTTTTTGTTCGAGATGTAAAAGTGGGTAACATGAAGAAAAACCCAGATCTGGACGGGTCTAGGGTGAATCAGACCATACAAGAGGGTTAAAATTTATGTTTCACACAAAGAAAATCAAGTCTTCATCTTTCTTTATCATGTTTGAGGCGTGTTTCGTCAGATCTGCAGACTTGTTCTCCGCTGTGTTCTTGAGGAGTGTGGCGGCTGCTTGAAGAGAAACTAGGGCTTCCCAAAAGTGAACCACGAAGAATCCCTGATGAAGACTCTCTTGACGAAGAACCTTGGGAGTGCCGAAGACTTAGTGCCTTCACGAAGATTGATTCTTTGTGCCGAAGACCTTGTGCTGCCGAAGAGTCCTTCAGTGAAGACTCTCCACGAAGAATCAAGAGTCTTCGTTGGAGTCCCTATCCACGAACAATCTGAGTGTTCGTCCAGATGATGCCTAACGAAGAATCTTCATTGTTCGTCCATGATCTCTCACGAAGACTCCTTTTGGACGAACTCCCTATGTACGAAGACTCCATGTGAGTCACGAACACTATATATGACGAAGACTGAAGGCTCTCTCAACGAAGAATAAATGGTTCGTCCAGGTCAATACATCAACGAAGACAACACCTCACGAAGACTGAAGGTTCGTCAATGTGGCTATGATTGTTCGTGGGCAGGGGCAGAGAATGAATGTAAGTGGCTGTACCAGAAAGGATGAACGGAGTTAATTCCAGCGACAACAAAGCGGTTTTCCGGCAGTCTTTGAGAAAAGAGAAGGAGAGACTTGGAAGATGGTTGGCGGCTGTACTATAGTGTCTGCCGGTTGAAGATGTTTTCCGGTGAAATTAGAGGATTTAGAAGAAGATGACAGCTGCTGCTTGTTGTTTATCGAAGAAGAAGAAGAAGAAGAGGTCAGACAAGGTTGCTGGGTTTGTTGATGTCCAGTGGCGGCTGGATAATTGTTATGTCGGCTGAGGTTGAGGAGGATGTTTGATGATGGCTTGTTGCTGGGTATCGAAGAGAAAGAGGAGAGAGATCAGATGATGTAGCGGCTGATAAACAAGTTTAGGATTGTTGACTTCTGGAGTATAATGGGCCGATGACATCACATTATAAATTGAATTGAATTTTAGTTTGCAACTTGGGCCAGCTTCAACTTATTCATTTTACATTGGACCTCATTGGACTTCATGATTTATTGGACTACATTTGGGCCTACTTGTTTTCACATAATGGTGGGTAACAATTGTTATGGCCATAATTTATTTACTAGGCCATGCAGAGCATTTTGTTACCAAAAGAATTTTAAATGATCTGCAAAGTGGGGGTCAGGTGTTCACAAAATTTATCTGAATCAAGCTTAAATTTTTAATGTCAATTTCGGTCGGGTTCGGGAATGCACGGAATGATGAGGATGATGAAAACATGATTTTTCTTTTAAACGTGGGTAGTCACGGTTACCGGTGCAAATGTCAAAATTGGTGACGTGACTATTATGGGCCAAAAACGGTAAATTTTTCTTCCGCACGTGAAACTTTGTTTTGTTATCGGTGGTGGTACATGCTCGAAATAATTTTATTTATTGTCATATTCTCGCATTTGCTAACGATTGGAGGAACCTAGAGAGCCAAGACCGGTCCTAACGTGTTCACAAAGTCGAAGAGTTATGCCTATGATGGAAGCTTTCGGATTAGGTCTTAGCAGAACTTTGGGGGGATACAAGTCGGATCCTACGGGGCTAGGGGACTTTCATTATCAACTAGAATATGCAAAGAAGAAAGTTTCTTTCGTGATTTTTAGAAAACCGAGAACGTTTGAAAGATTCTGCTCAGTGGAGAGAATATGTTCAGTGTAGTTGACGACAGTTCCACTCAGTGGAGGGAATATGTCAAGGTGTGGACATTTTACCAAAGAAATGGGGGGATAAAAATTTTCATATGTTTTGGAATTTCTTCGGTAAATTTCTAAACGCAATCACGGGTGGTGGAGTTTGTGTTTTTCTGGTGATACCAAAGGTTCTGCGTGGAATGTTTTGCACAGACACATATTTGAGGATTTTAATAATTCTCCAGCAAGTGTGAAGGGTTTTGCACAGAAACATACAGGTATCTAAAGTCTACAGTAGTTTCAAAGCACTGTTCACTGAAGACCTGGGGAATCTTTATGAGATTTTACAGGGATCTGGGTGTAATTCAATTCTTTGAGTTCGTAAACGATGTACTTGGTCAAGCTGACATCCTGAGTACTGATGCTGAAGATCCGTAGTGCATTACGTGGTCAACTTCATAAAGGCGAGACAATGAGATCTGGATGTAGTTCAACTAAGCATGCTGGCTGAGCTTGCAAGTGATATACTCGTTCTAGCTGACTTCCTGAGTGTTGATGCTGAGGATCAAAGTGCATTACTTGATCGATTCCACAAAGATGGTTTACTGAAGACAGTTCACCGAAAAACTCTACCAATGTAGTATGCTTGAATAAAATGGAGTTCTTATGACACGATCAAGACTTGATGCAGTTTTTAAAGAATGGAACCCTTATCAAATGTCGGTTGGAGTATTGGAACATCAGCGGAAGATCGGTCAATTTAGCCTTGCGAGGAAATTGCACAACACCTAACCGGATACGCGTACTTTGAGGGGGAAATAGTATACGAAAAGCTTCAAGGGTTTGGTATGAAGATTCAAATGAAGATACTACTTACCTGGATCATCGGTCAAGGGAGAATTTGTTAACACAGAGAAGATAACATCAACAAATACTTGACTAAAGATCGATTGCAGTTACATTTTCAACATTTGACAGCAACGGACAAGGGGGAATTTGTTGGTGCAGTTTTTGTGTCCAATGCTGTTCGAATAGATTAGAATTTTTTTATGTTGATTATGTAATAGTTAGTGAAACAGTCAAACGAACGTGTATTGACCCGCTCGTTTGAAGTGGTCAAACGAGTGGGTTATGTGTTTAACCGTGTGTGTTTGCAATACAAGGGTTGTGGCTATAAATACCACCACTTGTTCATTTGCAAAGAAAGAGAGAGAGCTCTTCAGAGAGTTTCAGATAAGGTTTTAGTGTTAGGGGGAAAGATCACCACTTGGTCTCTCCTCGGATGTATACTCCTTTGGTATTGTTAGGTTATCTTGTAATTGGGCCGATTTGTAACGTTTTATTACCGATTAATACAAGGAAGTTGTTTGTTAATCTCTAATCTCTCCCGTCTTGAACATAATCACTCACTAATCACGGGTCATGGTCCGAAATCTCGAACCTACACTATAGTTGAATATCCACGCAATATAAAAACATATTTTTTATACATGGGTGATACGTCGGTAAAAATTCAACAATTAACAAATATTTTTTTTATTAATTTTAGGGATTAGCAAATGCTAGGTTATCTAATAATAACTAAAATTTATTTTTTCCATTTTTGGTTTAATGATAATAATTTTCCTTCTATGATACTGGTTTGGGAAGTAGTGATTGCATGATATAATGTTGTGTGATATCATATGAAATGATATAATATGATACAATACAATACGACATGACATGATATGATACATGACGATGTGATTGCATGATATAATGTTGTGTGATATCATATGAAATGATATAATATGATACAATACGACATGACATGATATGATACATAACGATCACATGTCATATATCATATCATAACATATCAATTAATATCATATGATAACCAATCATATTATATCATATCATATGGTAGCATTTATGTAGTATTGTATTGTATCGTATCATATCATATCAAATAGGTTCTATATGTTAATCACATGCCCACAAGGTTTTTATACGCGATTATTTTTTTAAATTACACTAAAAAACTATAAAACGAAGCGTTTCTTATCTCTCAAATGAGTATACTATAGCAATATTTTTTTACGGAAAAAAGTGATATAAAAAGGTTGTTTATGAAGGTGGTTTTTTATTGTATTTTTCTAAATATGTATTTATGTATTGTTAAGGTCCACACCGACTACCAACATGCCGGCTCGTTTACCAAATCTTTGATAACTTGCGTTCCGATTAATTACTTTTGGTAAGTGACATTAGGGTAAAACAAGAGTTAATCCACATTGTTGTAGGATCGTGAAATGACCTAACGAGTCGAACAGAAGAGTGCTCAGACAGAATCATAGGCGGGATTCATTGATTCTGTCTTTGTTTAGCTTGTATAACACTAGAATCACTATTAACTGTCCCTTGTATTGCTCAAAACGCGTTTACAGACTCGGAGACACCTCGACAGCACTTCAGCGTCGGAAACAAGAACTATATAACTGATTTCGCTTGTGAGATATATATAGGGGATGACATTTCGCTTGAAGGTGACAAATACCAGTTCAAGCGAAATCACTGTTGATTTCGCTTGAACTGATATTTGTTACTTTCAAGCGAAATAACACGTTTCAAGCGAAATCAGCTTAAAACAATATTCAAAACCCTAAATTTCTCATACTACAAGCCCTGATCTATCAGTTCTAATCTAAGACTCGAACGAAGATGAAGTCGACAAACAACTGCACCAACAGACTCCCCCTTGAATGTTGACGGAATCTTCAGTGAGAGTCTTCAACATAACGATTCTTCAATCTTGATCGGTCTTCTTCAGGAATTTCTCCCGGAATCATGTAACCGGATCTTTTCTCTAGCTCTGACCTCTTCAGACTCCCCCTTTCATCAAGCTGGGATTTCTAGTCTGGAATTAGTTATCGCCTTTGAAATCAAATCCTGGCTTTAACTCAGTTCAGCTTATCACCTACACAATTCTCACCAAAACATAAGTTTTTACTTAAATCAATAAGAAAAACTTACTAGTAATAGTTACATCAAGTTCAAATTAATGACCCTGATTAACTAATTTCAATTTTTTTCTTAAATAAAAAATTTTCAATTCAACACACACACTCCCAAACTTGTTCATATTGTTTAGCACTTGGAATTTCGAAAATCAGCTCATCAACATCAGTTGTGGAAAATCTTTTTGTATTTTTCAAAAGTTTATGCTAAAACACATAAAAAATCTTTTTGGATTTTTGAATGTAATTGTTGGTGCATTTGTGTCTGTACTTTGTCTGTATTTCGTCTGATTCAAAACGATGTCTTTGTTAGTCTTGTAAGTTTGACCAAGTCAACCATCCTCCTGGTTTGACTTGGGCAAACAGTCAACATTATGTTTGTAATGTGTTGGGTCGAAGGATGGTCATCGAAGGATCACTTATATCCTTCGATGATGATGATAAGCTCGAAAGATGGTCCTTCGATGGATGGACCACGAAAGATCACATCTTTCGTGGTACATGTGGATCCTTCGAGATGTTTCTGGTCGACAGATGATCGTTCGATCAGTCTGCCTGATCCTTCGACCAGACCTGCTGTATTGGGTATAAATACCCGTGTGTTGTGTTCAAGACGGGAGGACAGACAAGAGGAAAGACATAAAAGAGAGACACCCAGACAGATAAGGAACACACACACTTAGAGAGAGTTTACAGGACTGATTTGTAAACATTGAGCTGTAACCGGACCTTTCATACGTTTAATACAAGTGGTGTTAATCGTTGAGTCTTGTGTGTTGATTATTTGCGTGTCCTATCTCGGTTTGCTATCTCGGTTGGATTCCGCACAACCGGGTTGGTTTGTACACAAGGATTAGGCGACTAGATCCTCCCCTAGCCGGACCTATAAGTGGTATCAGAGCCTTGGCTCTTATCCTTGTTAAAACCGAGGTGTTTCTTACTGTTTTTCGAGATTGAAGTTTATATTTTCTGGAAAAACTTGTTAAAATCGGGTTTCGGTTTGTTGTCGGTTTGCAGAAATATTCATATTTCTGGGTTTGTTCTTCTTATCTTCAACCGATATCTTAAGTGTTCTTGGTAGTTTTCACCTTTTTGATCTTTAAAAATTTTGAATTACCAAGTGTTTGTGTGTTGGAAGTTGTATTTTGATTTAAATATTGGACATTACCCGGTTGGTGAAAAACCTTCATGTTCAGACCTGAAAGATATGGTCTGAACATACTTTCTGCCGAAAGTTCTTACCAACCCGTCAACTTTTCACCAACCTGTCACATTTGTCAACCGTGTCAGTAAGATCGAAGGATATCCTTCGAAGTCGAAAGATCATCTTTCGACCAAAGGAGGTTCGACAGATAGTCATCCTTCGAGCATCCTTCGAAGTGTGAGACTTATCTTTCGGTCCAAGGAATATTTTCGAAACATACATCTTTCGGTCTTCTGCTCATTTTCGAAAGACTAGGATCCTTCGACTGGGGAGTCTTTCGAAGTCATCTTTCGTGTTCATCTTTCGGTGTACAGTACTTTTTCGAAAGATAAGGATCCTTCGGTTGGAGAATCTTTCGAAAAACATTGTTCAAAATTCAACAGAGATCTTTCGAACCCTGTTGATCCTTCGAACAAGTGTTGATCTTTCGATCCTTAGTCTGTTTGTGTTTAACAGTTTGTGTTTTTCAAGTCTTTCGAACAGGTATCCTTCGGCTGATCAAAAATGAATTCGATGTGGGGTGTTCCGGTAAATGCAGAGATGTATTTTGGTACTCCAGCTCCGGATTCGGGTTCGCAAGCTAATGCTACATCTACCGGTCAATGGGCATTTGTATCAAATCAAGCTCCAAGTGTTCAAAGCATTTTGCTAAGCGAAAGTGAAACAGGAAGTTTGAATAGGCCTCCAAAGTTGATGCACTTAAGTGAATATCCGGGATGGTTTGGTAGATTTCATACATACGTTCTTGGTCAAAATACAGAATTGTGGTTGCGGTTCATTACAGATTTCGATCAAACAATAGAGGTTGCCGCATCATCTGCTGCCACGTTTGCAGATCTTACGGAAGATCAGAAGAAGGTCTATGATCTGGAAAAGAAGGCATACGCCATTCTCACTCAGGCCTTAAGTAAAGATATATATCATCAATTTGTCAGTTACAAGACGACAAAGAGGTTGTGGGACGCATTGAAGACAAGGGGCGTAGGAAATGAAGCGACACGTCAATTGAGAAAAGAACTGCTGAAGAAAGAGTTTGATGGTTTTATTTGTATGCAGAATGAATCTCTAGGAGATTTGACAAGTCGATTTACTCATTTGCTAACTGAATTGGCAAATACTGGGGTGGTAACGACTTCAGCAGAGATAGTGAAGAAGTTTGCAGATGCACTGCCACCTCAATGGAATAATTTCTTAGAAATCATGAGGTACAATGGCACTTTGGATACAACAAGTTTCAGTGATTTTGCTCAACTCCTGGAAAACAAGAATCAGGAAGAAACTCTCAAGGCGAAAAGAGTTGCAGTGCCACAAAATCCTGAAATTTATTATGGAACTTCCAGCACTTCTACAAAACCTTCTTCACACGCTCCAATTCAAACAGCATTTGTGTCTAGCACGAGCTTGTATGGCACTCCTCCTCCAACAACAGATATGTTTGGAAATCTGCTTAATCCAGCTCCTCAACCAGCACCACAACAGCAACAGCAAATCAGAACAACTGATATATTCGGAAATCCACTTCCTCCTCAACAGCAACAGCAAGCTTGTTATGGAAGTACATCATCTGCTGGTCAACAATCAAAGCCAAATACAGTACGGCTCGACACCTCAAGCTTTTCTAAAGTCAGTGTTGAAGTAGCAAAAGAACATATGGAGCTGCTAAACACTGTGGTGAGCGCATACTGTGGATTAGTGGAGGGTCAGATTGGTAATATTAATCTGACACAAGAAGACTATCAGCAGATAGATAAAGAGGAGATGGAGATGATGGATATTAAGTGGGCCTTTGCCAGTGCTGTTAGGCGAGCAAAGGATTTCATGGAAAGAACAGGCCGAACCAGCTTGGAAAGCAAGAAAGACACCAAGTATGGGTTTGATAAGCAGGCCGTCAAGTGCTTCAATTGTGGTGAACGTGGTCATTTTAAAAGGGAATGTACAAGGCCATCTCAACATGGGAACCAGAATCCCTTCAGAGGTCAAGGAAACATGGCTAATCAGAACCAAGCGAGGAACAATGATCGCACACTGGTGCCTGTCAACAACCAGAATCAACCAGGACCATCAAATGCCAACCAGGCACTTGTGGTTCAGGTAGACGAAGGCTGTGATTGGTCAATCCAGTTGGGAAATGATGCACCAGATGGAACAGCCTGTTTTGCTGAAGTGGTTAATGATCTTAAACACGCCAGTGGTGGAGAATCTTCCACCAATGGTAGTGAATCTTCTGAAGATGAAGACTCCTCCGGTTATAGTGGAAGTTCAGATGAAGAGTCATCCGCTTCAGGGAATGATCAGGAAGATGACACATCAGCTGCGTCAGTCGATGCTAATATTGATGAGCTATTGGAGGAAGCTGCAGCAGAAATTCAAAGAAGATCTATTTTGGTGGATCAAGCTGCTTATTCTTCGTCTTCTCTCCATTCAGCCTTTATGGCTAATGTCGACAGTTCATCAAGTCAGGTATGTGTCGATGAACCCACTTCTGTTAGCTGTGATAATTGTGATAGATTGCATGCTAGATGTGCTGATTTGGAAGCAAACATGTCTGAGTTGCAAGGCAAACACGATGCTTTACAAGCTAGTTTGTTTGAATTGCAAGACAAACATGTTTTAGTGAATGATAAGTGGTGTGAATTGCAAAGCAAGCATGAGGCTTTGCAAGAGAAATATGATGTGACATTTATTCACAATCAGAAATTGACAGTTGATCTTTCTAAGTGCACTGAAGCCAACATGTTTTATGAAAACCATGAAAAAGGATTTAAGTCAATGATTGAAACGTTAAAGAAAGATAAAACAGAGTTGACTAAAATGGTTTCCAGAAAACAAACTGACATTAATTTGTATATAACTCGTCTTGAGGTAATGCAAAAAGAAATGGCTTGTGTTAAAACAGAAAGTGAGGCGATCCGACTCAAGTTAGACAGTTATTTGAGTTCTAGCTATGTGTTGGATCACATCATTGATGTTCAGAAAGAGAAAAAGGATGTCACATGCATAGGTTATAAGAAATGTCCACCACCCGTGAGAAACAACTTTGATGCACTGCCTGATGAGGAGTATAGAACTCATTTTGAACCCTCTGTTCCTTTGGACGTTGAGGAATTTGCTACAGGACTCGGATACAAGAAAGAAGTATCGTCAGATTCAGATGTGTCAGCAGATACCTTTGTAGCTGCTGAACCAAATCAGGATCCTCCAGTTGTGATTGAGGATACTGATTCTTCTGATGATGAATCCGATGATACTGATTCAGCAAAGTCTGATGCGGTGATAAAAGATGAGGACATACCTCTTGAGAATCACATTCTGTGTGATCCTCCTGCAAAACCCGCTAAGACTATTGCAACTGAGTCCTCGTCTGAGAAAGAGTCGGAGAGTGTGGATTTGCTGTACACTCTTGTTGGTGATGATAAAATCTATTCAGACAAAGATTTTCCTATTAAAAATGTTAATCAATCTTTAATCAGTAAAGTCTTTGAAAATTCTACAAGTAAGTTTTTGGGAAAGACAGGACCACATGTTACAGTCACACAGTGTCCTCCTATCCCAAAGGCTGAAGTTAGAAAACAGTTTGGGAACAAGAAATTACCAACAGTGCCAAAACAGCAAAACCATACCAAAACAAATGGTAAGGCACCGACTCAAACTCAAAAGAAGCCGAATCAGAAGAAGAAGAAGAATGTGAACTTTGTGAAGTCGAAGGGAACGGACAAAATTGAAAAGTTTGCAAATCAATCTAACTTAGATTTTGTCCAGAAAGTAACAGTAATGAAAAGGAATGAACCGAATAGTTCAAAACCTAGTACCTCGAGATCACAAAGTTCATCATCGGCAAGACGATCACATGATACTTTGTTGGTACACTTTATGTGGACATGACTCGGCTCGGTTCGACTCGGCTCAGTTCGACTTGGTTTCGACACGGTTAGGTCCGGCTCAAGCCCGACGTCACGACATTCCTCTGTCGTGCGCCCCAGAGTTCGACACGCGAGGCACGGAGCGCCGCAAGCCTTTCCCGCAAAACACATCACCATGACATCACCTTAGTGATGTCATGATGATGTCAACACTTTGTCCTATATGTGAAATTGGTGAATGGTTTATAACAGAACCTTGTCTGGGCCGAGAACTCTTCAATATGGGCCGAAGACTTGTGAATGGACTTTGAACTATGAGTGGGCTTATACATCGACGAAACAGATAGATTTAGTATATGTATGTCGACGAAACATATGTGTTTCGTCGACTTTAGTTGTTTCGCCGAGAGTTGTTTCAGTTTCGTCATTGTCTGTGTCTCAGTTTAGTATAAATACTCTTCTTTGTTTCATTGTGAACCAGAGATGAGTGCAGAGAGATCAGAAAATACTTGTAAAGAAACTCTGTCAAAATTCCGTCTGAACTGTGTTTGTATCAGTTGTAATCGGTTCTCATCCCGTTAATCAATAGATTGTGTTTCATTGGTTAATCCATGTTATTTTATACACTTTTGTTTGGTTTGCACCGTCACGGGGATTCCGCACCCGTTACCGTGTTTGTTATAAACAGGGAATAGGTTTCTCGTTATCGATCCTCACCGGGAAAAACGGGACCTACAATTGGTATCAGAGCTTTGGCTCTTATCCTTGTTTAAAACCAAACTTATTTGGGTTTTTTATCAAGTTTGAAACTGATTATTTATGTTTTTCTGAAAATGGGTTCTTGAAAAGTTTCATATTTTTCCAGAAAATTGTTCAAAAATCAGTCAAAATCTTGTTGTTTTGCTATAAGTTTTAGTGAAAACCTTATTATTTTGCATTTCTACATATTTGTGTTCGGTTTTTATTGAAAGTTTAAGCAAAATCGTGTTTCGGAAAATTTTTCGGTGACCGGAATCATCAAATCTTCATAGTGTTCTTCAGAAATATTCAAAGTGTTCTTAAATTGTTGTTGTTATTTATGCTATACGTGTTTGATTTGGCATAGTTACGTGGATTCCGCACACGTAACCGTGTTTACTATAAACAAGAGATTCGGTTCGTAATCGATCCTCAGATTTCGGGACCTACAAGTGGTATCAGAGCTGGTTTAGATATTTAAAATATCTTACTGTTCAGTCAAAGGAAAGTCTCAGACAATAAGATATTTAAACCTGACACAAGTATGTTTGTTACTTTCTTATTTTCAACGAAACAGGCTGTGACCAATAATCAACTTTTACACAAAAGTCAAGATATTGTTTTATAAGTTACAACACTTTGTTTTAATCAATTATCAGATCAAATTCTCAGCTTATAACAAGAACACTTATGAATATATGAAGAACACACTCAAGAACATGAGTTTTCCGGTCAGTTGATAAATTACCGAAACACGAAAATACACTAGATTTTCACTAAAAACCCGGTTTAAAGCATGAACAAACAATCCAACTAGGTTTTTGATAAAAATCCTTATCAAACAACAAATCAGTTGATATATACAAACAAATCACTGATATATGTTTGATACTTGTGACGAAACAGATGTTGTATGTTGATATTGGCGAAACACTTGACTTGTTACGAAACAGATTAGTTGCTTTTGGGCTTCCAAAATGACGAAACAAAAGTGACCTTTTGGGCTTCCACTTTGACGAAACAAAGGTGACCTTTTGGGCTTCCACTTTGACGAAACAAAGGCCCAAACAAGATGATGAAACAGAATTCTAAAAGGCCCAAGAAGTTGACGAAACAAAAGTTTGTTTCGTCGAGTGTGTTATGGCAAAAAGACTTTGTGTTTCGTTGAAAGAGGTGTTGATTTGTTAGATATTTTCCAAGTTGTTAAATATTTGTTTTCGGCTGGACCTTATCTTGTCTGACAAGTTGACAACAATTTCAACTACAACTTTCAAGACTTCACAATTTTCAACAAAACATCATCAAATTATCACAAAAGTCAAACAAATGTTTTAATAATCAATTAACATTTTAACTCAAACTAATATTCAGATCAAACAACAATAAAACAACAGATTTTATGAATATTTTCCCAGAAATTATGATTTTTCAAGAACAAAGATTCAGAAAAACACACACAAAAACCTGATTAAAAACCGAACAAGTTTGAAAGGAAACCAAGTTCACAACAACCGATAAAACCAGAAATTGTAATTAATACACAATCTGGTAAATGGAAACAAGCTTGGAAACCGAAAACAGGTAAAGGTTCAGGGGGAGGCGTGAAATTTCCAAATCATCAAGAGATTGAAATTACATTTCTTGATTCTCAGGGAAGACCCAAGTCTGTGAAGGCTTGGGTCCCCCTCTCCAACTAATCTCTAAGTGAGTGTGCAGGATGTTCCAGGAGGAACTATCGATAGTCATCGGATTGTTGATAGTGGAGTGTCCATGCACAAGATAGGCGATAGAATAAATTGTTGCCTTTGATGGAGAGAAAAAGAAAAGAAGACAGAAGTGTCTGTCGAAAGAGATTGAAAGCTTCGACAGAATGAAAATCATTTCAAAATGTGATTGTTCAAGGCTTTGATCGGGTCCCCAGGGTAGATTCAAATCAAAATTGTGATTGAAGAAAATGTGTTTGTTGAACAAATCAACCGGGTGTGCGGATGCCTTGGCGTGGATTGAACAACCGCACACTACTTCTCAAAGAGAAAGACAAAGACCTTCGCTGGTGCAATGTGGAAGACCAGCCGGACCCAAAGGTTTATGATCTTGTTGCTGTGAAGAGATTTCTCAGTAGCTAAAAAATCGACTTTGAAATCCACACCGGGTGGATATCCAGTTTGGGAGAGCAATCAGATTCCTTGCAATGCACGAAGCAGTTGCAGGATACGGTTTTAAATTTCTAATCTCTCCTATACTTGTCGATATTTAAGCTGCTTTATAAATTGTTATCCTCTCGTAGCACTCTTTGGCCAGACAATGTTGTCATGGTCTGCACTGCTTACCGACATGCCAACTGATTTTTCCAAAATTCGATAAATCATTTCTGATTCAAAATTAATTTTGGTAAACGGCATTGAGGTAAAACATGAGTTAACCAACATCGGGAAATCGTTTTTGTAAATATCTTTGTGTCTTTTAAATTTATCTTAGTTTGTTGATTTTAGGGGGAGTAAATCCAAATTTGAAAAATTCAAAAACAGTGAAAAATTTCAAAACTCAAAAACATTGAAAAACAAAAATGAGTTTCCTGGCGAGAAAAAGAGAAAATGATAGTACATCAGTGGTCTGTCTAAACCTCTTTAAACTGAAATGCAAAATGAAAAATGATAAGTATCTCTACTAACGATGTATCGGTAGGCTCACAATCAGACTAAAATGTGCAGGATGATACAAACCTAACAGACTTCAAGTCAGGTGGGAACCGCTCATTGGCATATGGTCTTAGTACCGAAATCTCGTTTGAGAGATTGCCGAGATCTGAAATATTCGGTCTTTATGCTGCTTATCATCTGGGTATCATGGTTGTATCAAACCGTAAAAATAACGGAGACGAAGTCTAAGATCTTCCATGATACTATACATACGTGTACATATTGCATTCGACCTCAATAAGTGATCAACAATCACATGTCCAAACAAAATAAGTGATTTTATATCACAGATTCTTTGCGGGAGTCAAGTTCGTCTCTCTGCTGTACGAAAGTACTGACCTGTTCACGGACTTGCTCCTGTGCCCTCATGCATCTGAAATCAAGTTCCTCATCAATAAGTGATTTTATCACATAGGGCTTGTTTTCAATCAAAATAAGTGAGTTTCTCACATTTTTATACGGTCAAACAGATGATAATCGGTATACTCACCGGTAAGATGAATTCTCGTGCATACCTTGATACGGGAATGTGTCGTGTGTGGATGAACACCGGTCGGTAAGTATAAATCATACCTTAACGTATCCCCTAACCATGATTACATCTGATAAGTTGAGCTTATGTGGACAACAATACCGATAATTGTTATAGGATGCTTATCTAAATGTTAACTAATTGAACAAAAAGAGCGTTTTGGCGTGACCGTACATTGATATGATTCTCTTACCCTCGAAACTCGCAAAAAGAATGTCTGTAGATATTTATTTACTGTTTTCAGTTTATGCATCTTTGTATATATTTATTTATTGCTTTCCGTCTTTACATTTGAAAAATGAAAAATTCCAAAAAGATTTTGCTTCTAGTTTATTTTTGATTGACTGATGTTGGAACTCGAGTCTATCCTACCCAAAATCCTGATCGTAAGCCGGAAAACAATTGCACCTTCATAAAAAGTCGAAGTTAACAAGTTTTGAAAGTTAAAGAATTAAAATTGATCATTTTCTATACTTTCAAACTGTTGTCGGTCGGTGTTTGATTGAGATTTGATCTCATATGTGTCGTTTGTTTAATTTGTCTATATTCCAAGCGGTTGTTCTCATTACGTGTTTAGCTTTCTTGTATGTGCAGATGCGACATCAGAATCAGCTAAAGGCGAAGAGAACGTGTCAGATGACAAGCCGTAAAGTGAAGACACGACGTTGATGCAATCAGAAGATCAAGATGATTGGATTGCAGTTGATCACTCATCAACACCACAAGGATCTAAATCATTGAAGATCAAAAGATTCACGAGCATAACTCAATGGAGAGTTCATTCTAAGGGGGAGTTTGTTAACACACTACCTAAATGAAAAGGGAGTTTGTTGATACACTTTCTACTTATGACGCGTGAAGACTTTGAAGATCCTCCGACATGAAAGACACAGAAGACGAACCATCACAGAAGACGAACCTCACGAGTAGCGTCCAAGGGGGAGATTGTTGGTACACTTTATGTGGACACGACTCGGCTCGGTTCGACTCGGCTCAGTTCGACTTGGTTTCGACACGGTTAGGTCCGGCTCAAGCCCGACGTCACGACATTCCTCTGTCGTGCGCCCCAGAGTTCGACACGCGAGGCACGGAGCGCCGCAAGCCTTTCCCGCAAAACACATCACCATGACATCACCTTAGTGATGTCATGATGATGTCAACACTTTGTCCTATATGTGAAATTGGTGAATGGTTTATAACAGAACCTTGTCTGGGCCGAGAACTCTTCAATATGGGCCGAAGACTTGTGAATGGACTTTGAACTATGAGTGGGCTTATACATCGACGAAACAGATAGATTTAGTATATGTATGTCGACGAAACATATGTGTTTCGTCGACTTTAGTTGTTTCGCCGAGAGTTGTTTCAGTTTCGTCATTGTCTGTGTCTCAGTTTAGTATAAATACTCTTCTTTGTTTCATTGTGAACCAGAGATGAGTGCAGAGAGATCAGAAAATACTTGTAAAGAAACTCTGTCAAAATTCCGTCTGAACTGTGTTTGTATCAGTTGTAATCGGTTCTCATCCCGTTAATCAATAGATTGTGTTTCATTGGTTAATCCGTGTTATTTTATACACTTTTGTTTGGTTTGCACCGTCACGGGGATTCCGCACCCGTTACCGTGTTTGTTATAAACAGGGAATAGGTTTCTCGTTATCGATCCTCACCGGGAAAAACGGGACCTACATACTTCGGGGTTTGTTGAACGAAGATCATGTTTTGAATGTGGTACAATCGGGCATATTATTCGAAACTGCCCGTATCTTCATAAGTTGAAAGCAAAGGTTGATGATCCCCGTGGCCCAACTGACCGCAAGCAATCTGTTTCTGTAAAGCAAAATCCTCGACTCATAAGAGAAAGGGAAAAGAAACAGAAACGCCAACAGGTCAAGAAAATTGAAAAGGCGATTAAAAGTGATGTGGTTCAAAAACAATCTGTTCCAGTTAAACCAGAAAGTTCAAAAACTTCAAACAATCACGAAGTTAAATCTTCAAACAATCAAACTGGTAAAACTCAACAGACCTGGAAACCAAAATCTGTTATTGAATCAGGGGGACCATCACAATTTCCAAATCATCAAAAAGTGGAAGTTATTGTTGTTGATAAAAATGGAAGACCCAAGACCACAATGGCTTGGGTCCCCATCTCCAACTAATCGATTGAGTTTATGTGCAGGGTGTTCCAGGAGGAACTATCAGTAGTCATTGGATTGTTGATAGTGGGGCATCCAGGCACATGACAGGCGACATGAAGCTTCTCTACGACGTCAAATCTATTAGAGGAGGTTATGTTGCTTTTGCTGGAGATAAGGGTGGACATATTACTGGTGAAGGAATGATTTCCAACGGGGTTGTTAGCTTTGACAAGATCAACTTTGTGCAACAACTTGATCACAATCTTCTTAGTGTTTCTCAAATTTGTGACAAGCAGTTCTCAGTACACTTTGATGCTAATGGATGTTATGTGCTGAAACCCGGCTTCAAAATTCCAAAAGAATGGATTCTCTTGTCGGCTCCAAGGATAAATGATCTGTATGTCCTAGATATGAGCCAAGCTATCACAACGTCTGCACAAGCAACTTGTTTCGTTTCCAAAGCCACAGAAAAAGACACAATCTCTTGGCACAGACGAATGGGTCACATTCACTTACGCAAAATGAATCATTTGATATCAAATGAATTGGTGAATGGTGTTCCTCTTAAAATTTTCCATCTTCAAGACGTCTGTGTGTCGTGCCAGAAAGGAAAACAAACGAAGAAGCGACACCCTACAAAGAAAGTCAACACGGTGGCTGTTCCTCTTGAACGATTGCACATGGATTTGTTCGGTCCTGTCAAGCACAAAAGCATTAGGAATGATCAATATTGCCTCGTGATAACTGATAATTATTCAAGATTTTCTTGGGTGGCGTTCATGGCACATAAGAGTGAAACCTTCGGTATTATCAAAAACTTGATCATTCAGATTGAGAATCTCTATAACTTGAAGGTTAGGCGGATACGTAGCGACAATGGTACTGAATTCAAAAATCATGCCATGGCGGAGTTTTGCACTTCAAAAGGTATTCTTCACGAATTTAGTGCAGCTTATACTCCTCAACAGAATGGCGTCGCTGAACGTAAAAACCGCACATTGATCGAGACTGCTAGGACTATGTTGGTAGAATCGCAGCTGCCCATTCCATTCTGGACTGAAGCTGTGTCCTCTGCATGCTATACGTTGAACCCAGTCCTTACAGTCAAAAGGCACAACAAGACCTGCTTTGAGCTTATCAACAAACGGAAACCAGACTTGTCTTATCTTGAACCGTTTGGAGCTCCTTGCACAATTATCGATCCTAATGGAAAGTTTGGGGCTAGAGCCATTGAGGGATACTTTCTTGGGTATTCCACCCCAAACTTAAGAGTCTGGAATCTAGAGACAAAAAGGGTCGAGGAATGGTCTGAAGTCAGAGTACAAAGGCACACTTTACCAGTCAGAAATCCTGGTCAGCCTTGGATGTTTGAGTACGATGACTTTTTCAATTCGATCAATGTTGAAGCAGTTGAAGAAAATGCTGCGGCAATGATGTTTTTCGAGAGTGACAACGCAACAGATTCACCGTTGGTTCGTCCCATTATTGTCAATCAAGAACCATCTTCGGTGAACAATAATGCTCTCGACAATGAGGATTTTCATGATGCTTCCGAATTGAACGAATCTTCAGAGGATGATGAATTTCTAGATGCAGATCAAGAAGCTCCAACAGCAGTTCATGGTATTTCAGAGGGTACACCTCCAGTGGATGTCCCTAGAACAGCTGAAGCTACTGCATCATCCTCTTCGTCAATTCCGGGCCTTGAATTGATTGTTGATCTCAATCTCAACAATCTGGGTACAAATATTCCTGTTCAAGATAATCCAGAAACAAGGATTCACAATACCCATCCTCAACAAAACATCATCGGAGATGTACAAAGTGGCGTTCAAACAAGAAACATGTTGCGAAACAACAACAATGCAGGCTTGTATGCAACTATCCGAGAATCTGGTCAACAAAATGATTGGTCTTTCGCGTGTTATGTCTCACAGGAAGAGCCAAGAACTTGGAAAGATGCTTTGAAAGATAGCTCATGGGTTGAAGCAATGCAGGAAGAACTGCAACAATTCCAGAAGCTTGGTGTCTGGAAACTCGTAGAGAAACCTGCTGGATACAAAAAGATTGGTACCCGTTGGGTGTTTAAATGCAAAAAGGATGACCGTGGAATCATTATTCGAAACAAAGCAAGGCTAGTCGTTCAAGGTTTTCGTCAGATTGAAGGGATCGACTACAACGAAGTGTATGCACCTGTTGCACGTCTAGAAGCAATTCGGATTTTTCTGGCTTATGCCTCATTCAAAGGCTTCAAGGTATACCAGATGGACGTGAAAAGTGCATTCTTACATGGTGTGGTAGAAGAAGAGGTGTACGTCGAACAGCCTCCAGGTTTTGAAGATCCTATTCATCCCGATCGGGTTTGGTTGCTCAACAAAGCTCTCTATGGTCTTCATCAAGCACCACGAGCTTGGTATGCAACCTTATCTAATTATTTGCTGGAGAATGGATTTCGCAGAGGTCTTATCGATTGTACTCTTTTCATCAAAGAACAAGATGGAGATCTTCTACTGGTACAGGTATACGTTGATGATATTATTTTTGGTTCTACTAATGATGTTTTGTGTAGGGATTTCGAGCGTGTTATGCAGGATAAATTCGAGATGAGTGCTATGGGGGAAATGACTTTCTTTTTGGGCCTACAAGTACAACAAACTGAGTCTGGGATTTTCATCCATCAGACTAAATATGTTGGTGACATCTTGAGCCGGTTCCAGATGTCTGATGCAACGCCCATCGGTACCCCATTGCCGCAAAATCACGGAATTTCTCCAGACTTGAAGGGTGAAGCTACTAGCCCCTCATACTACCGCGCGATGATCGGATCTCTTATGTACTTCATAGCATCAAGACCAGATATAATGTACCCAACGTGCCTACTTGCCAGATATCAAGTCAACCCGAAGACCTCACATCTTGCAGCTGTAAAAAGGATTTTTCGTTATTTGAAGGGTTACCCTGACACCGGTCTATGGTACCCTAGGGATAATAACTTTGACTTGATCTCATTCAGTGATTCTGATTTTGGCGGATGCAAAATCGACGGCAAATCCACAACGGCTGGATGTCAGTTTTTGGGAAATCGCCTAGTCACATGGCAATGCAAGAAGCAGACGTGTGTAGCTACATCAACATGCGAAGCTGAATACATTGCTGCCTCAAGTTGTTGCTCCCAAGTACTATGGATCCAACAACAAATGCGTGATTACGGTTTTGAATTCCTAACTACTCCTATTTACGTTGATAATTCTGCCGCCTTACAGATCACTAAAAATCCGGTGCAGCATTCAACGACTAAGCACATCGACATTAAGTATCACTTCATACGTGATTGCTTTGAGAAAAGGCTAATCGATGTTGCTTACGTCCACACCGATGACCAACGTGCCGACCTTTTTACCAAAGCTTTTGACAAATCAAGATTTGACTACTTATTACTGGTAAACGGCGTTAAGGTCAAGCAAGAGTAAAACCAACATCGGAAAATCATTTTTGTAAATACCTTTGTGTTTTAAATTTATCTTAGTTTGTTGATTTTAGGGGGAGTAAATCCAAAATTTGAAAATCCAAAAACATCGAAAAATTTCAAAAACACAAAAACAATTGAAAAACAAAAATGAGTTTCCTGGCGAGCAAAAGAGAAAATGATAGTACATCAGTGGTCTGTCTAAACCTCTTTAAACCTAAACTGAAAAGCGATAAGCAGCTCTATATAAGATGTATCGGTAGGCTCACAATCATTTTAAAGTGTGCAGGGTGATATAAACTTAAATCGACTGAAGACCAGGTGGGAACCACTCATTGGCATATGGTCTTAGTACCGAAATTTCGTTTGAGAGATTGCCGAGGTTCTGAGATATTCGGTCTTTATGCTGCTTATCATCTGGGTATCATGGTTGTATCTTTTACCGAAATATAACGGGGACGCAAGTCTAGATCTTCCATGATACTATACATACGTGTACATACTGCATACGACCTCAATAAGTGATCAACAATCACATGTCCAAACAAAATAAGTGATAAATTATCACAAATTTCTTTCCGGGTGTCAAGTTCGTCTCTCTGCTGTACCAAGTACTGACCTGTTCACGGACTTGCTCCTGTGCCCTCATGCATCGAAAATCAAGTTCCTTATCAATAAGTGATTATATCACATAGGGCTTGTCTTCAATCAAAATAAGTGAGAATCTCACATCATATACGGTCAAACAGATGATAATCGGTATACTCACCGGTAAGATGAACCCTCGTGCATACCTTGATACGGGAATGTGTCGTGATGTGGATGAACACCTGTTGGTAAGTATAAATCATACCTTAACGTATCCCCTCGCCATGATTACAAATGATAAGTTGAGCTTATGTGGACAACAATACCGATAATTGTTATAGGATGCTTATATTAATGTTAACTAATTGAACAAAGAGAGTGTTTTGACATGACCGTAAACTGATATGATTCTCTTACCCTCGAAACTCGCAAAAAGAATGTCTGTAAATATTTATTTAATGCTTTCAGTTTCTGCATCCTTGTACATATTTACTTACTGCTTTCAGTCTTTACATTTGAAATATTCAAAAATACCAAAAAGATTTTAGGAGTGTTTTAATATAAACTTTATAAAAGCCAAAAAGATTTTGTTTCTATTTTATTTTCGATCGTACGATGTTGGAGCTCGAGTCTTCGTTACCTGAAACCTGAACGAAAACCGAAAATGACTAAATCTTCATAAACGGTCGAAATTTGCAAGTGTTGAAAGTTAAAAACTAAAATTGACAAATTTATTAAACTTTCAAACTGTCGGACGGTGTTTGTTTAAACAATGGTCACACGTGTGTCGTTTGTTTATGTTTACTATATTCCAAGCGGTTGTTCTCATTACGCGTTTAGATTTCTTGCATGTGCAGATTCTAAAGGCTAGGAGAACATGGTCGATGACAAGCTTCGGAATGAAGACACGACGTGAAGGCACTCAAATGATGAAGATGATCGAGTTGCCGCTGACCATCATCAATACCACAAGGATCTCACTTCATAAAGATAAAGACTTTCACGAGCATAACTCAAGGGGGAGCTTATGTTAAGGGGGAGTTTGTCAACACACTTCCTTCATGAAACGGGGAGTTTGTTGGTACACTTTCTGCTTTCAAGACGTGAAGACTTTGAAGATCCTCCGACATTGTAGACTTGAAAAGAAGTCAAAGACTTGAAGACACGAATGACCTACAAGATTGAAGATCGAGATCGAGACAAAGCTACAGCGACAAAGCTACAGCCAAGGGGGAGTTTGTTGGTGCATTTGTGTCTGTACTTTGTCTGTATTTCGTCTGATTCAAAACGATGTCTTTGTTAGTCTTGTAAGTTTGACCAAGTCAACCATCCTCCTGGTTTGACTTGGGCAAACAGTCAACATTATGTTTGTAATGTGTTGGGTCGAAGGATGGTCATCGAAGGATCACTTATATCCTTCGATGATGATGATAAGCTCGAAAGATGGTCCTTCGATGGATGGACCACGAAAGATCACATCTTTCGTGGTACATGTGGATCCTTCGAGATGTTTCTGGTCGACAGATGATCGTTCGATCAGTCTGCCTGATCCTTCGACCAGACCTGCTGTATTGGGTATAAATACCCGTGTGTTGTGTTCAAGACGGGAGGACAGACAAGAGGAAAGACAGAAAAGAGAGACACCCAGACAGATAAGGAACACACACACTTAGAGAGAGTTTACAGGACTGATTTGTAAACATTGAGCTGTAACCAGACCTTTCATACGTTTAATACAAGTGGTGTTAATCGTTGAGTCTTGTGTGTTGATTATTTGCGTGTCCTATCTCGGTTTGCTATCTCGGTTGGATTCCGCACAACCGGGTTGGTTTGTACACAAGGATTAGGCGACTAGATCCTCCCCTAGCCGGACCTATAGTAATGAAATGCAGTAAAAAAATATTTACACACACTATTTTTGTGAGCTTGTGAAAGAGGATCATATCAGTTTATGAGACCAATCACCAACACCGTTAAGCTTTAAACATTTTAAGCTCTAAACGATTCACATTGATTGACGATATTGTTGTCCACTTAAACTCAATCTAAAAACTTTCAAAAAGCTTACCGATACGTGTATATTAATTTTGCACTAAGTTCTTATGGACCCCAAGATCTCAGCATATCCCCTCATCATGCAATACACTGACTCAAGTAATGCCTTTAAACTTTTATCAACTGTGATTTGTGCGAAAACAAAGCAGAATGTTTAAACATTAACAATCAGGTCGATACTTCCGTATACGCAGAGAAAGTCCAATGTTTAAACAAAATAAGAAAATAAAAATAAGTTGAAGTTATTTAGGCTTTAACCACAAGGTCGATACTTCCGTATACGCAGAGGTGATCCAAAGCTTAAACGAAACACCAAAGAAAATAAAGCAGAACGTTTAGGCAATAACATCCAGTTTGATACTCACGTATACGCAGAGGATGTCCAATGCTTAAACAAAATAAAGAAATAAAACAAGTTTAAGTCTTTGCAAAATGAAATGCACAATCACAGTGATTTTTCAGCAAAGTTCTGAAAGTTCACAAACTTAACCAATTTTATGTCTTTCGACAATCAGCGATTACTGAGTAGTCACACAATCAAGAAGGACAAAACTAAGTACTATGCTTTTGACCATGTTTCCCACTAGAACTAGGCTTTTTCATTTAGGTTTGTATCGTTATCGCAAATCTACTAGTCTAGCTGAGCCTATCGTCACATCATTAGTGAGACCATTTATCACATTTTGACTTTACATTTCTTTAGCATGTTGTGACAGTCCAACTGATCTACTATCATTTCCTCTTTTTACAACAAAACTCATTTTTGCATTTTTCAAATGTTTTTGAATTTTCAAATTTTTACTCCCCCTAAAATCAAAATATGTCTCAATTTTGATTTTCTGGGAAAATTTGAAAACAAACTGTACAAGAAATGTGACAACATGATGAGAATCACTTCAATTCTCCATTCACTTGGCTTAAACAATCAGAACTCCCCCTGACACCAAAACATTTTCCCATAGTGATTTCAAAACACTTAAGTTTGTTTTAATCAAAATGGTTTTTCCGAAAAATAAGTTTTGTAACTCATTTTTCAAACATGGGGATCTTTCATCACCTTGTTCTCTTTAACCACTTGTATGATTTATCATTTCCAGATTTTTCAACACTATCATTTGTAGAAAATCAAGTACACCTTAATGTCCCTGATTTACCACATGTCAGACGAAATCACTTTCATGAATTTCTCAAGAAAGATGCCGATACCTGCTCCACTCTTACCAACCTGGGAGCTCCGGCAAGTCAGGTTTTTCTATTTAAACAGATTCACCCAAGACTGACGGTCCTTGGGTGATTTTGAATTCTTGTTCAACAATGGTGGAAAATTTGCATCATCCATTGTTAGACCAGAATTCTCATTTTTTACCTCAACAGGTGGCTCTTCTGGCTTTACCACGCCAGATTCATCGCCTGTACGTGGCTCGTCTGACTTTGAAGAGTCAGATTCATCGCCAAAACGTGGCTCCTTTGTTTCTAAAGAAACAAATTCATCATCACCACCAACTTTCTCTTTCTTTACTCTCTCCTCTGTCCTCAGATTTGTATCTGATGAATTCGTTTTGCTTGATTTATCATTCTTTGGCGAGCAAGATGATTTATCAGAACTTTTATCTGTTTTACCAGTTGTATCCGAGGACAAAATCCTTACGAGATACTCTCTCGCTTTCTTCCTCTTTTTCCTCAGTCTGTCTTTTTGCCCTTGAGAAAGCTTTACTTTCTTTTCTTGAACTTTCTGTTCTTGAACTTTAGGTTCTTGAACTTTCTGTTCTTTGGGCTTACCTTTGACCTTAACTGGTTTCTTTGACACTTTCTGAGATTCAGCCCTCGATATTCCCTTTGATCTCATTGGGCAATCCCTGGCAATGTGTCCTTTGATATGGCAGTTATAGCATCTTCTCGTCTCATAACTCCAACTTTGGCAGTTAACAGCAATGTGTCCTCGAACACCACAAGTGTAACACACTCTGTTATCGTACCAATCACCACTTTCAGTCCAAACATTCAGATCATATCACTGTTTGGCTTGGTGATAATCATTTCTCCTCTTGTTTGCTGGATTTGACTTTTGAGCACTGTGGTCAAACCTGCGCCACTTATTACCAACAGTTTTTGAGTTTTGATTTTCTAATTTTTGTGATTTTTTATCACGATTGGATGATTGAACTGATGAGCTTTTATTTTCTTTTTGAACATTTTTCGGTTTTTTATCCTTTTGTTTTTGTTCCACATTCTTCTTTACAGGTTTTTGCGTTGAGCATTCACCTTTTTCAGTAGAATGTAGAACAGTTTCTTTAAACATTTCATTTAATTTCAAAAATATTTTTCTTTTTTCAACTCCATCATCAGTTTTCTCATCACAATCTTCAATTTTGACTTTGTCAAAATTTGTGACATTGTCACTTATTGGAACAGAATTGATCGGTTTTGGACAAGGAATCAAAGAAGTATTCTCAAAACCTTTCAATTTCTTTTCAAGCTCTTTGATTTTATTCCGAGCATTTTCAGCTTCTTTTTCAAGTCGAATAATCGTCTGAAGATGAGAATTGATTACTTTTTGTTTTTCAATATTATTTTTGCTAAAAACAGATCTCCCATCTTCAAGAATCTTTATTTGACTTTGAAATTCTTTTTCAGTTTTTACTTTTTCATTTTCAAAATCTTTTTCCTTTTCTTTCAAAAATTTGTTTTCCAATGTCAAACTGTCCAAATCACTTAACAGTTTGACATTTTCAGATTTCAATAACTCAAAATGTTTCTGCAGTTCAAGAATCTGTTTATCATCATATTTCTTTTCATCCTTCAAATTTTTGATCTCCAATGTCAAACTCTCCAAATCCTTCAAGAGTTTGTCATTGTCAGCTTCAAATTGAACACATTTTGAGCACACAGATTCAGAATTTGAAGATCCAAGCTTTTATGATTCTTCAGTTTTTGAAATTTCCTTTTTCTCTATCTTGTATGTTCCTGCACAAAAAATTTTAACGAAATCAAGAGGATTCTCATTCTCATCAATATAACAACCCCTCTTGTTATCATATGTTAAAACATTTTTTGCACTAAGACATACATCAACTCTTTTGTTCATTTCGTCAATCACTTCCAAACTCACTTTATCAAATTTTCCTCTTATTTTATTCATCAATTCTCTCTTTTTCTCATAAATTTCATTCTCATGAGTTTTAAGTTTGCTGATTAAACCTTTTAGATGTAATTTTGAAAAACTTGAATCCTTTTTTAAATTTTTCAAAAATTCAATCCATTCAACAGGTAATGCATCTGCAAACTTGTCTATTTTTTCAGCATCTGTCAAAAATATATCATGATCTTTTAAACGATCAAGTAAGACTTCATATCGGTTTATCAGATCATCCAATATTTCATTTTTCAAGCACACAAAGTATTTATATATTTTCACCCAACCATCCTTTCTCACATTTCTATAACTATCGTCCAAATACCCTCGATACCAATCATTCAACCTATCAAGATCATGATTTTCCATCTCATCAAACTCTTTTGTCATATTTCAAAACAATCTACAATCAGTCACCTTCAAGCGAAATCAATAACTAGACAACTTCAAACGAAATCCCAATTCAAGCGGGATAACAATCTGAAGTGGAATCAACACCTTGAAGTGAAATACCCTGATTTCGCTTGAACGGTTTCAAGCGGAATAACTACCTGAAGCGGAATAAGGAGCTTTCAAGCGGAATAAGGACAATTTTTCAAGCTGAAACACAATTTCAAGCGAAATACCTTATTGTGGGGTGCATGTGAGTCCCAGTGAGGCTTAACAAGTGAAGAAGGGGTTCTGTTCTGTTATTTAATCAGTGAGAAACGTAACAAATCTAAAGGAGTCCTAGCAGTGACTGCTTCCTACACGGATGTGATCTTTTCTTTTCCCTCTGAAACCTTTCGAATCTCGATGCTATCGAGTATTATCTGAACACCCATCTGAACGCCTAGCAAACTGTCTAGAATGTTGGTGCTTGTACGAACATCCCTGAGTTGGATGTTGCAACGACAATGATTGATCTATATCCTTCTCACCTTTCTTCGTTTGCGGGAACTTAACGTATTGACGTCTTAAATCCCGAAGTGCGAACACTTTTGCAACACTGTTGGATAAGAGGGTAAACGTAGTACTTTACTGACTTCAGCATTTGAACGACCCTAGTTACCGGCAATGAACATCAGCGATATGACTCCAATCGAATCCTTAACCCTAGTTAGCGACTCATAGGAGACAACTCTTACGAATCAATCGGGACATAATCGATGACGATAGACTGTAGAGCGGAATGTGTAATCGCCCGCACCACGAGTAGTGCCTCAGGACGTGACACGGAATGTGAAAAGATGGACCCTGTTGGTGAAAGGATGCAGGACACCGTTACAGGCAACAACATTAGAGGCAACAGTTACGGCAACATCAAGGTACTCGTAATCATAGCCTACAGCATGGAAGATGGAGGTACCTACGACATGGACTGGCCGTTGTTAAATCAAAGACGACACACAACCAAGGGAACGACGACAGTACTGGAAAATTCTCGTGACAAAAACAACAAACACTGGGAATGATGCTCATGGAAGGGCATTTAGGATTGGCGTGCCGACACCAGGATATTAACAACGTGGTAGCTTGTATGGGTAGCAAATCGCTTCATCTCGGTTCTGTTTAACTTTGATGCTTCTCGAAACCGAACCTGTTGTGGAACCGGCTGATGGCAAGTCAATTGGTGTTTCGTGCGTTCATTAGGATGCAAACTCGACCTTGTGGGACAAGTGTTCGACATCGACCTTCCTTCTACTACCCTTGATGGTTACAATGCAGTAGTTAGTGTGGATGGGTTATCCAGAAATCGCGCGTATATACCCAGTGAGGAGAAAATTATGTGTGGAGAATCGTTATTTGTTCTAAAGCATCAGAGTGGTTCAAAGGTTAGCACCATTTCAGCTATGAAGGCGAGAAGCGCCTACGGAGGCATTACTTCGTTACGTTAGCAACCGCTATTGATGTTAGGGCTAAGGAAAAGAGGATCGAGGATCCACCAATTGTTCGTGATTTTTCTCGGTGTGCTACTCGAGGAACTTTCAGGTTTACTTCCACAACTGTTAGGTGAAATCTCAGTCTGATCTCATGCCAAAGGTAGCGCCGACTACACGTACTCTTACCGACTTGCACCAGGAGGGTTGCAAGAGCTGTCTAATCAACTACAGGAATTGTTGAGCAGGAGTTTTGTCGGACCTAGTTTTCTCTCGCTTTGGGAGCCCAGTTATATCCGTGAAGATAAGCCTTATCGTTGGACATGTGTACTGATTATCGAGAACTCAACAAAGTAGCAGTCAGGAACTGTTTGCCTCGACCATGTACTGCCAGCCTGTCGACCAGTAGCAAAAAAATCAAGCTTCCATTCGAGGATTGACTAACGAACGAACTATTGTCAGATGTAAGTCTAAGGGGAGAATGTTCCTACAACGGCACATCAAGCGCGGTGTGGCCATTATGACGTTGTATTCCATGACCTTTGGGTTAATCCTCACACCAGCAGCTTTATGGATCACATGAATCGACAATGCTTATTGACGACGTGTTGAATTATTTCCAGAAGAAAGGAACATCATGGACGGCATCTGTATCTTATTTTAGCGCTCCTGAGGGAGGAGCCATTACGTGCGAAGTCTTGTTAAATGTAACATCTGGATTCGAGAGATACGTTTTGAGTATGTAAGCAACGAAGTGGGAACACACGTGGAACTTGCTAAGATCCATTTCGTTAGAAACTGATCGACACCAAAGATCCCTTCGAGGATACAACAATCCCTTGGTTTCGCTAGATACTATCGCAGATTCATCACAGGGTTTTCGAAGATCACGTAGCCTAAACCTCTTTAGCACAGTAGGGTGCTGTGTTCGTGGAAGACAAAACAGGAGGACGTCTTATCAGCCTTTGAATCCCAACCATGCAATACACTGAGCATCGTATCCACCCTAAGGTTCGGGTGATCTAGTGGTATACTTTAATGGTTCGAATCAAAGTCCCAGTTACACATCGATGCAACATGAGAAAGCGATGGCTTACGTATAGACTTACGAGAAGAACTGCACGATACGCAACCTGTGATGGAAATCCTGATCCTCGGATTTAAGTTGGAGGCATTACTTGGACGGTACCAAATGTGATATCTAGACCGATCACAAGGGCCTCCCGTGTACCTTTATTTCAGAAGAGCTAAACATGTAGTAGCATCGTTGGATGGAACTTTTGATTACCATTGTGAAACCTGAACGTGCACGACCTTTGCAGCTCACCATCGACTCTAACCTACCAGATCAGATTCGCTCAGTTCAAACTGGAGAACGGAAGAAAGAGAAGTTTCAAGTTGAAGCCATGCGGGGTATGGGGAAGCAACCTTTGGTAGGTCGGACGATATGCGCTACCTCATGGAACGAATGTGGATCTTGTTATATGGCAACCGTAGGTAACTTGAGTCAAGCAAAGCACACCTGCCTTGATATTCTAGTCGTCTTTGTTTTGGTGGGAGATAATAGGATCTATAAATCCTACATTAGTGATCAGGCATGAAGGCTCACCTGGCTATGTATATGAATAGTGCTTGACTTGTGGGAAAGTCAAGGAGAAGAATCAGCAACTAGAAACACACATATGGAAATGAGAATAGACTACCATGGATTTTGTTGCTAGTCTGCTTACAACTCGAAAGGGAAATAATATCACCTGGGTGATCGTTGATTGTCTCACATTACCAGCACCTTTTCTTACAATCAAGGAAGCTGACGACTCATCACAACTGTGAATGTTCCTCTGAGAGAGGCGGCTTTTAGGCATGAGGTGCCAACTCCCGTTACCCCTGGTTTTGATCAGGCACCACACAACACTCTCGACTCACGTCTAGACATGAGCATTGCTTATCACTGCAGGATAAGCGGTCTGAGTAAGCGAGCCATCCTGACACTCGAAGACATGCTGTGAGCATATGGGTGATTGACTTTAGTAAGAGTTAGAATGACATTTACCTTTAGTTGGGTTCTACTACCGCAGTCACCGTATTAGTAATTAGACAGCTCTGTATGAGGCGTTGCATGGACAATAATGCCATTAGTGTTGGGTTAACGTGGGTGACAACCTAACCACAGATCCAGAATTAGACTCGAACCAATTGGAAAGATTGTTGGGAAACTGATAAGCTTAGGAAACACTGGGATTTAGTTGTAGGCGATTGTATCTTGTCAAAAATCTCACCCTGAGAGGGTGCGGTACACTATGGAAAACGTGGCAACCTTAGTTTACGATGAGTTTGGACATCTAGATTTCTGGAACGGATCGGCAACATACTCACAAACTCAAGTTACCTGATGTATAGGGTAATGTTTACGATGTCATTATGTATCGAATCTAAGGCAGTGTTTGACCGACGAAACGCTTGTGATACCCTTACTAGAGTCTGAGGATAATGACAAGTTGTAGTTGTTGAGGAGTCTACTAGAATCATGGACTGGGACGTTAAGGTTCGTTAACATAGTCAAATTCCAATTGTGAGTGCTCGTTGGAACTCAACACGTGGACCGGAGTCCACATGAGAATGCAAGGATCAGATGAAGCTTTATTATCCTCGGTTATTCAAAGTTCATCTAACTTCAGATGACATTGTCGAATTTCGGGACCAAATTTCTTTCAAGTTGGGGATGATGTGGCACCTGGGGAAAATCCACAGTCACCTTGATCTAACACCGTACTGTTTTGGATTGCTTATCAAATTTCGGGATGAAATTTCTTTCAAGTTGGGGATAATGTGACAACCCGAGATTCCAAGACCTTCCCTTTGCGCGTCATCTGTTTTACAATCCTGTTTTACATTTTGTTGTGCGATGTACCGCGTATTCTATTTTAAAATGATTTCAATATAAGGATTGGGCATTCATTAATTCCTATTAAAAGTAATGCGGATCATGTGAACATTCATTTGTGCTCTCGGCCCAATATTATCAAGGATTGCATCGGTCCAAGGTTTGCATGTGTTATTGTTTCAAGAATTGTCAGTGTGTTTGTCGGCCAATCTTGCTAAGTCATTTGAGCCGAGTGGATTCAAGGGTCCAATCAGATCACTTTTCCTGCTCAAGTAAGCTTCTAGGTCCAATAGAGATTTGGTGGCCCATGTGCTAGTTTAATTAGAAACTTCTTATAATAAAATTTGGTGTCCGACGAAATGCGGTACACGTGGACTCTACGAAAGTCCAGACTTCCATCCTCACCGGCCAACTGACGAAAGATGGGGTTTCGTCGGGGTGGTTATTCGCTGAGATGGGCTTCGGCCCAAACGGAACCAAGATACGTTACATTCATTATTTAAACCCAAACCTGCACAACCCTAGATCCCTTTAACTCAGCGACGGCAACGCTACCCCTCTCAAAGCACTATCTGATTCGATTGAGTTTATTGGGTTAGTAAGTCCTTATGTATGTAATTCTTATTGCTGATTCTATTTTTGTGTGATATTGGTCAATAATATATATATATATATATATATATATATATATATATATATATATATATATATGTGTGTGTGTGTGTGTGCATGTTCTATGAAATCATGATGTGAAATTATGGGTAAATTATGTGATGGATGGATATGAGTTGAGAATCAATTTGGATAATGATCACCTTATGTTGTCGGCCATGTTGTTATGTTTGCATGAAGAATCGTTAGAGGTCATGTGATTGTTTAGCCATTGTGTGTGCAACTTGTTAATGCCTTGTAGGTGTAATCATAGATTTGTATGATCTATTGCTAGAAACAATAAAGACAATGAGGATGTCTAGATTCGTTTTAGATAAACATGATGATTTGGTAAGTTTTAATGATAAGTGGTATTGCAAACTAGTTTTCTTCCTGAAATCACCTTCTCCATCAAAATCACTAGTTTTCTTCCTGAAATCACCTGATTTGGGCCTCTTGAAGATGGTTCTCACATGGTTGCTTATGCAAACTATTGTGTGACATCATCTCATCAATATTGGTTCAGATATAAGAGATTTCCACCATGATTCAACTAAGTTTTACAAGATTTCAACACTTTTCATCTCTTTTCAAACTTTTCTTCAACATTCTACACAAAACCGATGGAATCCTTACTCATTCAGACTCTCCAATCATTCTCTAGTTGAGAGCCTGCTTGAAAACGGATTTCCACCGGAGAGACGACCGATTTACGGATTGAACATGAAACTCCATCATGAACAGTGAGTCTGATCGAATGGGGGTGATTCCTATCCGATCGAACGAGCTGGACCTTGGTGTGTTTCTGTTGTTCGACACGTCATCACACCATCTCCGTTAAACTCAAAACTTTTACTTAGAAAATATCACAAGGATTTTCAAATACCAGCTCGCCCACTCGAAAGGCCATCCGATCGGATGACCATCTGATCGAATGACCATCCGACCAGGTGACCTATCCCTTATTATTCTTTTCAATAATTAACAATTTTCCAAAACACACATTCAGTCGAATAGCCATCCAATCGAATGGCCATCCGTCCGGATGACCATCCGATCGGATGACTTGGTATCCATACTTTGCATTATTTAAATGCTACAACGAAAAATTTAAAATTTTCAAACGATTTACAAACACCCACACCTCATTCGAATGGCCATCCGTTCGAATGGGTTATCCCCATTTGTTTGGTTCACCATTCGACACACTGTTACACGCTGTTCAGCGTTTACGCTACCGTTCTATGCTCAGGCTAAACTCCCACGCGCTCCCTTCAATCCAAGTCTGTGTTTACTAGCTAAACACGCACTGTGAGTATACTCGAACCCATTTTCTTTTAACGCACTTTTGGGTGTTACATACGTTCTCTATCAAAACACAACAACACACAACGCAAACACTTTACAACGCTAACCGCCCTCGCATGTTATACGTATACTTGAATGCTTGTACTATGCTTATACAGTGTTACACTATACCGCCTCTAGCAACGATAGTTCTATAGTTTGGACTCAGCACCTGTCGTGGACAGGGGTTGCTAGGGATCACAACTCTTTACTTCACTTATCCGCTGGACATGTGTCGCGCATACTCTACAACGCAGTCTTGTGGTTAAGTGTGAACATAGTTTTGATAGTTACTTGTTTCACCCGTTACGTGATACATGCTGGTTATGCGTAAACGCTTTTCGCTACTATATGCTATTCAAACTTGTGTACTCACCTTTACATTTTATGTATTGACTTTATTTTAACGTATGTGACATGCTAATAGGATGCTATGCTTGCTGAAACGAGTAGGAAGTCTGGAAACCCACAATAAAAATCTGAGTTGTCGGAACAGTGTTATGTTTTTGAGACTTATATCTGTGATGACTGTCTTTGCTTTATATGTTAATGGTATGGGACATTAATGTTAAAGGGGAAGGTTCATTTGAGAAGAAAATTTAATTGAGAAGAAAAAGAACAAAGGGTAATTTTGTAAAACATTCAATAGTTTTTTCACTTATCTCATTTATTATCATTTTTTTACTAATTAATTAGTCATAAAGATTATTATCCTCCACACTAATTTTTTTTTGCCTACACACATCAAAAGTTGTCCCACATATTTCGAAATTCATCCTACACGTTGAAATTTATCCTACACAACTCGTAATTTATCCTACACAACTTCTAATTTATCCTACACTTTAAATTATTTTATTTTATTTTTTTTGAATATATATATTTTGAAGATAAGTTACAAAAAAATTAATGTATTAGCTATTAAAGAGGAAGACTACAAATTAATGACATATGTAGATTTACCAATATACCCTTATAGTAACATTAAATACTTATATTAAATGAAGTAAAATAAAGCATTCTTATTGGTTGAAATTTGTTCTTTTTTCTTCTTACAAAAAATTTCTTCTCATTTGAACTCTCCACTAATGTTAAATATATTGTAATAAATAGTTGTTATGGATCCTCTTGGACAATCTGTTTCGCTCAGTGCCACGCCCCGATGTTTCCGCCATCGGTTGGGGTGTGACACCCCTAACCGCGAGTACATCTGATTAGTTGAGCTTATGTGGACAACAATACCGATAATCGTTATAGGATGCTTATCTTAATATTAACTAATTGAACAACAAGAGCGTTTTGGCGTGACCATGCTGATATGATTCTCTTACCCTCGAAACTCGCAAAAAGAATGTCTGTAAATATTTATTTACATCTTTCCGTTTCTGTATCTCTGTATATATTTATTTACTACTATCTGTCTTTACGTTTGAAATATTCAAAAATACCAAAAAGATTTTAGGTGTGTTTTAATATAAACTTTATAAAAACCAAAAAGATTTTATTTCTAATTTTATTTTTGATTGCCCGATATTGGATCTCGAGTATTTTCCTACCTAAAAACCTGATCGAAACCTAAAGCAATTGCATCTTCATAATCGGTCAAAATTAACAAGTTGTGAAAGTTAAAATAAAAAATTGATCAAATTTTTAAACTTTCAAACTATTGTTGGTCGGTAGTTGATTGAGAGTTGGTCACATATGTGTCGTTTGTTTATGTTAACTATATTTCAAGCGGATGTTCTCATTACGCGTTTAGCTTTCTTGTATGTGCAGATGCGATATTTGAACCAGCTAAAGGCGAAGAGAACGTGTTCGATGACAAGCTTGGAATGAAGACACGACATGAATGCAATCAAAGGATCAAGATGATCGAGTTGCCGCTGACCACTCATCAACACCTTAAAGATCTAACATTTGAAGATCAACGTCTCACGAGCAACGTTCAAATGAGAGCTTGCTGATACACCTCTATGTCCGTGACACGTGAAGACTTTAAAGATCTGACAACTATGTGAAGAACGAACCCTCACGAGCAGCATCCAAGGGGGAGTTTGTTGATACATTTATTTGTGGATGCGGCTTGACTCGGTTCGACCACGCTATGAAATGCAGACCGAGACTCGATATCCTTCCTCAAGTCTTGGAGCGATCTTTGTTGTTCCGCATGTTGCTGATCAAATTGCTTGCTGTTGTGCTTGTGTTCTGCAATGGTCTGCATGTTTGTGTCTGTGTGTGTGCAGACAACCTCACGAAAGATCCATGTCCCAGGCATGAAGACCACGAATAACCTATCAGCCGAAGAACATACATTTGTGAAGAACCATAAGGGACGAAAGATATGCATGCAACAAAGAACCAATTGACGAAGAATCTTAGGCGAATAACATACATACTTTGTGGGTTGTTGTATGGCTGGATCATGTTCACGAAAGACCTGATCTTTCGTGGGTTCTGGGTTCTTCATGGGCTTCCAGTTCAGGCCCAGTAATAGTTCGTGGGTCTGTGGATAAGGTGGTTATAAAAGGCATGTTGCAGCAAACAGATAAGGAGAACATAGAGTGTGAGAGTATTCAGAGAGTTTGAGAGTTTTTCCTGTAAATCTTTGTGTTGTAACTCTTCTGAATATAATACAAGTGAGCTTTAAAGTTGAATCTTGTTCTTGTATCTCGTGTTTTTTGGCTTGGTTACATACCCGTTTGGATTCCGCACAACCGGGTGTATTCGGTAACAAGGATAAGGTTTACTAGATCCTCCTCTAGGGACCTACAAAAAATATTAAACTGATTATACCAAATTAGAGACATGTTTCTTCTTAAGTCAAAATCTTTAAAACTATTGAGGTGTGTGCAGGTATCAACCAAGTTTAAGACTAAATCCAACTTGTGTTCATAATCTCATGTAACTTTTGTGATTGGAACCTTAGATATCTCTTTGGTAAGCATTCTTATCCACGAATCGATTACTTTGTTTCAAAATAGTCACTTTTTATGCTATGGTTGAATTATTAAAAAAAAAAAAAAAAAACGTGTTTACGGTTAATAGTTTTGGATCATAACATTTGATGGTTTGAGAGTAATAAAACTCATTAATATTGCTATTAGATTTTTTTTTTTTTGAGAACATCTCGATTGTGCATAGGTTTTTCTACCACAATGTTAAAACACATCGCAAACCTATATATTACCTTCATGCAAAAATGTACATGGAGATCTAAGAAAAACAAAACGTACCAAACATGGCTATGAAATCTTTACACGCTATCACTTTGAAAATGAAAGTACGAATCTTAGTCGGATCTAAATTAGATTATTCAAATCTATGTAGAATCTAAGAAATCACTTGTGCACTTCTTAACTTCATGGTTGTCATGATAGTAAATTTCCTGAATCTGCACCTAGCACATGTTATATATTATTACTCAACAAAATACGTATTTCTATGTGAGTTATGTGGAAGAGGCGGTTGTAACAAGAATGTGCTCATTTATAGACATGGATGTGTGTTTTAATGAAGTTGTTTTAAAGTGATACAGAGGTAGACCACTATGTGATATCAAAACTAATATAAACATCTGTAAGTTCAAGTATATGAACCTCGAAATCTAAACAAAAACCCAACGCTCCAAACTTGGCTTTGCAATCTTTACCCGCAGTCACTCTTAAGATGACATGACGAATCTTGAATGGATCTAAACTGAAATCTTAACATCTACCAAGAAAGTAATTGCCCGAGTGCTTATTTCCTTGTCGTTGTTAGAGTATGTAATGAAAATTGTTATATATATTTGCATTACATGATTAGATTTAAATGCAAACATTTAAGTGTTGTCATAGTTTGCAAGAAAATCTACAATTAGATTATCGCAACGTTAAAGCACATCATGTAAATTCAGTATTGTTTTGTGGCAAAATATCAATAGGTGGTGCCGAATTCCGCAAATCTTTGCGTTTTCTTTTCAAGACTTGTTGAAGATACATGAACATTCAGGTTTGAAGGAACCGGAAAAATCCATTCTGCAAGGTATAGTTATTATAAGCTGCTGGAGTCTCTGGAGGGCGCGAAACGAAGCCAAGTTTTCAAACAAAGATGTGAGAATTGAAAAAGTTATTAGCGAGGTGAAGTCGGTTGGGTTTCTTTGGGATAGAAATAGATCTAAGTTCAAGATCTTAACTTGGGAGAATTGGTGTAAATTCGTAATTATGTAGCGTGTTAGTTTGTGTTTTGCCGCCCGGTTTACGGGTTGGTGCTTTCTTAATGAAGTTCACGTTAAAAAAAAACGTCAAAACGCAACATGAACATATTACTCTCGTATTAAAATGTACCTCAAAATCTTAACAGCATCGAAAAGCTCCAAAATTGACTATTCAATTAACAAGAAACTGACACTTATGCACAACCAAATATATAATTTAGTCAATATACAAAATGAAAGGGCCAAAGGGGTAATTAATAGATAGAAAAGATTGTTAAAACAAGGGGTTGAAGTGGAAAATCTCACATGGACGCAGCATTATAAATCAAAACCCTAATTCTCCATTTTATTCATATTCTAAGCCGCATCTATCTAGAGAGCCGCATCTGCCACTGTCGGTAAACCCTAATTCTCCACTGGGCATCGATGTTAGACGGAAGTAGCCGTCTGGATTCAATGGTAAGTGCTCTATAATTCTTGGTTTGTATTCTTCAGATTTATTAATTACACTGACATATATATTCCTGGTGCAGGGAAGTGAAGAATGTGTAGTAAAGGTTGATAACATGTTGGTTGTCCATAGGGTGGTGATGCAGGTAACTAACCTTTTATTTAAAGATATTTATTCCTGGATCGTAACGAACATTGAAACGTTCTTGTTCTTTCTTGTCTGATAGCTGTTGGTTCAGGTCCTTCACTCAACACACAACTCACACTTATATATGTGTATAATATGCAGAGATGAAAAGAGAATAAGCTTCTGTTGTATTCGATAATCAAAGAAGGTGTGTTCTAAATAAAATAATCCTACACCTATTTATAACAAATACATAATTGTCACATGCTAAATTAAATAACAAATATCAGCTAACAAACTGGACGATGTAGTCCATGATCTCCTAATTGGTCTTCATACTTCCCACCTTAGACTCCGATTTAATTGGTCAATCCTGGACCAATTCTGAACAAGTCACATAATGCTAAAATGACCCTTATAACAATAATTAACTAGCTAACTTAGTCAAATAAAACCCAAGAATTTAGCACCGTGACCCGTATCCACCGTGACCCGATAACGCACCGACCCGTGACCCGTAAACACACCCGAATAATCCAACAATAATAGGTTGATGCTTTGTGTAACAGGTTGAGTTATAGTGCTTTGGAACAATACCTGGGATTGGAGCATCCTGATAACCCCTAAGTTCGTTGAATGCTGCAAATCAGGTACACGAGTCTGATGATTCTATAACAACCACATCTTGATGTTCGTTGAAGGCTGCCAATCAGCACTGGAACACCGAAAAATGGCAAAAAAAAGTCAGAAGCCGGGAGAGCAAACCGCAAAAATGAAAATAATGGCAATTCAGAGAGTTAGTTGTGATGATTCATTCAAGATTAGAAGTTCTCGAGAAAAATAATCTTGTAATCGATTCCTATAATACATTTATTGTATAAATAGTTATTCAAGGGTTTAACATTTGTTATGTTTTTTAATACCTGTAATTATTTTATAAGTTATGACGATCAAGGAAAGAAGTTTAAGGTAATTATTTGTTGAATCTTTGTATTTTCTTAAAAAAAGTGATTACGTAAAGTCTTCGTATTTTTGTATTCCGTTACATCAAAGAACAACTTGATAAACATGTAGGTTTGTTCGTGAGTCGAATCCAGCCAAGCCATAACGTACAAGCTCGGCTCGAATTGTAAAAGAAAAAAAATTTAAAAAGAAATTTTGTTTTCTTTAAATTTTGAATTACATAGCCACCGTAAAATTCACATAAAAATATGATTTTCAATTTTTGGTTTATGCGATGACGATAATTTTCCTTCTATGATACCGGTTTGGGAAGCAGTGATAGCATTATATAATGTTATGTGATATGATGACATGATACGATGTATCTACGTTACAACTCATATGCCGTATCTTACTTTATCATATCATATTAAATTATCATATCATATATCATATGGTATCCAATCATATCATAGCATTTATATCATTTCATATCAAAAGGAATAGAATACCATACACTACAACATAACACAATAAATATCATGCATTACAGTACAATCTAATGTGTAATATAGCACAGCATAGTATAAGATATGATATGTTATAATATGGTTTCATAAAATGTAATATTGTATAATTTTGTATAAATTTATCTTATTTAACCAAATTAATATTAAGTGAATCTTAAATAAATATAGAGCGAATTACAAGTTTTGTACTTTATTTATATAGAAAATTTCAGACGTCCTTTATCTTAAAAATTGATAAGTTTTACTTGATGATTTAAAATGTTATACCTTATATCCTTTAGCCCAAACATGAGAAGACAAAACCAAATATCTAACTGAACTCTTGTGCGACATATTTAAAACCAAAGCTGATGAAAAAATGTATTTTTTTTTTCCTTGGATTTCCTGTCCATGTCCATTGGTAATCTATAGTTGAATATTGAAGATGATTTTTACAATGTCATGCTCCAATTTCATAAAGATGGAAAAATAAACTGTGGGAGTGGGTCGTCCTTTATCACCTTGATTCCTAAAGTTACGGACCCAGTGGACTTGAACATGTATCGACCCATTAATCTGGTAGGCATTATTAGTAAGGTTTTATCTAAAGTTTTAGCGAATAGGTTGAAGGAAGTTATGGGTGAGGTCATATCGGAGTTCCAGTCGGCGTTTATCAAAGGGAAATTCATTCTTGACGGTCCGCTTATGGTCAATGAACTTATCTCGTGGTGCAAAAAAACTAATAAACAGGCGTTTTTTTCTTAAAATTGACTTTGAAAAAGCCTACGATAACGTCAACTGGAACTTTGTGATCGACACTACGAGACAAATGGATTTTCCTAGTGCTTGGTGCGACTGGATTTTCGGTGTATTAGCTTCGGCCAGGTCCGCGGTTCTAGTGAACGGAGCGCCTATATTCGAATTTCAATGCTTCAAAGGTATGAGACAAGGTGACCCTCTTTCCCCCTTTTTATTTCTTTTTGTTATGGAAATTTTGTCGTGCATGTTTTTGAAAGCTAGGGAAAACGGAGCGTTGCAAGGCTTAAAAACCCCAAATAATGGTCCTACTATCTCTCATCTTCTGTACGCGGACGATGCCATTATCATTGGGGAGTGGGAGGACGAGAACATTAGAAACGTTGTGAGAATTCTGCGGGTTTTTTACATGTGCTCAGGGCTGAAAATAAATTTAAATAAGTCTTGCCTTTATGGTATAGGAGTGAATTCCTCGGAAGTGATAGATAAGGCTAGCGATATTGGTTGCATTGCGGGGGAAACTCCGTTCGAATATCTTGGCCTAATGGTGGGAGCGAATATGAATCGTATCAATAACTGGAAGCCGGTGTTCGATGTGTTTGAAACTAGATTGTCTTTTTGGAAGGCGAACTCTCTTTCGATGGGAGGTCGGGTGGTCATCATTAGATCTATTCTTGAGAGTCTTCCAAATTATTACTTCTCCTTATACAAGGCGCCCTCAAAAGTTATATCGGAGCTGGAAAAACTTATAAGAAGGTTTCTTTGGGGAGGTTCAGAAGGGGTTAGAAAGATGCATTGGATTTCATGGGATCGGGTCTCAATTCCTAAGGAAGATGGGGGCATTGGTATTTGTAAACTTAGAAATATCAAGACGGCTCTTTTAGTCAAGTGGGTGTGGCGTTTTAAAAATGAAAGAGATCATTTATGGAAGAAGGTGATTGAGGCTATTCACTCCAGTAGTCGGAATTGGGATATCTTACCGGTGAAAAAGTCTTTTAACGGTGTTTGGAACAATATCGTCAGAACGTGCAATAAAGTAAAAATCGAAGGTGCCCCGATCAGGAACTATTTTAGAGGGGAGCTGGGTAACGGTCGAGACATATACTTTTGGATCGATCCTTGGCTGGAACGCGAACCTCTAAAAGACATATACCCCAACTTGTTCAAGCTGGAGTCTGACAAAAGATGCAAAGTGGCGGACAGAGTTAAAGTCCAGGAAGGGAGACATCATGTGGAGTGGAAATGGAGGAAAGGGCCTGAAACTTTTTGTTCAAATTACCGAATTTAATTGGTTTTGCAGGTCTTTGGATCAGGTGCAATTCAAGGAGGAGCGAGACAAGTGGAAGTGGCTTGGAGATGCGGCTGAAGAATTCTCAGTTAAGGCGGTGAAGAATTGTCTAGCGAAAGAGGTGTAGGTCCGGCTAGGGGAGGATCTAGTCGCCTAATCCTTGTGTACAAACCAACCCGGTTGTGCGGAATCCAACCGAGATAGCAAACCGAGATAGGACACGCAAATAATCAACACACAAGACTCAACGATTAACACCACTTGTATTAAACGTATGAAAGGTCCGGTTACAGCTCAATGTTTACAAATCAGTCCTGTAAACTCTCTCTAAGTGTGTGTGTTCCTTATCTGTCTGGGTGTCTCTCTTTTCTGTCTGTCGTCTCTCGAAGTGAACACAACACACGGGTATTTATACCCAAAACAGCAGGTCTGGTCGAAGGATCAGGCAGACTGATCGAACGATCATCTGTCGACCAGAAACAGCTCGAAGGATCCACATGTACCACGAAAGATGTGATCTTTCGTGGTCCATCCATCGAAGGCTATCTATCGAGCTTATCATCATCGAAGGATATAAGTGATCCTTCGATGACCATCCTTCGACTCAAACACATTACAATCATAATGTTGACTGTTTGGCCAAGTCAAACCAGGAGGATGGTTGACTTGGTCAAACTTACAAGACTAACAAAGACATCGTTTGGTATCAGACGAAATACAGACAAAGTACAGACACAAATGCACCAACAAACTCCCCCTTGGCTGTAGCTTTGTCTCGATCTCGATCTTCAATCTTGTAGGTCCTTCGTGTCTTCAAGTCTTTGACTTCTTTTCAAGTCTACAATGTCGGAGGATCTTCAAAGTCTTCACGTCTTGAAAGCAGAAAGTGTACCAACAAACTCCCCGTTTCATGAAGGAAGTGTGTTGACAAACTCCCCCTTAACATAAGCTCCCCCTTGAGTTATGCTCGTGAAATACTTGTTCTTTATGAAGTGAGATCCTTGTGGTGTTGATGATGGTCAGCGGCAACTCGATCATCCTCATCATTTGAGTGCCTTCACGTCGTGTCTTCATTCCGAAGCTTGTCATCGACCATGTTCTCCTAGCCTTTAGAATCTGCACATGCAAGAAATCTAAACGCGTAATGAGAACAACCGCTTGGAATAGTAAACATAAACAAACGACACACGTGTGACCATTGTTTAAGCAAACACCGTCTGACAGTTTGAAAGTTTAACAAATTTTATCAATTTCAATTTTAACTTTCAACACTTGCAAATTTCGACCGTTTATGAAGATTCAGTCGTTTTCGGTTTTCGTTCAGGTTTCAGGTAACGAAGACTCGAGCTCCAACATCGTACGATCGAAAATAAAATAGAAATAAAATCTTTTTGGCTTTTATAAGGTTTATATTAAAACAGATTTTAGGTGTGTTTTAATATTAGAAATGTAAGGACTGAAAGCAGTAAATAAATATATACAAAGATGCAGAAACTGAAGTCATTAAATAAATATTTACAGACATTCTTTTTGCGAGTTTCGAGGGTAAGAGAATCATATCAGTGTACGGTCATGCCAAAACGCTCTCTTTGTTCAATTAGTTAACATTAAGATAAGCATCCTATAACAATTATCGGTATTGTTGTCCACATAAGCTCAACTTATCATTTGTAATCATGGCGAGGGGATACGTTAAGGTATGATTTATACTTACCGACCGGTGTTCATCCACATCACGACACATTCCCGTATCAAGGTATGCACGAGGGTTCATCTTACCGGTGAGTATACCGATTATCATCTGTTTGACCGTATATGATGTGAGATTCTCACTTATTTTGATTGAAAACAAGCCCTATGTGATATAATCACTTATTGATGAGGAACTTGATTTTCGATGCATGAGGGCACAGGAGCAAGTCCGTGAACAGGTCAGTACTTTCGTACAGCAGAGAGACGAACTTGACTCCTGGAAAGAATTTGTGATATATTATCACTTATTTGTTTGGACATGTGATTGTTTATCACTTATTGAGGTCGAATGCAGTATGTACACGTATGTATGGTATCATGGAAGATCTAGACTTGCGTCCCCGTTATTTTTCGGTAAAAGATACAACCATGATACCCAGATGATAAGCAGCATAAAGACCGAATATCTCAGAACCTCGGCAATCTCTCAAACGAAATTTCGGTACTAAGACCATATGCCAATGAATGGTTCCCACCTGGTCTTCAGTCGATTTAGGTTTATATCACCCTGCACACTTTAAAATGATTGTGAGCCTACCGATACATCTTATATAGAGCTGCTTATCGTTTTTCATTTAAGGTTTAAAGAGGTTTAGACAGACCACTGATGTACTATCATATTCTCTTTTGCTCGCCAGGAAACTCATTTTTGATTTTCTATTGTTTTTGTGTTTTTGAAATTTTTCGATGTTTTTGGATTTTCAAATTTTGGATTTACTCCCCCTAAAATCAACAAACTAAATTTAAAACACAAAGGTATTTACAAAAATGATTTTCCGATGTTGGTTTTACTCTTGCTTGACCTTAATGCCGTTTACCAATAATAAATAGTCAAATCTTGATTTGTCAAAAGCTTTGGTAAAAAGGTCGGCACGTTGGTCATCGGTGTGGACGTAAGCAACATCGATTAGCCTTTTCTCAAAGCAATCACGTATGAAGTGATACTTAATGTCGATGTGCTTAGTCTTTGAATGCTGCACAGGATTTTTAGTGATCTGTAAGGCAGCTGAATTATCAACGTAAATAGGAGTAGTTAGGAATTCAAAACCGTAGTCACGCATTTGTTGTTGGATCCATAGGACTTGGGAGCAACAACTTGAGGCAGCAATGTATTCAGCTTCGCATGTTGATGTAGCGACGCATGTCTGCTTCTTGCACTGCCATGTGACTAGGCGATTTCCCAAAAACTGACATCCAGCCGTTGTGGATTTGCCGTCGATTTTGCATTCGCCAAAATCAGAATCACTGAATGCGATCAAGTCAAAGTTATTATCCCTAGGGTACCATAGACCGGTGTCAGGGTAACCCTTCAAATAACGAAAAATCCTTTTTACAGCTGCAAGATGTGAGGTCTTCGGGTTGACTTGATATCTGGCAAGTAGGCACGTTGGGTACATTATATCTGGTCTTGATGCTGTGAGGTACATAAGAGATCCAATCATCGCGCGGTAGTATGAGGGGCTAGTAGCTTCACCCTTCAAGTCTGGAGTAATTCCGTGATTTTGTGGCAATGGGGTACCGATGGGCGTTGCATCAGACATCTGGAACCGGCTCAAGATGTCACCAACATATTTGGTCTGATGGATGAATATCCCAGACTCAGTTTGTTGTACTTGTAGGCCCAAAAAGAAAGTCATTTCCCCCATAGCACTCATCTCGAACTTATCCTGCATAATGCGCTCGAAATTCCTACACAAAACATCATTAGTAGAACCAAAAATAATATCATCAACGTATACCTGTACCAGTAGAAGATCTCCATCTTGTTCTTTGATGAAAAGAGTACAATCGATAAGACCTCTGCGAAATCCATTCTCCAGCAGATAATTAGATAAGGTTGCATACCAAGCTCGTGGTGCTTGATGAAGACCATAGAGAGCTTTGTTGAGCAACCAAACCCGATCGGGATGGATAGGATCTTCAAAACCTGGAGGCTGTTCGACGTACACCTCTTCTTCTACCACACCATGTAAGAATGCACTTTTCACGTCCATCTGGTATACCTTGAAACCTTTGAATGAGGCATAAGCCAGAAAAATCCGAATTGCTTCTAGACGTGCAACAGGTGCATACACTTCGTTGTAGTCGATCCCTTCAATCTGACGAAAACCTTGAACGACTAGCCTTGCTTTATTTCGAATAACGACTCCACGGTCATCCCTTTTGCATTTAAACACCCAACGGGTACCAATCTTCTTGTATCCAGCAGGTTTCTCTACGAGTTTCCAGACACCAAGCTTCTGGAATTGTTGCAGTTCTTCCTGCATTGCTTCAACCCATGAGCTATCTTTCAAAGCATCTTTCCAAGTTCTTGGCTCTTCCTGTGAGACATAACATGCGAAAGACCAATCATTTTGTTGACCGGATTCTCGGATAGTTGCATACAAGCCTGCATTGTTGTTGTTCCGCAACATGTTTCTTGTTTGAACGCCACTTTGTACATTCCCGATGATGTTTTGTTGAGGATGGGTATTGTGTATTCTAGTTTCTGGATTATCTTGAACTGGAATATTTGTACCCAGATTGTTGAGATTGAGATCAACAATCAATTCAAGACCTGGAATTGACGAAGAGGATGATCCAGTAGCTTCAGCTGTTTTAGGGACATCCACTGGAGGTGTACCTTCTGAAGTACCATGAACTGCTGTTGTTGGAGCTTCTTGATCTGCATCTAGAAATTCATCATCCTCTGACGATTCGTTCAATTCGGAAGCATCATGAAAATCCTCATTGTCGAGAGCATTATTGTTCACCGAAGATGGTTCTTGATTGACAATAATGGGACGAACCAACGGTGAATCTGTTGCGCTGTCACTCTCGAAAAACATCCTTGCTGCAGCATTTTCTTCAACGGCTTCAACATTGATCGAATTGAAAAAGTCATCGTACTCAAACATCCACGGCTGACCAGGATTTCTGACTGGTAAAGTTTGCCTTTGTACTCTGACTTCAGACCATTCCTCGACCCTTTTAGTCTCTAGATTCCAGACTCTTAAGTTCGGGGTGGAATACCCAAGAAAGTATCCCTCAATTGCTCTTGCCCCAAACTTTCCATTAGGATCGATTATTGTGCATGGAGCTCCAAACGGTTCAAGATATGACAAATCTGGTTTCCGTTTGTTAATAAGCTCAAAGCAGGTCTTGTTGTGCCTTTTAACTGTAAGGACTCGGTTCAACGTATAGCATGCAGAAGACACAGCTTCAGTCCAGAATGGAATGGGCAGTTGCGATTCTACCAACATAGTCCTAGCAGTCTCGATCAATGTGCGGTTCTTACGTTCAGCGACGCCATTCTGCTGAGGAGTATAAGCTGCACTAAATTCGTGAAGAATACCTTTTGAAGTGCAAAACTCCGCCATGGCATGATTTTTGAATTCAGTACCATTGTCGCTACGTATCCGCCTAACCTGCAAGTTATATAGATTCTCAATCTGAATGATCAAATTTTTGATAATACCGAAGGTTTCACTCTTATGTGCCATGAACGCCACCCAAGAAAATCTTGAATAATCATCAGTTATCACGAGGCAATATTGATCATTCCTAATGCTTTTGTGCTTGACAGGACCGAACAAATCCATGTGCAAACGTTCAAGAGGAACAGCCACCGTGTTGACTTTCTTTGTAGGATGTCGCTTCTTCGTTTGTTTTCCTTTCTGGCACGAGACACAGACGTCTTGAAGATGGAAATTTTTAAGAGGAACACCATTCACCAATTCATTTGATACCAAATGATTCATTTTGCGTAAGTGAATGTGACCCATTCGTCTGTGCCAAGAGATTGTGTCTTTTTCTGTGGCTTTGGAAACGAAACAAGTTGCTTGTCCAGACGTTGTGATAGCTTGGCTCATATCAAGGACATACAAATCATTTATCCTTGGAGCCGACAAGAGAATCCATTCTTTTGGAATTTTGAAGCCGGGTTTCAGCACATAACATCCATTAGCATCAAAGTGTACTGAGAACTGTTTGTCACAGATTTGAGAAACACTAAGAAGATTGTGATCAAGTTGTTGCACAAAGTTGATCTTATCAAAGCTAACAACCCCGTTGGAAATCATCCTTCACCCGTTATATATCCGCCCTTATCTCCAGCAAAAGCAACATAACCTCCTCTAATAGATTTGACGTCGTAGAGAAGCTTCATGTCGCCTGTCATGTGCCTGGATGCCCCACTATCAACAATCCAATGACTACTGATAGCTCCTCCTGGAACACCCTGCACATGAACTCAATCGATTAGTTGGAGATGTGGACCCAAGCCATTGTGGTCTTGGGTCTTCCATTTTCATCAATAACAATTACTTCTATTCTTTGATGATTGGAAAATTGTGATGGTCCCCCTGATTCAGTAACCGTTTTTGGTTTCCAAGTCTGTTTTGTTATACCAGTGTTATTCTTTAAAAACTTAACTTCATGGTTGTCCGAGGTTTTTAAATTGTTTGGTTTGACAGAAACAGATGGTTTTTGAGCCACATCGGTTTTAATCGCCTTTTCAATTTTCTTGACATGTTGTCGTTTCTGTTTCTTTTCCCTTTCTTTTACAAGTCGGGGATCTTGTTTTACAGAAACAGATCGCTTGCGGTCAATGTGGTCACGGGGAACATCAACTATGCCTTTTTGTTTATGAAGATACGGGCAATTTCGAACAATATGCCCAATTGTTCCACATTCAAAACATGATCTTCGTTCAACAAACCCCGAAGTATCATGTGGTCGTCTTGCCGATGATGAACTTTGTGATCCCGAGGTACTAGGTTTTGAACTACTTGGTTCATTCCTTTTCATCACTGTTGCCTTTTGGACAAAATCTAAGTTAGATTGATTTTCAAACTTTGCAATTTTGTCCGTTCCCTTAGATTTCACAAAGTTCACATTCTTTTTCTTCTTCTGATTCGGCTTCCTTTGACCTTGAGCCGGTGCTTTACCTTTTGGTTTGGCATGATTTTGCTGGGTTTGCACTGTTGGTAATTTCTTATTCCCAAATTGTTTTCTGACTTCAGCCTTTGGGATAGGAGGACACTGTGTGACTGTAACATGTGGTCCTGTCTTTCCCAAAAACTTACTTGTCGAATTTTCAAAGACTTTACTTATTAAAGATTGATTAACATTCTTAATAGGAAAATCTTTGTCTGAGTAAATTTTATCATCACCAACAAGAGTGTACAGCAAATCCACACTCTCCGACTCTTTTGCTGATGTGGACTCGGTTGGAACAGTCTTAGCAGGTTTTGTGGGAGGATCACATAGGATATGATTCTCAAGAGGTATGTCCTCTTCTTTGATTGCTGCATCAGACTTTTCCGAATCAGTATCATCAGACTCATCATCAGAAGAATCAGTATCCTCAATCACAACTGGATGATCCTGATTCTGTTCAGCAGTTACAAAAGTATCTGCTGACACATCTGAATCTGACGATACTTCTTTCTTGTACCCGAGTCCTGTAGCAAATTCCTCAACGTCCAAAGGAACAGATGGCTCAAAATGAGTTCTATACTCCTCATCAGGCAGTGCATCAAAATTGTTTCTCACGGGTGGTGGACATTTCTTGTAACCTATGCATGTGACATCCCGTTTTTCTTTCTGAACATCAATGATGTGATCCAACACATAGCTAGAGCTCAAATAACTGTCTAACTTGAGTCGGATCGCCTCACTTTCAGTTTTAACACAAGCCATTTCCTTTTGCATTACCTCAAGGCGAGTGATATACAAGTTTATGTCAGTTTGTTTTCTGGAAACCATTTTAGTCAACTCAGTTTTATCTTTCTTTAACGTTTCAATCATTGACTTAAATTCCTTTTCATGGTTTTCATAAAACATATTGGCTTCAGTGCACTTTGAAAGATCAACGGTCAATTTCTGATTGTGAATGAATGTCACATCATATTTCTCTTGCAAAGCCTCGTGTTTGCTTTGCAATTCACACCACCTATCATTCACAGAAACATGTTTGTCTTGCAATTCAAACAAACTAGCTTGTAAAGCATCGTGTTTGCCTTGCAACTCAGACATGTTTGCTTCCAAATCAGCACATCTAACATGCAATCTATCACAATTATCACAGCTATCAGAAGTGGGTTCATCGACACATACCTGACTTGATGAACTGTCAACATTAGCCATAAAGGCTGAATGGAGAGAAGACGAAGAATAAGCAGCTTGATCCACCAAAATAGATCTTCTTTGAATTCCTGCTGCAGCTTCTTCCAATAGCTCATCAATATTTGCATCGACTGCTGCACTTGATGTGTCATCTTCCAGATCATTCCCTGAACCCGAAGACTCTTCATCTGAACTTCCACTGTAACCTGAGCTGTTTTCATCTTCAGAAGACTCATCACCATTGGTGGAAGATTCTCCACCACTGGCGTGTTTAAGATCTTTGACAATCTCAGCAAAACACGCTGTTCCATCCGGAGCATCATTTCCCAATTGGATTGACCAATCACAACCTTCATCTACTTGAACCACAAGTGCCTGGTTGGCATTAGATGGTCCTGCTTGACTCTGATTGTTGACAGGCACCAATGTACGAACATTGTTCCTGTTTTGGTTCTGCTGGTTGCCTTGATTTCTGAAGGGATTCTGGTTTCCATGCTGAGATGGTCTCGTACATTCACGCTTGAAATGACCACGTTCACCACAATTAAAACACTTTACAACTTGCTTGTCGAACCCATACTTGGTGTCTTTCTTGCTTTCCAAGCTGTTTCGGCCCGTTCTTTCCATGAAATCCTTTGCTCGCCTAACAGCACTGGCAAAGGCCCACTTGATGTCCATCATCTCCATCTCCTCTTTATCAATCTGCTGATAGTCTTCTTGTGTCAGATTAATATTACCAATCTGACCCTCCACTAATCCACAGTATGCGCTCACCACAGTGTTAAGCAGCTCCATATGTTCTTTTGCTACTTCAACACTGACTTTAGAAAAGCTTGAGGTGTCGAGCCGTACTGTATTTGGCTTTGATTGTTGACCAGCAGATGATGTATTTCCATAACAGGCTTGCTGTTGCTGTTGAGGAGGAAGTTGATTTCCGAATATATCAGTTGTTCTGATTTGCTGTTGCTGTTGTGGTGCTGGTTGAGGAGCCGGATTAAGCAGATTTCCAAACATATCTGTTGTTGGAGGAGGAGTGCCATACAAGCTCGTGCTAGACACAAATGCTGTTTGAATTGGAGCGTGTGAGGAAGGTTTTGTAGAAGTGCTGGAAGTTCCATAATAAATTTCAGGATTTTGTGGCACTGCAACTCTTTTTGCCTTGAGAGTTTCTTCCTGATTCTTGTTTTCCAGGAGTTGAGCAAAATCACTGAAGCTTGTTGTATCCAAAGTGCCATTGTACCTCATGATTTCTAAGAAATTATTCCATTGAGGTGGCAGTGCATCTGCAAACTTCTTCACTATCTCTGCTGAGGTCGTTATCACCCCAGTATTTGCCAATTCAGTTAGCAAATGAGTAAATCGACTTGTCAAATCTCCTAGAGATTCATTCTGCATACAAATAAAACCATCAAACTCTTTCTTCAGCAGTTCTTTTCTCAATTGACGTGTCGCTTCATTTCCTACGCCCCTTGTCTTCAATGCGTCCCACAACCTCTTTGTCGTCTTGTAACTGACAAATTGATGATATATATCTTTACTTAAGGCCTGAGTGAGAATGGCGTATGCCTTCTTTTCCAGATCATAGACCTTCTTCTGATCTTCCGTAAGATCTGCAAACGTGGCAGCAGATGATGCGGCAACCTCTATTGTTTGATCGAAATCTGTAATGAACCGCAACCACAATTCTGTATTTTGACCAAGAACGTATGTATGAAATCTACCAAACCATCCCGGATATTCACTTAAGTGCATCAACTTTGGAGGCCTATTCAAACTTCCTGTTTCACTTTCGCTTAGCAAAATGCTTTGAACACTTGGAGCTTGATTTGATACAAATGCCCATTGACCGGTAGATGTAGCATTAGCTTGCGAACCCGAATCCGGAGCTGGAGTACCAAAATACATCTCTGCATTTACCGGAACACCCCACATCGAATTCATTTTTGATCAACCGAAGGATACCTGTTCGAAGGACTTGAACAACACAAACTGTTAAACACAAACAGACTAAGGATCGAAAGATTAACACCTGTTCGAAAGATCAACAGGGTTCGAAAGATTACTGTTGAGTTTCGAACAATGTTTTCGAAAGATTCTCCAACGAAGGATCCTTATCCTTCGAAAATGTACTGTAGACCGAAAGATGAACACAGTCGAGTGTCGAACAATGACTTCGAAAGACTCCCCAGTCGAAGGATCCTTGTCTTTCGAAAATGAGCAGTAGACCGAAAGATGTATGTTTCGAAAATATTCCTTGGAACGAAAGATAAGTCTCACACTTCGAAGGATGCTCGAAGGATGACTATCTGTCGAACCTCCTTTGGTCGAAAGATGATCTTTCGACTTCGAAGGATATCCTTCGATCTTACTGACACGGTTGACAAATGTGACAGGTTGGTGAAAAGTTGACGGGTTGGTGAGAACTTTCGGCAGAAAGTATGTTCAGACCATATCTTTCAGGTCTGAACATGCAGGTTTTTCACCAACCGGGTAATGATCCCAATATTTTAATCAAAATAACAACTTCCAACACAAACAAACACTTTGTAATTCAAAATTTTAAGATCAAAAGTGTAGTTTTATGAAGAACACTATGAAGACTTCAATAACACTTATAAATTTTCGGTGAAAATTTAAACTTCCAAACACAAGATTTTGCTAAAATGTATAATGAAAACCAAAAACTAACATGAGAACATGATGAACAACAAGGTTTTCAACAAAACACCAAGCAAAAATACAAGCTAACACCCGATTTTAACAAGTTTTTCCAGAAAAATATAAACTTCAAACACCCGGAAAACACCCGAAAACACTCGGTTTTAACAAGGAGAAGAGCCAAGGCTCTGATACCACTTGTAGGTCCGGCTAGGGGAGGATCTAGTCGCCTAATCCTTGTGTACAAACCAACCCGGTTGTGCGGAATCCAACCGAGATAGCAAACCGAGATAGGACACGCAAATAATCAACACACAAGACTCAACGATTAACACCACTTGTATTAAACGTATGAAAGGTCCGGTTACAGCTCAATGTTTACAAATCAGTCCTGTAAACTCTCTCTAAGTGTGTGTGTTCCTTATCTGTCTGGGTGTCTCTCTTTTCTGTCTGTCGTCTCTCGAAGTGAACACAACACACGGGTATTTATACCCAAAACAGCAGGTCTGGTCGAAGGATCAGGCAGACTGATCGAACGATCATCTGTCGACCAGAAACAGCTCGAAGGATCCACATGTACCACGAAAGATGTGATCTTTCGTGGTCCATCCATCGAAGGCTATCTATCGAGCTTATTGTAGGTCCCTCTCGAGGATGAGATAAAACCTTATCCTTGTTATATCAAACACACTAGCGAGTGCGGAATCCAAGCTAGCATGCAACGGAGACTTTATACGAGAATAAGCACAAACACAACACACAACATTCAACGATTAACACCACTTGTATTAATGCGTATGAAAGGTTCGGTTACAAGTCCAATGTTCACAGATGTATTCTGCAAACTCTCAAAGTTCTCTCGTGTGTGTGCTCTCAACAGAATGCTCTCTCTGTTTCTCTTGCCTAATCTTTTTAAACTGAACACAACACATGGGTATATATACCCGACACAGCAGGTCTGGTCGAAGGATCAGACAGATTGATCGACAGATCATCTGTCGACCAGAAAGCCCATCGAAAGATCACATTCACCACGAAGGATGATATCCTTCGTGGTCTATCCTTCGTGGTCTATCTTTCGAGGTCATCATCGAAGGATATAAAACAATCCTTCGATGACACATCCTTCGACACAACCAGCTTACAACATTTATCTAACTGTTTGGTCAAGTCAAACCAGGAGGATGGTTGACTTGGTCAAACTTACATCAACCTTACATTAAAGACATCGTTTTGTTTCATGACGAAATACAGACAAAGTACAGACACAAGTGCACCAACAAACTCCCCCTTGGCTGTAGCTTTGTCTCGATCTTCGTGTCTTCAAGTCTTCAAGACCGAGTCGAACCGAGCCGAGTCGCGTCCACACAAAGTGCATCAACAAACTCCCCCTTGGACGCTACTCGTGATGGTTCGTCTTCTATGTCTTTCATGTCGGAGGATCTTCAAAGTCTTCACGTCTTGAAAGTAGAAAGTGTATCAACAAACTCCCCGTTTCATGTAGAAAGTGTGTTGACAAACTCCCCCTTAGATTGAACTCTCCATTGAGTCATGCTCGTGAATCTTTTGACTTGTCAATTCTTCAGATCCTTGTGGTGTTGATGAAGGGACAGCGGCAACTCGATCATTTTATCCTTTGAGTGCCTCCACTTCGTGTCTTCATTCCAAAGCTTTTCATCGAACATGTTCTCCTCGCCTTTAGCATCTGCACATGCAAGAAAGCTAAACGCATAATGAGAACACCCGCTTGGAATGTAGTTAACATTTAAACTAACGACACATATGAGATCAAATCTCAATCGAACACCAACCGACAGCAGTTTGAAAGTTTAGAAAAATATTCATTTTAATCCTTTAACTTTCAAAACTCGTTAACTTCGACTGTTTATGAAGATGCAATTGTTTTCCGGCTTAAGATCAGGATTTTGGGTAGGATAGACTCGAGTTCCAACATCAGTCAATCAAAAATAAACTAGAAGCAAAATCTTTTTGGATTTTATAAAGTTTATATTAAAACACACCTAAAATCTTTTTGAAATTTTCATCTTTTCAAATGTAAAGATGGAAAGCAATAAATAAATATATACAAAGATGCATAAACAGGAAGCATTAAATAAATATATACAGACATTCTTTTTGCGAGTTTCGAGGGTAAGAGAATCATATCAGTGTACGGTCATGCCAAAACACTCTTGTTGTTCAATTAGATAACATTACGATAAGCATCCTATAACGATTATCGGTATTGTTGTCCACTTAAGCTCAGCTTATCATTTGTAATCATGGCGAGGGGATACGTTAAGGTATAATTTATACTTACCGACCGGTGTTCATCCACATCACGACACATTCCCGTATCAAGGTATGCACGAGGATTCATCTTACTGGTGAGTATACCGATTATCATCTGTTTGACCGTATATGATGTGAGATTCTCACTTATTTGATTTGAAAACAAGCCCTATGTGATAGAATCACTTATTGATGAGGAACTTGATTTTCAGATGCATGAGGGCACAAGAGCAAGTCCGTGAACAGGTCAGTACTTCCGTACAGCAGAGAGACGAACTTGACTCCCGGATGAATGTGATATTTTATCACTTATTTGTTTGGACATGTGATTGTTTATCACTTGTTGAGGTCGTATGCAGTATGTACACGTATGTATGGTATCATGGAAGATCTAGACTTGCGTCCCCGTTATTTTTCGGTAAAAGATACAACCATGATACCCAGATGATAAGCAGCATAAAGACCGAATATCTCAGAACCTCGGCAATCTCTCAAACGAAATTTCGGTACTAAGACCATATGCCAATGAATGGTTCCCACCTGGTCTTCAGTCGATTTAAGATTTATATCACCCTGCACACTTTAAAATGATTGTGAGCCTACCGATACATCTTATATAGAGCTGCTTATCGTTTTTCATTTAAGGTTTAAAGAGGTTTAGACAGACCACTGATATACTATCATATTCTCTTTTGCTCGCCAGGAAACTCATTTTTGCTTTTCTATTGTTTTTGTGTTTTTGAAATTTTCGATGTTTTTGGATTTTCAGATTTTGGATTACTCCCCCTAAAATCAACAAACTAAAATAAATTTAAAACACAAAGGTATTTACAAAAAAAAAAAATGATTTTCCGATGTTGGTTAACTCATGTTTTACCTCAATGCCGTTTACCAAAATTAATTTTGAACGAATTTCGGAAAAATCAGTTGACATGTCGGTAAGCGGTGCGGACCATGACAGCATTGTCTGGCCAAAGAGTGCTGCACGAGATAATAATTTACAAAGCAGCTTAAATATCGACAAGTATAGGAGAGATTAGAAATTTAAAACCGTATCCTGCAACTGCATCGTGCATTGCAAGGAATCTGAGTGCTCTCCCAAACTGAATATCCACCCGGTGTGGATTTCAAGGTCGATTTGTAGCTACTGAAATCCCTTCACAGCAACAAGATCATAAACCTCCAGGTCCGGCTGGTCTTCCACATTGCACCAGCGAAGGTCTTTGTCTTTCTCTTTCAGAAGTAGTGTGCGGTTGTTCAACCCATACCAAGGCATCCGCACACCTGGATGGTTTGATCAACAAACACATTTTCTTCAATCACACCACGAAGAAATGTACACTGCACGTTCATCTTGTAGATTTGAACTTCAGACGTGCTGCAGGTGCGTACATTTTGATTTGAATCTATCCTGGGGACCCGATCAAAGCCTTTAACATTCACATTTTTGAAATGATTTTCATTTTGTCGAAGCTTCCAATTTCTTTCATCAGACATTTCTTTTTCCCTTTTCTCTTCCTCTCCATCAAAGGCAACAATTTCTTCTGTCGCCTATCTTGTGCAAGGACGCTCCACTATCAACAATCTTACGACTATCGAAAGTTCCTCCTGGAATATCCTACACACTCACTCAGAGATTAGTCGGAGAGGGGGACCCAAGCCTTTGTGGACTTGGGTCGTCCTTGATCATCAAGAAAAGTGATTTCAATCATTTGATGATTAGGAAAAAGAACCTGTGGTGCTCCCCCTGATTGAATTACCTGTTTTTGCTTCCAAACTGTTTCACCTTTACCAGTATTTGAATTTATTGTTTTAGCATTTACTGGTTTTACAGTTTCAGATTTTGCTTTTACAGGTTTTTCTTCTTTGACCTCTGATTTTAAGGCCTTTTCAATTACCTTTTGATTCTTTTGTTTTAACTTCTTTTCCCTTTCTTTCAAGACACGAGGGTCTTGTTTCGGGGAAAGTGATCGTTTTTGGTAATTGGTTTCTTGGGGAGCACTTGTTTTTGCCTTCAACTTTTGCAGGTATGGGCAGTATCTTACAATATGCCCAATTGTGCCACACTCAAAGCACATTCTCCGCTCTACAAACCTCGGAGAAACACGTTAATGACCAGACTGAGAACCAGACAATGAACTTTGTGATCTAGACGTGCTTGGACCTAAATCACATCCGTTGGTGTGTTGGGTGTAATTATTCTGATCATTTCGTTTTAAAATTCTAACTTGTTTTATAAAATCAAGGTTAGATTTATCCTGAAATGTTTCAAGTTTGTCTGAACCCGTGGATCCAACAAAGTTCACTTTCGGTTCTCTTTTCTTAACAGGAGCTCTTTTGTTTTGCACCCATTGTTGTTGAACCTTAGGTGCTTGAACATTCTTGTTCTGAGCCTTCTTTCCCTGTACCTTACCCTTTCCGGAGTTGACTTGTTGTTTTCGCTCAACTTGTAGTTTTTGGTTTCCGTACTGTTTTCTAATTTGTTCACACGGAATTGGATCACATTGAGTGACAGTAACTTTGCCACTTTTGTTCCCCAAAAACTTATCAGTGCATCCTTCAAAAATTTGCTCAATTAAATCTTGATTTACATTTTTAATTGGAAAATCTTTGTTAGAGTAGATTTTGCTATCTCCTTTGAGCGTGTACAACAAGTTACTCCCTTCAAAACTTGATACAATCGACTCCATTTCTTTTGACATTTCAGTCTTACTCGGTTTCACTGGTGGATCACACAGGATGTGATTCTCGATTGGAATATCTGTTGTAACCGAGTTAGACTGTTGGTTCACAATTACATCAGATTCATCATCCGAAGAATTAGTATCCTCAACAACGGGAGGACTCTGTTCCTTAACACACGATGAAACTGTCACACTTTTCTCAGATTCTGATTGACCCGAGGATGATGTACCAGTTGTGAACCCGAGGCCTGCTGCAAAGTCATCTAGACCGAGTGGCACAGTAGGTTCAAAACGGGGCATATCCTCGTCATCAGGCAATTTGGAGTAATTGTGATTCATTGGGGGAGGACATGATTTGAATCCCATACACTTCTTATCCCCCTTTTTCTTTTGAACATCAATAATGTGATCCAATACATAGCGGGAATTGGAATAACTTTCCAATTTCTGCTTGATTGTTTCACATTCACATCGAGCGGTTGCCAATTCTACCATCTGTTTTTCAATTGTGTCTATAAGATCATTGTTAGCATGTTGTTTTCGCAAAACAGATTTTTGTAATTCTGAAACATCATGTCTTAATGACGCAATTGTTGTTTTAAATTCCTTTTCATTTCTGGTTAAAAACACGTTAGCTTCAGCTGCTTTAGAAAGATCTACAATCAATTCTTGATTGTGTTTGGATAGGATTTCAAACTGACTTTCCTGTTCAGCATATTTAACATTTAAACTATCACAATTTTCACAGCTAACTACAGTGGGTTCATCGACACATACCTGACCTGATGAGCTGCCGACATTAGCCATAAAGGCTGAATGGAGAGAAGACGAAGAGTAAGCAGCTTGATCCATCAAATTAGATCTTCTTTCAGTTCCTGCTGCAACTTCTTCCAAAAGCTCATCAATATCTGCATCGACTGACGCACTTGATGTCTCATCCACATGATCATTTCCTGAAGTGGAGGATTCTTCATCTGAGCTTCCACTATAACCAGAACTGTCTTCATCTCCAGAAGATGCAACACCATTGGTGGAAGATTCTCCACCACTGGCGTGCTTTAAATCCTTTACGACTTCAGCAAAACATGCTGTTCCACCATTTCCTCCTTCTCCAAGCTGAAGCGACCAATCACAACCCTCATCTATTTGAACCACCAGCCCCCGGTTGGCATTTGATGGCCCTGCTTGGCTTTGGTTGTTGACAGGTATCAACGTACGAACATTGTTCCTGTTCTGGTTTTGCTGGTTGCCTTGATTTCTGAAAGGATTTTGATTTCCATGCTGAGCTGGTCTTGTGCATTCCCTTTTGAAATGACCCCGTTCACCACAGTTAAAGCACGTTACAGCTTGCTTGTCGAACCCATACTTGGTGTCTTTCTTGCTATCCAAGTTGGTTCTCCCCGTCCTTTCCATAAACTCCTTAGCTCTTCGAATTGCACTAGCAAGAGCCCATTTGATATCCATCATTTCAAACTCTTCTTTATCCACTTGCTGATAATCTTCATTGGTTAGATTGATATTCCCAATCTGACCTGCGATCAATCCAGAATAAGCACTAACCAAGGTGTTCAACATCTCCATATGCTCCTTGGCTATTTCGACACTGACTTTGGAAAAATTGGAAGTGTCTAATCTGACTGTGTTAGGATTGGAAGTGGCTTGAAAGTTTGAAGAGCTTCCATAAAACCCTTGCTGTTGCGGTTGTTGCTGCTGAGCGTTCGGTTGCACATCTGGTCTTGAATACATCATCGTGTATGCTGAAGAATCAAACTGATCTGTTGTGGAAGGTCCGGTGCTTGAGATGAAAGCTGTTTGAAGCTTCGCGTGTTGAGAAGCTGGTTTTTCTCCACTGATACCTCCTGCAATCCCAAAGTACATTTCTGGATTTTGAGGAGTTTGTGTTCTTTTTGCTTTCAGCTTTTCTTCTACATCCTTATTCTCCAATCTTTGAATTAATTCATAAACGGTGATTGTTTCTAAAACACCATTTTCTTTGAGAATTTCAAGATAACTGCTCCACTTTGCTGGTAAGCTATCAGCGAATCTCTTCACCAATTCTTGTGGAGTGGCAGTGACTTTAAAAGCAAACATCTCGCTCAACAAGTGATGGAACCTTGTAGATAAGTCTGCCAAAGTCTCATTCTCCAAACACGTGAATCCTTCAAACTCTTTCTTCAGTAATTCTTGCTTGATCTTTCTAGATTGAGCATTTCCTTCACACCGTAATGTGAGCATATCCCACAAGCTTTTAGTAGTCGTGCAGTAAACAAACTGGTGGTAAATGTCTTTGTGAAGAGCTTGTGTGAGAATCATGAATGCTTTCTTTTCTAACTCAAACTTCTTCTTATCTTCTTCAGACAAAGTGCTGTAAGTTTGTGGATTAGATCCTGCAACTTCCAACTCATTTTCAAAAGCTGTGAAGAAGCACATCCATAGATCTTGACCTTGTCCCTGAACATAAGTTCTCAGCCTTTCTTTCCACCATCCCCAATCATTGATGTGATTTAACTTTGGTGGTTTTGTGCTTGTACCAGTTTCACTGTCATTCTGCATCATAGATTGAATGCTGTTGCTTTGATTTGTGACCAAAGCCCATTGATTTGCAGTTATCATTGCAGCTTGAGGTGGGACAATAGCACGCATCCATGCAGTTTTGTCGAAATCTGACGTAGATTGCGTAGATTGCATAGCTGATGATTGTGGAGTCGAAGTTATTTGAGTCCACGCGGTTGGATCCCACTGACCGTTTGTTCCCATTTTATGAAAATTAATATATTAAGTGAAAATTGATTTAAAACTTGAAAAATAAGTTTTCTCCTTTTGAAAATTTAATTTTCACAAACTATGTTAAAAATCTCGAAGGATAACAACCAGCCGAAGGATCAAGAATCGAAGGACCTGAAAAGCATAACCTGTTAAACTTAAACAGACAAGGATCGAAAGATCAACACCTGTTCGAAGGATAGACACTTGTTCGAAGGATCAACAGTGTTCGAAAGATCACTGTTGAATTTCGAACAATGACTTCGAAAGATTCACCAAGACGAAGGATCCTTATCTTTCGAAATGTAACAGTAGCTCGAACAATATATCCTTCGAAAATATTCCTTGGCTCGAAAGATAACTCACTGACTTCAAAAGATGTTCGAAGGATGGGTATCTGTCGAACCTCCTTGATCGAAAGATGATCTTTCGACTTCGAAAGATATCTTTCGATGAGTACTGACACAGCAGACAAACAGGTGACAAGTTGGTGAAAAAGGTGACGGGTTGGTAAATCTTTCGGCAGAAAGTATGGTTCAGACCATCATTTTCTGCAAAAACAGATTTTGTATGATTATTTTAATCAGTTCCCTTTTCCAATACACCAACAATTTTCGAAAATAACTAAACAAGATCAAAGGATGTAAACTTTGAAGAACACTTGAAGATATTATGAACACAAAGGGTTTTCCGGTAAAACTACAAACTTCCGAACAAGATTTAAACCCGATAAAACAAAGTTTTTCAGAAAAATACAACTTTTCAAAACCCGAAAAACACCCAAGAACACCTCGGTTTTAACAAGGAGAAGAGCCAAAGCTCTGATACCACTTGTAGGTCCCTCTCGAGGATGAGATAAAACCTTATCCTTGTTATATCAAACACACTAGCGAGTGCGGAATCCAAGCTAGCATGCAACCGAGACTTTATACGAGAATAAGCACAAACACAACACACAACATTCAACGATTAACACCACTTGTATTAATGCGTATGAAAGGTTCGGTTACAAGTCCAATGTTCACAGATGTATTCTGCAAACTCTCAAAGTTCTCTCGTGTGTGTGCTCTCAACAGAATGCTCTCTGTAGGACCGGGTTTGGGGACCGAAACCGTGATTCTTATGGTTATGTTCAAAGACGGAAGAGATAAGAGAGGATAAACAAACAAACTTTGTATTAATCCGGTAGTACAACGTTACAAGTCGGCCCGATTACATGGAAACCGAACTAATACCAAAGGAGTATACATTCCGGGAGAGATCAAGTGGTGATCTCTCCCCGGGTGAGGTCTCAAACCTCCTATCACTCTCTTGCACACACTTGTGCTCTCACTCTTATGTTGCAAATGACAAAGTGTTGGTATTTATACCAAACACAGGTTGTATGGTCGAAGGATCAAACTGACTGGTCGATAGATCATCTGTCGACCATTCAGCTTTCGAAAGATACACATATACCTCGAAGGATGACATATCCTTCGAGGTCCATCTTCAACCTTCGATGGATATCTTTCGAGCTCATCGAAGGATACACAATCCTTCGATGCCTTATCCTTCGACACCAACATTAAACAACCATAATTTGTCTTGCAACCACACACACGGTCAAACGAATAACCCTCTCGTTTGACCACTTCAAACGAGCGGGTCTATACACGTTCGATAGACCGTTTCACTAACTATTACAAATTCAGCGTAAAATAATAACTAATCTATTCGACAAGCATCGGACACACAAACTGCATCAACAAATTCCCCCTTGTCCGTTGCTGTCGAATGCTGAAAATGCAACTGCAATCGATCTTCAGTCAAGTATTCATCTTCTCTGTGTTAACAAATTCCCCCTTGACCGATGATCCAGGTAAGTAGTATCTTGATGCTCCTTGTATAATATTTCCCCCTCAAAGTACGCGTATCCGTGTTGGGTGTTGTGCAATTTCCTCAATTGACCGATCTTCCGCTGATCTTCCAATACTCCAACCGGCATTTGATAAGGGTTCCAATCTTTAAGAACTGCATCAAGTCTTGATCTTGTCATAAGAACTCTCTTTCATACAAGCATACTACATTGATAGAGATTTCTGGTGAACTGTCTTCTGTAAACCGTCTTTGTGGAATCGACCAAGTAATGCACTTTAATCTTCAGCATCAACACTCAGGAAAGTCAGCTAGACCAAGTGTATCCCTTGCAAGCTCAACCAGCATGCTTAGTTGAACTACATCCAGATCTCATTGTCTCGCCTTTGTGAAGTTGACCACGTAATGCACTACGGATCTTCAGCATCAGTACTCAGGAAGTCAGCTTGACCAAGTACATCGTTTGCAAACTCAACGAATTGAGTTACCCCCAGATCCCTGTAAAATCCCAAAGAAACATCAAACCCAAAACCGAATCCTGCAGGTCTTCAGCCTTGAACTATCAGCTTCCATAAAGATTCCCCAGGTCTTCAGTGAACAGCGCTTTTGTAACTACTGTAGACTTTAGATACCTGTATGTTTCCGTGCAAAACCCTTCACGCTGGCTGGAGAATTAATTAAAATCCTCAAATATGTGTATGTGCAAAACATTCCACGCCGAACCGTTTGTATCACCAGAAAATCACAAACTCTACCACCTGTGATTGCGTTTAGAAATTTACCGAAGAAATTCAATTTTTATCCCCCCATTTCTTTGGTAAAATCTCTAAACCTTAACAGATTCTTTCCACTTCAAAGAAACTGTCGTCAAATGTTCACCAATTCCCTCCACTAAGCGGAACTGTCATCAATCTCCGTTGAATGTTCTTGGTTTTTCGAAAAATCACGAAAACGAATTTCTTCTTTGCATATGCTAGTTGAATAAGACCGTCCCCTAGTACCCCGTAGGATCCGACTTGTATCCCTCCAAAGACTTTGTGAACTCGTTAGGACCGGTGTTGACATTCTAGGTTCATTCATTCGTTACCAAATGCGAGAATATGACAATAAACAAAAAGGATTTCTTCGTTGCATATTCTAGTTGATAAAGCAATATCGCCTAGTACCCCATCGGATCCGACTTGTATCCCTCCAAAGACTTTGTGAACTCGTTAGGACCGGTGTTGGCGTTCAAGGTTCATACGTTCGTCTTCAAATGCGAGAATATGACAAATAACAAAGTGCTTTCGAACATTTACGAATAACCGGTAACAATCATAAACATTGACGTGCGGAAGTGAACATACTGTGCTGTTTTTGGCCCATAATAGTCGCGTCACCATTTTTGACATTTGCATCGGTAACCGTGACTACCCCACATTTTTCAAAAATAATCAAGTTCTCATCCTTTTTTTTTTTTTTTTTTTTTTTTTTTTTTTTTTTTTTTTTTTTTTTTTTTTTTTTTTTTTTCGAAATCTGCCTGGTCTTTCGATTCTGGATCCTTCGAAACTATCTGATCTTTCGAAATATGCTGGATCTTTCGAAGTTGTTGAGGGTAAAGATGATCCTTCGAAATCATCTGGATCCTTCGATACTACAACTCCAAGCCTAACATCTTTCGAGCACCTTAACATCCTTCGAAGTCTGTTCAATCTTTCGATGGCCAAACAGCATCCTTCGAAATATGAAGCTGCCAAGAACGTCAAGAACACAGCGACTGTGTAAAATTGCAGATTCGATGAAAACACTTTGTACACGATTTTTGATGAAGAAAACTTGAATATTTTAGAGAAAAACATAAAACCCAACACTCGTTTTAGCACAGATCTGAATATTCGGGTCCAGATCTGAGTTTTTCTCATTTTCACCTTTTTTTACATCTTGAACAAAAACGCACAAAAATCACAGATCTAGAGCACATGTGACTTAGTAAACGGTTAGTTTTACTAAATCGGGCACCATGGCTCTGATACCAATTGTAGGACCGGGTTTGGGGACCGAAACCGTGATTCTTATGGTTATGTTCAAAGACGGAAGAGATAAGAGAGGATAAACAAACAAACTTTGTATTAATCCGGTAGTACAACGTTACAAGTCGGCCCGATTACATGGAAACCGAACTAATACCAAAGGAGTATACATTCCGGGAGAGATCAAGTGGTGATCTCTCCCCGGGTGAGGTCTCAAACCTCCTATCACTCTCTTGCACACACTTGTGCTCTCACTCTTATGTTGCAAATGACAAAGTGTTGGTATTTATACCAAACACAGGTTGTATGGTCGAAGGATCAAACTGACTGGTCGATAGATCATCTGTCGACCATTCAGCTTTCGAAAGATACACATATACCTCGAAGGATGACATATCCTTCGAGGTCCATCTTCAACCTTCGATGGATATCTTTCGAGCTCATCGAAGGATACACAATCCTTCGATGCCTTATCCTTCGACACCAACATTAAACAACCATAATTTGTCTTGCAACCACACACACGGTCAAACGAATAACCCTCTCGTTTGACCACTTCAAACGAGCGGGTCTATACACGTTCGATAGACCGTTTCACTAACTATTACAAATTCAGCGTAAAATAATAACTAATCTATTCGACAAGCATCGGACACACAAACTGCATCAACACTCTCTCTGTTTCTCTTGCCTAATCTTTTTAAACTGAACACAACACATGGGTATATATACCCGACACAGCAGGTCTGGTCGAAGGATCAGACAGATTGATCGACAGATCATCTGTCGACCAGAAAGCCCATCGAAAGATCACATTCACCACGAAGGATGATATCCTTCGTGGTCTATCCTTCGTGGTCTATCTTTCGAGGTCATCATCGAAGGATATAAAACAATCCTTCGATGACACATCCTTCGACACAACCAGCTTACAACATTTATCTAACTGTTTGGTCAAGTCAAACCAGGAGGATGGTTGACTTGGTCAAACTTACATCAACCTTACATTAAAGACATCGTTTTGTATCATGACGAAATACAGACAAAGTACAGACACAAGTGCACCAACACTTATCATCATCGAAGGATATAAGTGATCCTTCGATGACCATCCTTCGACTCAAACACATTACAATCATAATGTTGACTGTTTGGCCAAGTCAAACCAGGAGGATGGTTGACTTGGTCAAACTTACAAGACTAACAAAGACATCGTTTGGTATCAGACGAAATACAGACAAAGTACAGACACAAATGCACCAACAAGAGGAGCTTCCTTCTGTTGACTCTGTTCCGGAATGGAGCAGATTGGTTCCTCTTAAATGCAACCTGCTGGTTTGGAAAGCAGAGATGGGTAAGATACCCACTCTTGCGGCCCTTGCCAATCGCGGTGTTGATATAGAGGATTTGACGTGCTCTATGTGCAACTCGGCCGACGAAAGTGCTGATTATATTTTTGCCAGATGTGCTATTGCTGCCCAGGTGTGGTTCGCTATTTCTAGGTGGTGTAAAATCGCCCCGGTGTTCTCCACTTCTGTTAAAGAGATCCTGGAAATTCACAATCATGTTGGGCTGAAGAATTCTGCCAAAGATATATTCTGTGGGATCGTGAGAGTGGTTTGTTGGTGCATATGGCGGGCTCGTAACAAACAGAAATTCGAAGACAATCAGGTCAAGGTGGCTGACATCATTAGCGATATTAAAGTGCTTGGCTTCCTTTGGATTTGTAATAGATATAAAGTCAGGAATATCTCGTGGGTAGATTGGTGTGGTTTTGTAAATATGTAGTCCCTCCGTTGTTTGGCCCCCCGTTTTGGGGTTTGGTCGGTTCGTTTTAATGAAGTTCTCTTTTCAAAAAAATAGTTGAATATCCACGCAATATAAAAAATATTTTTTATACATGGGTGATACGTCGGTAAAAATTCAACAACAATTTTTTTTTATTAATTTTAGGGATTAGCAATTGGTAGGTTATCTAATAAAAACTAAAATTTATTTTTCCATTTTTGGTTTCTGGAATCACAATAATTTTCCTTCTATGATATTGGTTTGGGAAGTAGTGATTGCATGATATAATGTTGTGTGATATCATATGAAATGATATAATATTCTCCACCGGGCATCGATGTGACGGAAGTAGCCGTCTAGATTCAATGGTAAGTGCTCTATAATTCTTCGTTTGTATTCTTAAGATTTATTAATTACACTGACATATTCCTGGTGCAGGGAACTGAAGAATGTGTAGTAAAGGTTGATAACATGTTGGTTGTCCATAGGCTGATGCAGGTAACTAACCTTTTATTTAGAGATATTTATTCCTGCATCGTAATGATCTATTCCATGGCTGTTTAACCTTTTATTTAGAGATATTTATTCCTGCATCGTAACGAACATTGAAACGTTCTTGTTCTTTCTTGTCTGATAGCTAACTGGTTGATGCTTTGTGATCTCATGAAGATGCTGAGCTTCGACTTCTGAGAATATTTAACCACAAGATTAACAAGGTATTTGAGTTTTGATGCTTTTTTTCTTTGTTTTTTATTGATGGTTCTACTGGGCCTGCAAAACAAAACACACCCTTCAAAATTTATCCAGAAAAAAGGACCTGTTTGTTACATAACATTTTCTATTTTTTAGTGGAAGTTCACGTTTTTTTCTTTGGGTCGTTTTACATACCTTCACGACATGGATACTGTCTCCACCCGCTTCCAGGTCTGCATATTTTCTCTCATTCTCTTAATTTTGACACACACACACTTAAGAAGTTTCGGTGTTTGTATTATCTATATGTGTTAATATGCGTTATTTTGTTTCTTTTGGTTTTAATTAGAGTAGAGATGTTTATAGTGCTTTGGAACAATACCTGGGATTGGAGCATCCTGATAACCCTCAAGTTCGTTGAATGCTGCAAATCAGGTACAAGAGTCTGATGATTCTATAACAACCACATCTTGATGTTAGTGATCTGAAATTTTGAACCACCTATATTACAATTTCATTCGACTTGCAAGTTCTTTTTATTTTTATATCCAAATTATATGTGTTTTAGTACTTAGTCAATGATTTTCGCAACTGAGGAAAATGTTTTTGGTTTTAAATTCAACTCATTTGACATACAACAGTCAAATGTGAACTCTTTTTAAGGATAACTTTAGTTAAAGAAATAGAAATGTAAACCTCTCTGGTGAACACTCCTGTTCAGATGTATCCATTTCGACCCCTTTACTAAGAAACGGTCGATTCGGGTTATGTTTCATCTCTAGTGAGTCAAAACGGCAAGAATATACCTAAACAGGAAACAAGTCAGACAGATGGGCATGTAATTTATTGAAAATATATCTCCTAAATGAAAATATTCATAAGGTGTAATCATATTGGATTCATGAATGTGTTTATAGAAAATTGGTTCTTGTGAGAAAAAAAAGGTGTTTAGGTCAAAAGAAACAAAAAATCACATGTTTTTGACATTATTTTGACCCATTACCTGATTGATCTTCCCACTTGTATATACTCTAATCTAAACAAATTATGAAGTCTAGCAGCTAACGGTTCGTATATGCAGAATGGAGACATGAGAAAGCTGTAAGAATGTACAGCTAAGCATGTGGAGATGATCGTATGGTTTTGCTAGTTGTATATTTCTTTGTGAAGAGAAGTTATACAGACCTTTGACATAGAAACTTACATGTCGCCTCACTTACGATCGTCGGACGCGCAGCGTCAGCGTCGTCGGACGCGCTCAGCAGCGTCGTTAAGTGCACACAGCAGTCGGACACGCGCAACAATGTCGTCGGACGCACAGGCAGCAGCGGCGTCGGACGCACACGCAGCAGCGGCGACGGTCGCGCGCAGCAGCTTTGTTGGATCAAGTTATTGGACCATGCTCACCCCTAATTTTTATTATTACAGCACTGGAACACCGAAAAATGGCAAAATAAAAAGTCAGAAGCTGGGAGAGCAAACCGCAAAAATGAAAAAAATGGCAATTCAGAGAGTTAGTTGTGATGATTCATTCAAGATTTGAAGTTTTCGAGAAAGATAATCTTGTAATCGATTCCTATAATACATTTATTGTATAAATAGTTATTCAAGGGTTTAACATTTGCCACGTTTTTTAATACCTTTAATTATTTTATAAGTTATGACGATCAAGGAAAGAAGTTTAAAGTAATTATTTGTTGAATCTTTGTATTTTCTTAAAAAAGGTTTAAAGTGATTAATTACGTAAAGTCTTCGTATTTTTTTTATTCCGTTACATCAAAGAACAATTTGATAAACATGTAGGTTTGTTCGTGAGTCGAATCCAGCCATAACTAGGTACAAGCTCGGCTCGAATTGTAAAAGAAAAAAAAATTTAAAAAGAAAATTTGTTTTCTTTAAATTTTGAATTACATAGCCACCGTAAAATTCACATAAAAATATGATTTTCAATTTTTGGCTTCTGCAATGACGATTATTTTCCTTCTATGATACCGGTTTGGGAAGTAGTGATAGCATGATATAATGTTATGTGATATGATGACATGATACGATGTATCTACGTTACAAATCGTATGCCGTATCTTACTTTATCATATCATATTAAATAATATCATATCATATGGTATCCAATCGTATCATAGCATTTATATCATTTCATATCAAAAGGAATAGAATACCATACACTACAACATAACACAATAAATATCATGCATTACGGTACAATCTAATGTGTAATATAGCAAAACATAGTATATGATATGATATGTTATAATATGGTTTCATAAAATGTAATATAGTATAATTTTGTATAATATTATCTTATTTAACCAAAGTAATATTAAGTGAATCTTAAATAAATATAGAGCGAATTACAAGTGTTGTACTTTATTTATTTAGAAAATTTCAGACCTTGTCCTTTATTTTAAAAACTGATAAGTTTTTTACTTGATGTTTTAAAATGTTATACCTTATATCCTTTAGCCCAAACGCAACCTATGAGAAGACAAAACCAAATATCTAACTGAACTCTTGTGCGACATATTTAAAACCAAAGCTGATGAAAAAATGTTTTTTTTTTCCTTGGATTTCCTGTCGATGTCCATTGGTAATCTATATGTTGGTGTAGTTTTTGTGTCCGATGTTGTTCGAATAGATTAGAATTTTTTTATGCTGATTATGTAATAGTTAGTGAAACAGTCAAACGAATGTGTATTGATCCGCTCGTTTGAAGTGGTCAAACGAGAGGGTTATGTGTTTGACCGTGTGTGTTTGCAAGAAAAGGGTTGTGGCTATAAATACCACCACTTGTTCATTTGCAAAGGGAGAGAGAGCTCTGAGAAAGAGAGAGTTCTCAGAGAGTTTGAGCTAAGGTTTTAGTGTTAGGGGGAGAGATCACCATTTGGTCTCTCCCCGGATGTATACTCCTTTGGTATTGTTCGGTTATCTTGTAATCAGGCCGATTTGTAATGTTTTACTACCTATTATTACAAGGAAGTTGTTTGTTAATCTCTAATCTCTCACGTCTTGAACATAATCACTCACTAATCACGGGTCATGGTCTGAAATCTTAAACCTACAATTGATATCAGAGCCATGGTGCCCGATTTAGTGAATCTAACAGTTTGCTAAGTCACATGTGCTCTAGATCTGTGATTTTTGGGAATTTTTTTTTTGTTCGAGATGTAAAAGTGGGTAACATGAAGAAAAACCCAGATCTGGACGGGTCTAGGGTGAATCAGACCATACAAGAGGGTTAAAATTTATGTTTCACACAAAGAAAATCAAGTCTTCATCTTTCTTTATCATGTTTGAGGCGTGTTTCGTCAGATCTGCAGACTTGTTCTCCGCTGTGTTCTTGAGGAGTGTGGCGGCTGCTTGAAGAGAAACTAGGGCTTCCCAAAAGTGAACCACGAAGAATCCCTGATGAAGACTCTCTTGACGAAGAACCTTGGGAGTGCCTTTTAGATGTAATTTCATTCTCATGAGTTTTAAGTTTGCTGATTAAACCTTTTAGATGTAATTTTGAAAAACTTGAATCCTTTTTTAAATTTTTCAAAAATTCAATCCATTCAACAGGTAATGCATCTGCAAACTTGTCTATTTTTTCAGCATCTGTCAAAAATATATCATGATCTTTTAAACGATCAAGTAAGACTTCATATCGGTTTATCAGATCATCCAATATTTCATTTTTCAAGCACACAAAGTATTTATATATTTTCACCCAACCATCCTTTCTCACATTTCTATAACTATCGTCCAAATACCCTCGATACCAATCATTCAACCTATCAAGATCATGATTTTCCATCTCATCAAACTCTTTTGTCATATTTCAAAACAATCTACAATCAGTCACCTTCAAGCGAAATCAATAACTAGACAACTTCAAACGAAATCCCAATTCAAGCGGGATAACAATCTGAAGCGGAATCAACACCTTGAAGTGAAATACCCTGATTTCGCTTGAACGGTTTCAAGCGGAATAACTACCTGAAGCGGAATAAGGAGCTTTCAAGCGGAATAAGGACAATTTTTCAAGCTGAAACACAATTTCAAGCGAAATACCTTATTGTGGGGTGCATGTGAGTCCCAGTGAGGCTTAACAAGTGAAGAAGGGGTTCTGTTCTGTTATTTAATCAGTGAGAAACGTAACAAATCTAAAGGAGTCCTAGCAGTGACTGCTTCCTACACGGATGTGATCTTTTCTTTTCCCTCTGAAACCTTTCGAATCTCGATGCTATCGAGTATTATCTGAACACCCATCTGAACGCCTAGCAAACTGTCTAGAATGTTGGTGCTTGTACGAACATCCCTGAGTTGGATGTTGCAACGACAATGATTGATCTATATCCTTCTCACCTTTCTTCGTTTGCGGGAACTTAACGTATTGACGTCTTAAATCCCGAAGTGCGAACACTTTTGCAACACTGTTGGATAAGAGGGTAAACGTAGTACTTTACTGACTTCAGCATTTGAACGACCCTAGTTACCGGCAATGAACATCAGCGATATGACTCCAATCGAATCCTTAACCCTAGTTAGCGACTCATAGGAGACAACTCTTACGAATCAATCGGGACATAATCGATGACGATAGACTGTAGAGCGGAATGTGTAATCGCCCGCACCACGAGTAGTGCCTCAGGACGTGACACGGAATGTGAAAAGATGGACCCTGTTGGTGAAAGGATGCAGGACACCGTTACAGGCAACAACATTAGAGGCAACAGTTACGGCAACATCAAGGTACTCGTAATCATAGCCTACAGCATGGAAGATGGAGGTACCTACGACATGGACTGGCCGTTGTTAAATCAAAGACGACACACAACCAAGGGAACGACGACAGTACTGGAAAATTCTCGTGACAAAAACAACAAACACTGGGAATGATGCTCATGGAAGGGCATTTAGGATTGGCGTGCCGACACCAGGATATTAACAACGTGGTAGCTTGTATGGGTAGCAAATCGCTTCATCTCGGTTCTGTTTAACTCTGATGCTTCTCGAAACCGAACCTGTTGTGGAACCGGCTGATGGCAAGTCAATTGGTGTTTCGTGCGTTCATTAGGATGCAAACTCGACCTTGTGGGACAAGTGTTCGACATCGACCTTCCTGTTGATGCAGATTTGTGTCCGATGCTTGTCGAATAGGATTAGTTTTATTTTACGCTGAATTTGTAATAGTTAGTGAAACGGTCTATCGAACGTGTATAGACCCGCTCGTTTGAAGTGGTCAAACGAGAGGGTTATTCGGTTGACCGTGTGGGTTTTGCTAGACAAACAGTTAGATTATGGTTGTATAATGGTGTCGAAGGATAAGGCATCGAAGGATTGTGTATATCCTTCGATGAGCTCGAAAGATATCCATCGATAGATGAAGATGGACCTCGAAGGATATGTCATCCTTCGAGGTATATGTGTATCTTTCGATAGCTGGATGATCGACAGATGATCTATCGATCAATCAGTTAGATCCTTCGACCATACAACCTGTGTTGGGTATAAATACCAACACTTTGTCATTTGCAAGACCAAGAGAGTTAGAGAAGGTTTGAGACCTCACCCAGGGAGAGATCACCACTTGATCTCTCCCGGAATGTATACTCCTTTGGTATTAGTTCGGCTATCATGTAATCGGGCCGATATGTAACGTTTTACTACCGGATTAATACAAAGTTGTTTGTTTATCATTGCTAATCTCTTCCGTCTTTGAACATAATCACAAGAATCACGGTTTCGGTCCCGAAACCCGGTCCTACAATTGCTCTGATACCAATTGTAGGACCGGGTTTCGGGACCGAAACCGTGATTCTTGTGATTATGTTCAAAGACGGAAGAGATTAGCAATGATAAACAAACAACTTTGTATTAATCCGGTAGTAAAACGTTACATATCGGCCCGATTACATGATAGCCGAACTAATACCAAAGGAGTATACATTCCGGGAGAGATCAAGTGGTGATCTCTCCCTGGGTGAGGTCTCAAACCTTCTCTAACTCTCTTGGTCTTGCAAATGACAAAGTGTTGGTATTTATACCCAACACAGGTTGTATGGTCGAAGGATCTAACTGATTGATCGATAGATCATCTGTCGATCATCCAGCTATCGAAAGATACACATATACCTCGAAGGATGACATATCCTTCGAGGTCCATCTTCATCTATCGATGGATATCTTTCGAGCTCATCGAAGGATATACACAATCCTTCGATGCCTTATCCTTCGACACCATTATACAACCATAATCTAACTGTTTGTCTAGCAAAACCCACACGGTCAACCGAATAACCCTCTCGTTTGACCACTTCAAACGAGCGGGTCTATACACGTTCGATAGACCGTTTCACTAACTATTACAAATTCAGCGTAAAATAAAACTAATCCTATTCGACAAGCATCGGACACAAATCTGCATCAACAAATTCCCCCTTGTCCGTTGCTGTCGAATGCTGAAAATGCAACTGCAATCGATCTTCAGTCAAGTATTCATCTTCTCTGTGTTAACAAATTCCCCCTTGACCGATGATCCAGGTAAGTAGTATCTTGACGCTCCTTGTAAAATATTTCCCCCTTAAAGTACGCGTATCCGTGTTGGGTGTTGTGCAATTTCCTCAATTGACCGATCTTCCGCTGATCTTCCAATACTCCAACCGGCATTTGATAAGGGTTCCAATCTTTAAGAACTGCATCAAGTCTTGATCTTGTCATAAGAACTCTATTTCATACAAGCATACTACATCGATAGAGATTTCTGGTGAACTGTCTTCTGTAAACCGTCTTTGTGGAATCGACCAAGTAATGCACTTTAATCTTCAGCATCAACACTCAGGAAAGTCAGCTAGACCAAGTGTATCCCTTGCAAGCTCAACCAGCATGCTTAGTTGAACTACATCCAGATCTCATTGTCTCGCCTTTGTGAAGTTGACCACGTAATGCACTACGGATCTTCAGCATCAGTACTCAGGAAGTCAGCTTGACCAAGTACATCGTTTGCAAACTCAACGAATTGAGTTACCCCCAGATCCCTGTAAAATCCCAAGGAAACATCAAACCCAAAACCGAATCCTCCAGGTCTTCAGTCTTGAACTATCAGCTTTCAGAAAGATTCCCCAGGTCTTCAGTGAACAGCGCTTTTGTAACTACTGTAGACTTTAGAAACCTGTATTTTTCCGTGCAAAACCCTTCACGCTGGCTGGAGAATTAATTAAAATCCTCAAATATGTGTATGTGCAAAACATTCCACGCCGAACCGTTTGTATCACCAGAAAATCACAAACTCTACCACCTGTGATTGCGTTTAGAAATTTACCGAAGAAATTCAACATACGTTTCCCCTATTTCTTTGGTAAGATTTCTAAACCTTAACAGATTCTCTCCACTTCAAAGAAACTGTCGTCAAATGTTCACCAGTTCCCTCCACTAAGCGGAACTGTCATCAATCTCCGTTGAATGTTCTTGGTTTTTCGAAAAATCACGAAAACGAATTTCTTCTTTGCATATGCTAGTTGAATAAGACCGTCCCCTAGTACCCCGTAGGATCCGACTTGTATCCCTCCAAAGACTTTGTGAACTCGTTAGGACCGGTGTTGACATTCTAGGTTCATTCATTCGTTACCAAATGCGAGAATATGACAATAAACAAAAAGGATTTCTTCGTTGCATATTCTAGTTGATAAAGCAATATCGCCTAGTACCCCATCGGATCCGACTTGTATCCCTCCAAAGACTTTGTGAACTCGTTAGGACCGGTGTTGGCGTTCAAGGTTCATACGTTCGTCTTCAAATGCGAGAATATGACAAATAACAAAGTGCTTTCGAACATTTTCGAATAACCGATAACACTCATAAACAATCGACGTGCGGAAGTGAACATACCGTTCTCGTTTTTGGTTTTTGGCCCATAATAGTCGCGTCACCATTTTTGACATTTGCATCGGTAACCGTGACTACCCCACAATTTTTCAACCATCAAGTATCATCAAAATTTTTTTTTTTTTTCGTCATGCCTCAACATCCCGCGATCAGACATCCAGGTCGAAAGATATATCCTTCGATGATGTTTCTTAACCTCGACAGATGAAAGGCAAAATATCTTTCGAATTGAGACTCGAAAGATGTTAAGTTTCTCGAAGGATTCATCCTTCGATTGATCAGACCTTTCGAATGATCAAGATATCTTTCAAATTCTTGATTTTTCGAAAGATGATCCTTCGATAAGGCATTTCATCCTTCGAGGAAAGTAACATCTTTCGAACAGTCTGTCATCCTTCGAACCATGTTTCAATCTTTCGAGCACAGTTTCATCTTTCGGGAGTGGATCTTTCGAAATATGAAGCTGCCAAGAACATCAAGAACACAGCGCTGTTTATTTTGCAGATTTGACAAAAACGTTGTATTTTTGATTTTTGATGATGATAACTTGATTATATAGGTGAAAAACATAAAACCCAACACTCGTTCCAGCACAGATCGGAATATTCGGGTCCAGATCTGAGTTTTTCTTGATTTTCACCATTTTTACATCTTGAACAAAAAGCACAAAAATCACAGATCTAGAGCACATGTGACTTAGTAAACGGTTAGATTTACTAAATCGGGCACCATGGCTCTGATACCAATTGTAGGACCGGGTTTCGGGACCGAAACCGTGATTCTTGTGATTATGTTCAAAGACGGAAGAGATTAGCAATGATAAACAAACAACTTTGTATTAATCCGGTAGTAAAACGTTACATATCGGCCCGATTACATGATAGCCGAACTAATACCAAAGGAGTATACATTCCGGGAGAGATCAAGTGGTGATCTCTCCCTGGGTGAGGTCTCAAACCTTCTCTAACTCTCTTGGTCTTGCAAATGACAAAGTGTTGGTATTTATACCCAACACAGGTTGTATGGTCGAAGGATCTAACTGATTGATCGATAGATCATCTGTCGATCATCCAGCTATCGAAAGATACACATATACCTCGAAGGATGACATATCCTTCGAGGTCCATCTTCATCTATCGATGGATATCTTTCGAGCTCATCGAAGGATATACACAATCCTTCGATGCCTTATCCTTCGACACCATTATACAACCATAATCTAACTGTTTGTCTAGCAAAACCCACACGGTCAACCGAATAACCCTCTCGTTTGACCACTTCAAACGAGCGGGTCTATACACGTTCGATAGACCGTTTCACTAACTATTACAAATTCAGCGTAAAATAAAACTAATCCTATTCGACAAGCATCGGACACAAATCTACATCAACACTTCCTTCTACTACCCTTGATGGTTACAATGCAGTAGTTAGTGTGGATGGGTTATCCAGAAATCGCGCGTATATACCCAGTGAGGAGAAAATTATGTGTGGAGAATCGTTATTTGTTCTAAAGCATCAGAGTGGTTCAAAGGTTAGCACCATTTCAGCTATGAAGGCGAGAAGCGCCTACGGAGGCATTACTTCGTTACGTTAGCAACCGCTATTGATGTTAGGGCTAAGGAAAAGAGGATCGAGGATCCACCAATTGTTCGTGATTTTTCTCGGTGTGCTACTCGAGGAACTTTCAGGTTTACTTCCACAACTGTTAGGTGAAATCTCAGTCTGATCTCATGCCAAAGGTAGCGCCGACTACACGTACTCTTACCGACTTGCACCAGGAGGGTTGCAAGAGCTGTCTAATCAACTGCAGGAATTGTTGAGCAGGAGTTTTGTCGGACCTAGTTTTCTCTCGCTTTGGGAGCCCAGTTATATCCGTGAAGATAAGCCTTATCGTTGGACATGTGTACTGATTATCGAGAACTCAACAAAGTAGCAGTCAGGAACTGTTTGCCTCGACCATGTACTGCCAGCCTGTCGACCAGTAGCAAAAAAATGAAGCTTCCATTCGAGGATTGACTAACGAACGAACTATTGTCAGATGTAAGTCTAAGGGGAGAATGTTCCTACAACGGCACATCAAGCGCGGTGTGGCCATTATGACGTTGTATTCCATGACCTTTGGGTTAATCCTCACACCAGCAGCTTTATGGATCACATGAATCGACAATGCTTATTGACGACGTGTTGAATTATTTCCAGAAGAAAGGAACATCATGGACGGCATCTGTATCTTATTTTAGCGCTCCTGAGGGAGGAGCCATTACGTGCGAAGTCTTGTTAAATGTAACATCTGGATTCGAGAGATACGTTTTGAGTATGTAAGCAACGAAGTGGGAACACACGTGGAACTTGCTAAGATCCATTTCGTTAGAAACTGATCGACACCAAAGATCCCTTCGAGGATACAACAATCCCTTGGTTTCGCTAGATACTATCGCAGATTCATCACAGGGTTTTCGAAGATCACGTAGCCTAAACCTCTTTAGCACAGTAGGGTGCTGTGTTCGTGGAAGACAAAACAGGAGGACGTCTTATCAGCCTTTGAATCCCAACCCTGCAATACACTGAGCATCGTATCCACCCTAAGGTTCGGGTGATCTAGTGGTATACTTTAATGGTTCGAATCAAAGTCCCAGTTACACATCGATGCAACATGAGAAAGCGATGGCTTACGTATAGACTTACGAGAAGAACTGCACGATACACAACCTGTGATGGAAATCCTGATCCTCGGATTTAAGTTGGAGGCATTACTTGGACGGTACCAAATGTGATATCTAGACCGATCACAAGGGCCTCCCGTGTACCTTTATTTCAGAAGAGCTAAACATGTAGTAGCATCGTTGGATGGAACTTTTGATTACCATTGTGAAACCTGAACGTGCACGACCTTTGCAGCTCACCATCGACTCTAACCTACCAGATCAGATTCGCTCAGTTCAAACTGGAGAACGGAAGAAAGAGAAGTTTCAAGTTGAAGCCATGCGGGGTATGGGGAAGCAACCTTTGGTAGGTCGGACGATATGCGCTACCTCATGGAACGAATGTGGATCTTGTTATATGGCAACCGTAGGTAACTTGAGTCAAGCAAAGCACACCTGCCTTGATATTCTAGTCGTCTTTGTTTTGGTGGGAGATAATAGGATCTATAAATCCTACATTAGTGATCAGGCATGAAGGCTCACCTGGCTATGTATATGAATAGTGCTTGACTTGTGGGAAAGTCAAGGAGAAGAATCAGCAACTAGAAACACACATATGGAAATGAGAATAGACTACCATGGATTTTGTTGCTAGTCTGCTTACAACTCGAAAGGGAAATAATATCACCTGGGTGATCGTTGATTGTCTCACATTACCAGCACCTTTTCTTACAATCAAGGAAGCTGACGACTCATCACAACTGTGAATGTTCCTCTGAGAGAGGCGGCTTTTAGGCATGAGGTGCCAACTCCCGTTACCCCTGGTTTTGATCAGGCACCACACAACACTCTCGACTCACGTCTAGACATGAGCATTGCTTATCACTGCAGGATAAGCGGTCTGAGTAAGCGAGCCATCCTGACACTCGAAGACATGCTGTGAGCATATGGGTGATTGACTTTAGTAAGAGTTAGAATGACATTTACCTTTAGTTGGGTTCTACTACCGCAGTCACCGTATTAGTAATTAGACAGCTCTGTATGAGGCATTGCATGGACAATAATGCCATTAGTGTTGGGTTAACGTGGGTGACAACCTAACCACAGATCCAGAATTAGACTCGAACCAATTGGAAAGATTGTTGGGAAACTGATAAGCTTAGGAAACACTGGGATTTAGTGGTAGGCGATTGTATCTTGTCAAAAATCTCACCCTGAGAGGGTGCGGTACACTATGGAAAACGTGGCAACCTTAGTTTACGATGAGTTTGGACATCTAGATTTCTGGAACGGATCGGCAACATACTCACAAACTCAAGTTACCTGATGTATAGGGTAATGTTTACGATGTCATTATGTATCGAATCTAAGGCAGTGTTTGACCGACGAAACGCTTGTGATACCCTTACTAGAGTCTGAGGATAATGACAAGTTGTAGTTGTTGAGGAGTCTACTGGAATCATGGACTGGGACGTTAAGGTTCGTTAACATAGTCAAATTCCAATTATGAGTGCTCGTTGGAACTCAACACGTGGACCGGAGTCCACATGAGAATGCAAGGATCAGATGAAGCTTTATTATCCTCGGTTATTCAAAGTTGATCTAACTTCAGATGACATTGTCGAATTTCGGGACCAAATTTCTTTCAAGTTGGGGATGATGTGGCACCTGGGGAAAATCCACAGTCACCTTGATCTAACACCGTACTGTTTTGGATTGCTTATCAAATTTCGGGACGAAATTTCTTTCAAGTTGGGGATAATGTGACAACCCGAGATTCCAAGACCTTCCCTTTGCGCGTCATCTGTTTTACAATCCTGTTTTACATTTTGTTGTGCGATGTACCGCGTATTCTATTTTAAAATGATTTCAATATAAGGATTGGGCATTCATCAATTCCTATTAAAAGTAATGCGGATCATGTGAACATTCATTTGTGCTCTCGGCCCAATATTATCAAGGATTGCATCGGTCCAAGGTTTGCATGTGTTATTGTTTCAAGAATTGTCAGTGTGTTTGTCGGCCAATCTTGCTAAGTCATTTGAGCCGAGTGGATTCAAGGGTCCAATCAGATCACTTTTCCTGCTCAAGTAAGCTTCTAGGTCCAATAGAGATTTGGTGGCCCATGTGCTAGTTTAATTAGAAACTTCTTATAATAAAATTTGGTGTCCGACGAAATGCGGTACACGTGGACTCTACGAAAGTCCAGACTTCCATCCTCACCGGCCAACCGACGAAAGATGGGGTTTCGTCGGGGTGGTTATTCGCTGAGATGGGCTTCGGCCCAAACGGAACCAAGATACGTTACATTCATTATTTAAACCCAAACCTGCACAACCCTAGATCCCTTTAACTCAGCGACGGCAACGCTACCCCTCTCAAAGCACTATCTGATTCGATTGAGTTTATTGGGTTAGTAAGTCCTTATGTATGTAATTCTTATTGCTGATTCTATTTTTGTGTGATATTGGTCAATAAAATCTATATATATATATATGTGTGTGTGTGTGTGTGCATGTTCTATGAAATCATGATGTGAAATTATGGGTAAATTATGTGATGGATGGATATGAGTTGAGAATCAATTTGGATAATGATCACCTTATGTTGTCGGCCATGTTGTTATGTTTGCATGAAGAATCGTTAGAGGTCATGTGATTGTTTAGCCATTGTGTGTGCAACTTGTTAATGCCTTGTAGGTGTAATCATAGATTTGTATGATCTATTGCTAGAAACAATAAAGACAATGAGGATGTCTAGATTCGTTTTAGATAAACATGATGATTTGGTAAGTTTTAATGATAAGTGGTATTGCAAACTAGTTTTCTTCCTGAAATCACCTTCTCCATCAAAATCACTAGTTTTCTTCCTGAAATCACCTGATTTGGGCCTCTTGAAGATGGTTCTCACATGGTTGCTTATGCAAACTATTGTGTGACATCATCTCATCAATATTGGTTCAGATATAAGAGATTTCCACCATGATTCAACTAAGTTTTACAAGATTTCAACACTTTTCATCTCTTTTCAAACTTTTCTTCAACATTCTACACAAAACCGATGGAATCCTTACTCATTCAGACTCTCCACTCATTCTCTAGTTGAGAGCCTGCTTGAAAACGGATTTCCACCGGAGAGACGACCGATTTACGGATTGAACATGAAACTCCATCATGAACAGTGAGTCTGATCGAATGGGGGTGATTCCTATCCGATCGAACGAGCTGGACCTTGGTGTGTTTCTGTTGTTCGACACGTCATCACACCATCTCCGTTAAACTCAAAACTTTTACTTAGAAAATATCACAAGGATTTTCAAATACCAGCTCGCCCACTCGAAAGGCCATCCAATCGGATGACCATCTGATCGAATGACCATCCGACCAGGTGACCTATCCCTTATTATTCTTTTCAATAATTAACAATTTTCCAAAACACACATTCAGTCGAATAGCCATCCAATCGAATGGCCATCCGTCCGGATGACCATCCGATCGGATGACTTGGTATCCATACTTTGCATTATTTAAATGCTACAACGAAAAATTTAAAATTTTCAAACGATTTACAAACACCCACACCTCATTCGAATGGCCATCCGTTCGAATGGGTTATCCCCATTTGTTTGGTTCACCATTCGACACACTGTTACACGCTGTTCAGCGTTTACGCTACCGTTCTATGCTCAGGCTAAACTCCCACGCGCTCCCTTCAATCCAAGTCTGTGTTTACTAGCTAAACACGCACTGTGAGTATACTCGAACCCATTTTCTTTTAACGCACTTTTGGGTGTTACATACGTTCTCTATCAAAACACAACAACACACAACGCAAACACTTTACAACGCTAACCGCCCTCGCATGTTATACGTATACTTGAATGCTTGTACTATGCTTATACAGTGTTACACTATACCGCCTCTAGCAACGATAGTTCTATAGTTTGGACTCAGCACCTGTCGTGGACAGGGGTTGCTAGGGATCACAACTCTTTACTTCACTTATCCGCTGGACATGTGTCGCGCATACTCTACAACGCAGTCTTGTGGTTAAGTGTGAACATAGTTTTGATAGTTACTTGTTTCACCCGTTACGTGATACATGCTGGTTATGCGTAAACGCTTTTCGCTACTATATGCTATTCAAACTTGTGTACTCACCTTTACATTTTATGTATTGACTTTATTTTAACGTATGTGACATGCTAATAGGATGCTATGCTTGCTGAAACGAGTAGGAAGTCTGGAAACCCACAATAAAAATCTGAGTTGTCGGAACAGTGTTATGTTTTTGAGACTTATATCTGTGATGACTGTCTTTGCTTTATATGTTAATGGTATGGGACATTAATGTTAAATATATTGTAATAAATAGTTGTTATGGATCCTCTTGGACAATCTGTTTCGCTCAGTGCCACGCCCCAATGTTTCCGCCATCGGTTGGGGTGTGACACCCCTAACCGCGAGTACATCTGATTAGTTGAGCTTATGTGGACAACAATACCGATAATCGTTATAGGATGCTTATCTTAATATTAACTAATTGAACAACAAGAGCGTTTTGGCGTGACCATGCTGATATGATTCTCTTACCCTCGAAACTCGCAAAAAGAATGTCTGTAAATATTTATTTACATCTTTCGGTTTCTGTATCTCTGTATATATTTATTTACTACTATCTGTCTTTACGTTTGAAATATTCAAAAATACCAAAAAGATTTTAGGTGTGTTTTAATATAAACTTTATAAAAACCAAAAAGATTTTATTTCTAATTTTATTTTTGATTGTCCGATATTGGATCTCGAGTATTTTCCTACCTAAAAACCTGATCGAAACCTAAAGCAATTGCATCTTCATAATCGGTCAAAATTAACAAGTTGTGAAAGTTAAAATAAAAAATTGATCAAATTTTTAAACTTTCAAACTATTGTTGGTCGGTAGTTGATTGAGAGTTGGTCACATATGTGTCGTTTGTTTATGTTAACTATATTTCAAGCGGATGTTCTCATTACGCGTTTAGCTTTCTTGTATGTGCAGATGCGATATTTGAACCAGCTAAAGGCGAAGAGAACGTGTTCGATGACAAGCTTGGAATGAAGACACGACATGAATGCAATCAAAGGATCAAGATGATCGAGTTGCCGCTGACCACTCATCAACACCTTAAAGATCTAACATTTGAAGATCAACGTCTCACGAGCAACGTTCAAATGAGAGCTTGCTGATACACCTCTATGTCCGTGACACGTGAAGACTTTAAAGATCTGACAACTATGTGAAGAACGAACCCTCACGAGCAGCATCCAAGGGGGAGTTTGTTGATACATTTATTTGTGGATGCGGCTTGACTCGGTTCGACCACGCTATGAAATGCAGACCGAGACTCGATATCCTTCCTCAAGTCTTGGAGCGATCTTTGTTGTTCCGCATGTTGCTGATCAAATTGCTTGCTGTTGTGCTTGTGTTCTGCAATGGTCTGCATGTTTGTGTCTGTGTGTGTGCAGACAACCTCACGAAAGATCCATGTCCCAGGCATGAAGACCACGAATAACCTATCAGCCGAAGAACATACATTTGTGAAGAACCATAAGGGACGAAAGATATGCATGCAACAAAGAACCAATTGACGAAGAATCTTAGGCGAATAACATACATACTTTGTGGGTTGTTGTATGGCTGGATCATGTTCACGAAAGACCTGATCTTTCGTGGGTTCTGGGTTCTTCGTGGGCTTCCAGTTCAGGCCCAGTAATAGTTCGTGGGTCTGTGGATAAGGTGGTTATAAAAGGCATGTTGCAGCAAACAGATAAGGAGAACATAGAGTGTGAGAGTATTCAGAGAGTTTGAGAGTTTTTCCTGTAAATCTTTGTGTTGTAACTCTTCTGAATATAATACAAGTGAGCTTTAAAGTTGAATCTTGTTCTTGTATCTCGTGTTTTTTGGCTTGGTTACATACCCGTTTGGATTCCGCACAACCGGGTGTATTCGGTAACAAGGATAAGGTTTACTAGATCCTCCTCTAGGGACCTACAAAAAATATTAAACTGATTATACCAAATTAGAGACATGTTTCTTCTTAAGTCAAAATCTTTAAAACTATTGAGGTGTGTGCAGGTATCAACCAAGTTTAAGACTAAATCCAACTTGTGTTCATAATCTCATGTAACTTTTGTGATTGGAACCTTAGATATCTCTTTGGTAAGCATTCTTATCCACGAATCGATTACTTTGTTTCAAAATAGTCACTTTTTATGCTATGGTTGAATTATTAAAAAAAAAAAAAACGTGTTTACGGTTAATAGTTTTGGATCATAACATTTGATGGTTTGAGAGTAATAAAACTCATTAATATTGCTATTAGATTTTTTTTTGTAGGTCCCTCTCGAGGATGAGATAAAACCTTATCCTTGTTATATCAAACACACTAGCGAGTGCGGAATCCAAGCTAGCATGCAACCGAGACTTTATACGAGAACAAGCACAAACACAACACACAAGATTCACCGATTAACACCACTTGTATTAATACGAATGAAGGGTCCGGTTACAAGCTCAATGTTTACAGAAGTATTCTATAAACTCTCAAAGTGTGTGTGTGTGCTCCTGTCTCTCTCTGTCTTTGTCTAACTTAGCCTTAATGAAGTGAACACAACACACGGGTATTTATACCCGACACAGCAGGTCTGGTCGAAGGATCAGACAGATTGATCGAAAGATCATCTGTCGACCAGAAAGCCCTTCGAAATATCACATTCACCACGAAGGATGATATCCTTCGTGGTCTATCCTTCGTGGTCTATCTTTCGAGCTCATCATCGAAGGATATAAAACAATCCTTCGATGACACATCCTTCGACACAACCAGCTTACAACATTTATCTAACTGTTTGGTCAAGTCAAACCAGGAGGATGGTTGACTTGGTCAAACTTACATCAACCTTACATTAAAGACATCGTTTTGTATCATGACGAAATACAGACAAAGTACAGACACAAGTGCACCAACAAACTCCCCCTTGGCTGTAGCTTTGTCTCGATCTTCGTGTCTTCAAGTCTTCAAGGCCGAGTCGAACCGAGCCGAGTCGCGTCCACACAAAGTGCATCAACAAACTCCCCCTTGGACGCTACTCGTGATGGTTCGTCTTCTATGTCTTTCATGTCGGAGGATCTTCAAAGTTTTCACGCGTCGTAAGCAGAAAGTGTATCAACAAACTCCCCGTTTCATGTAGAAAGTGTGTTGACAAACTCCCCCTTAGATTGAACTCTCCATTGAGTCATGCTCGTGAATCTTTTGACTTGTCAATTCTTCAGATCCTTGTGGTGTTGATGAAGGGACAGCGGCAACTCGATCATTTTATCCTTTGAGTGCCTCCACTTCGTGTCTTCATTCCAAAGCTTTTCATCGAACATGTTCTCCTCGCCTTTAGCATCTGCACATGCAAGAAAGCTAAACGCATAATGAGAACACCCGCTTGGAATGTAGTTAACATTTAAACTAACGACACATATGAGATCAAATCTCAATCGAACACCAACCGACAACAGTTTGAAAGTTTAGAAAAATATTCATTTTAATCCTTTAACTTTCAAAACTCGTTAACTTCGACTGTTTATGAAGATGCAATTGTTTTCCAGCTTACGATCAGGATTTTGGAAAGGATAGACTCGAGTTCCAACATCGGTCAATCAAAAATAAACTAGAAGAAAAATCTTTTTGGATTTTATAAAGTTTAAATTAAAACACACCTAAAATCTTTTTGAAATTTTCATTTTTCAAATGTAAAGATGGAAAGCAATAAATAAATATATACAAAGATGCATAAACAGGAAACATTAAATAAATATTTACAGACATTCTTTTTGCGAGTTTCGAGGGTAAGAGAATCATATCAGTGTACGGTCATGCCAAAACGCTCTCTTTGTTCAATTAATTAACATTAAGATAAGCATCCTATAACGATTATCGGTATTGTTGTCCACTTAAGCTCAGCTTATCATTTGTAATCATGGCGAGGGGATACGTTAAGGTATAATTTATACTTACCGACCGGTGTTCATCCACATCACGACACATTCCCGTATCAAGGTATGCACGAGGATTCATCTTACCGGTGAGTATACCGATTATCATCTGTTTGACCGTATATGATGTGAGATACTCACTTATTTTGATTGAAAACAAGCCCTATGTGATAGAATCACTTATTTATGAGGAACTTGATTTTCATATGCATGAGGGCACAGGAGCAAGTCCGTGAACAGGTCAGTACTTTCGTACAGCAGAGAGACGAACTTGACTCCCGGAAAGAATGTGATATTTAATCACTTATTGGTTTTGGACATGTGATTGTTGATCACTTATTGAGGTCGTATGCAGTATGTACACGTATGTATGGTATCATGGAAGATCTAGACTTGCGTCCCCGTTATTTTTCGGTAAAAGATACAACCATGATACCCAGATGATAAGCAGCATAAAGACCGAATATCTCAGAAGATGGTTCTAGATTGACTATAATGGGACGAACCAACGGTGAATCTGTTGCGTTGTCACTCTCGAAAAACATCCTTGCCGCAGCACTTTCTTCAACGGCTTCAACATTGATCGAATTGAAAAAGTCATCGTACTCAAACATCCAAGGCTGACCAGGATTTCTAACTGGTAAAGTGTGCCTTTGTACTCTGACTTCAGACCATTCCTCGACCCTTTTAGTCTCTAGATTCCAGACTCTTAAGTTTGGGGTGGAATACCCAAGAAAGTATCCCTCAATGGCTCTAGCCCCAAACTTTCCATTAGGATCGATAATTGTGCAAGGAGCTCCAAACGGTTCAAGATAGGACAAGTCTGGTTTCCGTTTGTTGATAAGCTCAAAGCAGGTCTTGTTGTGCCTTTTGACTGTAAGGACTCAGTTCAACGTGTAACATGCAGAAGACACAGCTTCAGTCCAGAATGGAATGGGTAGCTGCGACTCTACCAACATAGTCCTAGCAGTCTCGATCAATGTGCGGTTTTTACGTTCAGCGACGCCATTCTGTTGAGGAGTGTAGGCTGCACTAAATTCGTGAAGAATACCTTTTAAAGTGCAAAACTCCGTCATGGCATGATTTTTGAATTCAGTACCATTGTCGCTACGTATCCGCCTAACCTTCAAGTTGTAAAGATTCTCAATCTGAATGATCAAGTTTTTGATAATACCGAAGGTTTCACTCTTGTGTGCCATGAACGCCAGCCACGAAAATCTTGAATAATCATCAGTAATCACGAGGCAATATTGATCATTCCTAATGCTTTTGTGCTTGACAGGACCGAACAAATCCATGTGCAAACGTTCAAGAGGAACAGCCACCGTGTTGACTTTCTTTGTAGGGTGTCGCTTCTTCGTTTGTTTTCCTTTTTGGCACGAAACACAGACGTCTTGAAGATGGAAATTTTTGAGAGGAACACCATTCACCAATTCATTTGATACCAAATGATTCATTTTGCGTAAGTGAATGTGACCCATTCGCCTGTGCCAAGAGATTGTGTCTTTTTCTGTGGCTTTGGAAACGAAACAAGTTGCTTGTGCAGACGTTGTGATAGCTTGGCTCATATCAAGGACATACAGATCATTTATCCTTGGAGCCGACAAGAGAATCCATTCTTTTGGAATTTTGAAGCCGGGTTTCAGCACATAACATCCATTAGCATCAAAGTGTACTGAGAACTGCTTGTCACAAATTTGAGAAACACTAAGAAGATTGTGATCAAGTTGTTGCACAAAGTTGATCTTGTCAAAGCTAACAACCCCGTTGGAAATCATTCCTTCACCAGTAATGTATCCGCCCTTATCTCCAGCAAAAGCAACATAACCTCCTCTAATAGATTTGACGTCGTAGAGAAGCTTCATGTCGCCTGTCATGTGCCTGGATGCCCCACTATCAACAATCCAATGACTACTGATAGTTCCTCCTGGAACACCCTGCACATAAACTCAATTGATTAGTTGGTGATGGGGACCCAAGCCATTGTGGTCTTGGGTCTTCCATTTTTATCAACAACAATAACTTCCACTTTTTGATGATTCGGAAATTGTGATGGTCCCCCTGATTCAATAACAGATTTTGGTTTCCAGGTCTGTTGAGTTTTACCAGTTTGATTGTTTGAAGTTTTTGAAAACTTTGAATGTTCTGGTTTAACTGAAACAGATTGTTTTTGAACCACATCACTTTTAATCGCCTTTTCAATTTTCTTGACCTGTTGGCGTTTCTGTTTCTTTTCCCTTTCTCTTATGAGTCGAGGATCTTGCTTTACAGAAACAGATTGCTTGCGGTCAGTTGGGCCACGGGGATCATCAACCTTTGCTTTCAACTTATGAAGATACGGGCAGTTTCGAATAATATGCCCGATTGTACCACATTCAAAACATGATCTTCGTTCAACAAACCCCGAAGTATCATGTGATCGTCTTGCCGATGATGAACTTTGTGATCTCGAGGTACTAGGTTTTGAACTATTTTGTTCATTCCTTTTCATCACAGTTACTTTCTGGACAAAATCTAAGTTAGATTGATTTGCAAATTTTTCAATTTTGTCCGTTCCCTTCGATTCCACAAAGTTCACATTCTTCTTCTTCTTCTTCTGATTCGGCTTCCTTTGACTCTGAGTCGGTGTTTTACCTTTGGATTTGGTGTGATTTTGCTGTGCTTGCACTGTTGGTAATTTCTTGTTCCCAAACTGTTTTCTAACTTCAGCCTTTGGGATAGGAGGACACTGTGTGACTGTAACATGTGGTCCTGTCTTTCCCAAGAACTTACTTGTAGAATTTTCAAAGACTTTACTGATTAAAGATTGATTAACATTTTTAATAGGAAAATCTTTGTCTGAATAGATTTTATCATCACCAACAAGAGTGTACAGCAAATCCACACTCTCCGACTCTTTCTCAGACGAGGACTCCGTTGCAATAGTCTTAGCGGGTTTTGCAGGAGGATCACACAGAATGTGATTCTCAAGAGGTATGTCCTCATCTTTTATCACCGCATCAGACTTTGCTGAATCGGTATCATCAGACTCATCATCAGAAGAATCAGTATCCTCGATCACAACCGGAGGATCCTGATTCGGTTCAGCAGTTACAAAGGTATCTGCTGACACATCTGAATCTGACGATACTTCTTTCTTGTATCCGAGTCCTGTAGCAAATTCCTCAACGTCCAAAGGAACAGAGGGTTCAAAATGAGTTCTATACTCCTCGTCAGGCAGTGCATCAAAGTTGTTTCTCACGGGTGGTGGACATTTCTTATAACCTATGCATGTGACATCCTTTTTCTCTTTCTGAACATCAATGATGTGATCCAACACATAGCTAGAACTCAAATAACTGTCTAACTTGAGTCGGATCGCCTCACTTTCTGTTTTAACACAAGCCATTTCTTTTTGCATCACCTCAAGACGAGATATATACAAATTAATGTCAGTTTGTTTTCTGGAAACCATTTTAGTCAGCTCTGTTTTATCTTTCTTCAATGTTTCAATCATTGATTTATAATCCTTTTCATGGTTTTCATAAAACATATTGGCTTCAGTGCACTTTGAAATATCAACTGTCAATTTCTGATTATGAATAAATGTCACATCATATTTCTCTTGCAAAGCCTCGTGTTTGCTTTGCAATTCACACCACCTATCATTCACAGAAACATGTTTGTCTTGCAATTCAAACAAACTAGCTTGTAAAGCATCGTGTTTGCCTTGCAACTCAGACATGTTTGCTTCCAACTCAGCACATCTAACATGCAAACTATCACAGTTATTACAGCTAACAGAAGTGGGTTCGTCGACACATACCTGACTTGATGAACTGTCGACATTCGCCATAAAGGCTGAATGGAGAGAAGACGAAGAATAAGCAGCTTGATCCACCAAAATAGATCTTCTTTGAATTCCTGCTGAAGCTTCCTCCAATAGCTCATCAATATTAGCATCGACTGACGCAGCTGATGTGTCATCTTCCTGATCATTCCCTGAAGCGGATGACTCTTCATCTGAGCTTCCACTATAACCGGAGCTGTCTTCATCTTCAGAAGATTCACTACCATTTGTGGAAGATTCTCCACCACTGGCGTGATTAAGATCTTTGACAATCTCAGCAAAACAAGCTGTTCCATCCGGAGCATCATTTCCCAATTGGATTGACCAATCACAACCTTCATCTACTTGAACCACAAGTGCCTGGTTGGCATTTGATGGTCCTGCTTGAGTCTGGTTGTTGACAGGCACCAATGTGCGAACATTGTTCCTATTCTGGTTCTGCTGGTTGCCTTGATTTCTGAAGGGATTCTGGTTCCCATGTTGAGATGGCCTCGTACATTCACGCTTGAAATGACCACGTTCACCACAGTTGAAACACTTGACGGCCTGTTTATCAAACCCATACTTGGTATCTTTCTTGCTTTCCAAGCTGGTTCGGCTGGTTCTCTCCATGAAATCCTTTGCTCGCCTAACAGCACTGGCAAAGGCCCACTTGATATCCATCATCTCCATCTCCTCTTTATCTATCTGCTGATAGTCTTCTTGCGTCAGATTAATGTTGCCAATCTGACCTTCCACTAATCCACAGTATGCGCTCACCACAGTGTTTAGTAGCTCCATGTGTTCCTTGGCTACTTCCACACTGACTTTAGAAAAACTTGAGGTGTCGAGCCGTACTGTATTTGGATTTGATTGTTGACCAGCAGATGATGTACTTCCATAACAAGCTTGCTGTTGCTGTTGAGGAGGAAGTGGATTTCCGAATATATCAGTTGCTCTGATTTGCTGTTGCTGTTGTGGTGCTGGTTGAGGAGTTGGATTAAGCGGATTTCCAAACATGTCTGTTGTTGGAGGAGGAGTGCCATACAAGCTCGTGCTAGACACAAATGCTGTTTGAAGTGGAGCGTGTGAAGATGGCTTTGTAGAAGTGCTAGAAGTTCCATAGTAAATCTCAGGATTTTGTGGCACTGCAACTCTTTTTGCCTTGAGAGTTTCTTCCTGATTCTTGTTTTCCAGGAGTTGAGCAAAATCACTGAAACTTGTTGTATCCAAAGTGCCATTGTACCTCATAATTTCTAAGAAATTATTCCATTGAGGTGGCAGTGCATCGGCAAACTTCTTCACTATCTCTGCTGAAGTCGTTACTACCCCAGTATTTGCCAATTCAGTTAGCAAATGAGTAAATCGACTTGTCAAATCTCCTAGAGATTCATTCTGCATACAAATAAAACCATCAAACTCTTTCTTCAGCAGTTCTTTTCTCAATTGTCGTGTCGCTTCATTTCCTACGCCTCTTGTTTTCAATGCGTCCCACAACCTCTTCGTTGTCTTATAACTGACGAATTGATGATAAATATCTTTGCTTAAAGCCTGAGTGAGAATGGCGTATGCCTTCTTTTCCAGATCATAAACCTTCTTCTGATCTTCCGTAAGATCTGCAAACGTGGCAGCAGATGATGCGGCAACCTCTATTGTTTGATCGAAATCTGTAATGAACCGCAACCACAATTCTGTATTTTGACCAAGAACATATGTATGGAATCTACCAAACCATCCCGGATATTCACTTAAATGCATCAACTTTGGAGGCCTATTCAAACTTCCTGTTTCACTTTCGCTTAGCAAAATGCTTTGAACACTTGGAGCTTGATTTGATACGAATGCCCATTGACCGGTAGATGTAGCATTAGCTTGCGAACCCGAATCCGGAGCCGGAGTACCAAAATACATTTCTGCATTTACCGGAACACCCCACATCGAATTCATTTTGATCAGCCGAAGCATACCTGTTCGAAAGACTTGAAAAACACAAACTGTTAAACACAAACAGACTAATGATCGAAAGATCAACACCTGTTCGAAGGATCAACAGGGTTCGAAAGATCTCTGTTGAATTTCGAACAATGTTTTTCGAAAGATTCTCCAAACGAAGGATCCTTATCTTTCGAAAAAGTACTGTAGACCGAAAGATACACACGAAAGATGACTTCGAAAGACTCCCCAGTCGAAGGATCCTAGTCTTTCGAAAATGAGCAGAAGACCGAAAGATGAATGTTTCGAAATGATTCCTTGGTTCGAAGGATGATGATCTATCGAACCTCCACTGATCGAAAGATGGTCTTTCGAGTTCGAAGGATATCTTTCGAACGGTTCTGACACAGTTGACAAACGATGACAGGTTGGTGAAAAAGTTGACGGGTTGGTGAGAACTTTCGGCAGAAAGTATGTTCAGACCATATCTTCTGAACATGCAGGTTTCACCAATCAAGTAATGTCCAGTATTTTAATCAATTAACTCTTCCCAACACACAAACACTTACAAATTTAAAATTTTAAGATCAAAGGTGTAGTTTTTATGAAGAACACAATGAAGATAGCAAGAACACTTATAAATTTTCGGTGAAAATTAAACTACCAAACACAAGATTTTGCTAAAAAGTTTAATGAAAACCATAGACTAACATGAGAACATGATGAACAACAAGGTTTTCAACAAAACACAAAGCAAAAACAGCACGGTTTTCCAGAAAATATAACCTTTTAAATCCGAAAAACAGCAAGAACACCTCGGTTTTAACAAGGATAAGAGCCAAGGCTCTGATACCACTTGTAGGTCCGGCTAGGGGAGGATCTAGTCGCCTAATCCTTGTGTACAAACCAACCCGGTTGTGCGGAATCCAACCGAGATAGCAAACCGAGATAGAACACGCAAATAATCAACACACAAGACTCAACGATTAACACCACTTGTATTAAACGTATGAAAGGTCCGGTTACAGCTCAATGTTTACAAATCAGTCATGTAAACTCTCTAAGTGTGTGTGTGTTCTCTGCTAACTGTCCTCTGTGTCTAACTATCGAAGTGAACACAACACACGGGTATTTATACCCAACACAGCAGGTCTGGTCGAAGGATCAAATAATCTGATCGAAAGATCATCTTTCGACCAGAAACAGCTCGAACGATCTGCATGTACCACGAAAGATGGGATCTTTCGTGGTCCATCTATCGAATGCTTATGTTTCGAGCTCATCATCATCGAAGGATCTAAGTCATCCTTCGATGACCATCCTTCGACCCAGACAAAGTACAAACATAATGTTGACTGTTTTGCCAAGTCAAACCGGAGGATGGTTGACTTGGTCAAACTTACAGACTAACAAAGACATCGTTCAGTAACAAGACAAAATACAGACAAAGTACAGACACAAGTGCACCAACAATTAGCGAGGTGAAGTCGGTTGGGTTTCTTTGGGATAGAAATAGATCTAAGTTCAAGATCTTAACTTGGGAGAATTGGTGTAAATTCGTAATTATGTAGCGTGTTAGTTTGTGTTTTGCCGCCCGGTTTATGGGTTGGTGCTTTCTTAATGAAGTTCACGTTAAAAAAAAAACGTCAAAACGCAACATGAACATATTACTCTCGTATTAAAATGTACCTCAAAATCTTAACAGCATCGAAAAGCTCCAAAATTGACTATTCAATTAACAAGAAACTGACACTTATGCACAACCAAATATATAATTTAGTCAATATACAAAATGAAAGGGCCAAAGGGGTAATTAATAGATAGAAAAGATTGTTAAAACAAGGGGTTGAAGTGGAAAATCTCACATGGACGCAGCATTATAAATCAAAACCCTAATTCTCCATTTTATTCATATTCTAAGCCGCATCTATCTAGAGAGCCGCATCTGCCACTGTCGGTAAACCCTAATTCTCCACTGGGCATCGATGTTAGACGGAAGTAGCCGTCTGGATTCAATGGTAAGTGCTCTATAATTCTTGGTTTGTATTCTTCAGATTTATTAATTACACTGACATATATATTCCTGGTGCAGGGAAGTGAAGAATGTGTAGTAAAGGTTGATAACATGTTGGTTGTCCATAGGGTGGTGATGCAGGTAACTAACCTTTTATTTAAAGATATTTATTCCTGGATCGTAACGAACATTGAAACGTTCTTGTTCTTTCTTGTCTGATAGCTGTTGGTTCAGGTCCTTCACTCAACACACAACTCACACTTATATATGTGTATAATATGCAGAGATGAAAAGAGAATAAGCTTCTGTTGTATTCGATAATCAAAGAAGGTGTGTTCTAAATAAAATAATCCTACACCTATTTATAACAAATACATAATTGTCACATGCTAAATTAAATAACAAATATCAGCTAACAAACTGGACGATGTAGTCCATGATCTCCTAATTGGTCTTCATACTTCCCACCTTAGACTCCGATTTAATTGGTCAATCCTGGACCAATTCTGAACAAGTCACATAATGCTAAAATGACCCTTATAACAATAATTAACTAGCTAACTTAGTCAAATAAAACCCAAGAATTTAGCACCGTGACCCGTATCCACCGTGACCCGATAACGCACCGACACGTGACCCGTAAACACACCCGAATAATCCAACAATAATAGGTTGATGCTTTGTGTAACAGGTTGAGTTATAGTGCTTTGGAACAATACCTGGGATTGGAGCATCCTGATAACCCCTAAGTTCGTTGAATGCTGCAAATCAGGTACACGAGTCTGATGATTCTATAACAACCACATCTTGATGTTCGTTGAAGGCTGCCAATCAGCACTGGAACACCGAAAAATGGCAAAAAAAAGTCAGAAGCCGGGAGAGCAAACCGCAAAAATGAAAATAATGGCAATTCAGAGAGTTAGTTGTGATGATTCATTCAAGATTAGAAGTTCTCGAGAAAAATAATCTTGTAATCGATTCCTATAATACATTTATTGTATAAATAGTTATTCAAGGGTTTAACATTTGTCAAGTTTTTTAATACCTGTAATTATTTTATAAGTTATGACGATCAAGGAAAGAAGTTTAAGGTAATTATTTGTTGAATCTTTGTATTTTCTTAAAAAAAGTGATTACGTAAATTCTTCGTATTTTTGTATTCCGTTACATCAAAGAACAACTTGATAAACATGTAGGTTTGTTCGTGAGTCGAATCCAGCCAAGCCATAACGTACAAGCTCGGCTCGAATTGTAAAAGAAAAAAAATTTAAAAAGAAATTTTGTTTTCTTTAAATTTTGAATTACATAGCCACCGTAAAATTCACATAAAAATATGATTTTCAATTTTTGGTTTATGCGATGACGATAATTTTCCTTCTATGATACCGGTTTGGGAAGTAGTGATAGCATTATATAATGTTTTGTGATATGATGACATGATACGATGTATCTACGTTACAACTCATATGCCGTATCTTACTTTATCATATCATATTAAATTATCATATCATATGGTATCCAATCATATCATAGCATTTATATCATTTCATATCAAAAGGAATAGAATACCATACACTACAACATAACACAATAAATATCATGCATTACAGTACAATCTAATGTGTAATATAGCACAGCATAGTATAAGATATGATATGTTATAATATGGTTTCATAAAATGTAATATTGTATAATTTTGTATAAATTTATCTTATTTAACCAAATTAATATTAAGTGAATCTTAAATAAATATAGAGCGAATTACAAGTTTTGTACTTTATTTATATAGAAAATTTCAGACGTCCTTTATCTTAAAAATTGATAAGTTTTACTTGATGATTTAAAATGTTATACCTTATATCCTTTAGCCCAAACATGAGAAGACAAAACCAAATATCTAACTGAACTCTTGTGCGACATATTTGTAGGACCGGGTTTCGGGACCGAAACCGTGATTCTTGTGATTATGTTCAAAGACGGAAGAGATTAGCAATGATAAACAAACAACTTTGTATTAATCCGGTAGTAAAACGTTACATATCGGCCCGATTACATGATAGCCGAACTAATACCAAAGGAGTATACATTCCGGGAGAGATCAAGTGGTGATCTCTCCCTGGGTGAGGTCTCAAACCTTCTCTAACTCTCTTGATCTTGCAAATGACAAAGTGTTGGTATTTATACCCAACACAGGTTGTATGGTCGAAGGATCTAACTGATTGATCGATAGATCATCTGTCGATCATCCAGCTATCGAAAGATACACATATACCTCGAAGGATGACATATCCTTCGAGGTCCATCTTCATCTATCGATGGATATCTTTCGAGCTCATCGAAGGATATACACAATCCTTCGATGCCTTATCCTTCGACACCATTATACAACCATAATCTAACTGTTTGTCTAGCAAAACCCACACGGTCAACCGAATAACCCTCTCGTTTGACCACTTCAAACGAGCGGGTCTATACACGTTCGATAGACCGTTTCACTAACTATTACAAATTCAGCGTAAAATAAAACTAATCCTATTCGACAAGCATCGGACACAAATCTGCATCAACAAATTCCCCCTTGTCCGTTGCTGTCGAATGCTGAAAATGCAACTGCAATCGATCTTCAGTCAAGTATTCATCTTCTCTGTGTTAACAAATTCCCCCTTGACCGATGATCCAGGTAAGTAGTATCTTGACGCTCCTTGTAAAATATTTCCCCCTTAAAGTACGCGTATCCGTGTTGGGTGTTGTGCAATTTCCTCAATTGACCGATCTTCCGCTGATCTTCCAATACTCCAACCGGCATTTGATAAGGGTTCCAATCTTTAAGAACTGCATCAAGTCTTGATCTTGTCATAAGAACTCTATTTCATACAAGCATACTACATCGATAGAGATTTCTGGTGAACTGTCTTCTGTAAACCGTCTTTGTGGAATCGACCAAGTAATGCACTTTAATCTTCAGCATCAACACTCAGGAAAGTCAGCTAGACCAAGTGTATCCCTTGCAAGCTCAACCAGCATGCTTAGTTGAACTACATCCAGATCTCATTGTCTCGCCTTTGTGAAGTTGACCACGTAATGCACTACGGATCTTCAGCATCAGTACTCAGGAAGTCAGCTTGACCAAGTACATCGTTTGCAAACTCAACGAATTGAGTTACCCCCAGATCCCTGTAAAATCCCAAGGAAACATCAAACCCAAAACCGAATCCTGCAGGTCTTCAGTCTTGAACTATCAGCTTTCAGAAAGATTCCCCAGGTCTTCAGTGAACAGCGCTTTTGTAACTACTGTAGACTTTAGAAACCTGTATTTTTCCGTGCAAAACCCTTCACGCTGGCTGGAGAATTAATTAAAATCCTCAAATATGTGTATGTGCAAAACATTCCACGCCGAACCGTTTGTATCACCAGAAAATCACAAACTCTACCACCTGTGATTGCGTTTAGAAATTTACCGAAGAAATTCAACATACGTTTCCCCTATTTCTTTGGTAAGATTTCTAAACCTTAACAGATTCTCTCCACTTCAAAGAAACTGTCGTCAAATGTTCACCAGTTCCCTCCACTAAGCGGAACTGTCATCAATCTCCGTTGAATGTTCTTGGTTTTTCGAAAAATCACGAAAACGAATTTCTTCTTTGCATATGCTAGTTGAATAAGACCGTCCCCTAGTACCCCGTAGGATCCGACTTGTATCCCTCCAAAGACTTTGTGAACTCGTTAGGACCGGTGTTAACATTCTAGGTTCATTCATTCGTTACCAAATGCGAGAATATGACAATAAACAAAAAGGATTTCTTCGTTGCATATTCTAGTTGATAAAGCAATATCGCCTAGTACCCCATCGGATCCGACTTGTATCCCTCCAAAGACTTTGTGAACTCGTTAGGACCGGTGTTGGCGTTCAAGGTTCATACGTTCGTCTTCAAATGCGAGAATATAATAACAAAGTGCTTTCGAACATTTTCGAATAACCGATAACACTCATAAACAATCGACGTGCGGAAGTGAACATACCGTTCTCGTTTTTGGTTTTTGGCCAATAATAGTCGCGTCACCATTTTTGACATTTGCATCGGTAACCGTGACTACCCCACAATTTTTCAACCATCAAGTATCATCAAATTTTTTTTTTTTTTTTTTTTTTTCGTCATGCCTCAACATCCCGCGATCAGACATCCAGGTCGAAAGATATATCCTTCGATGATGTTTCTTAACCTCGACAGATGAAAGGCAAAATATCTTTCGAATTGAGACTCGAAAGATGTTAAGTTTCTCGAAGGATTCATCCTTCGATTGATCAGACCTTTCGAATGATCAAGAATTTGAAAGATATTTGATTTTTCGAAAGATGATCCTTCGATAAGGCATTTCATCCTTCGAGGAAAGTAACATCTTTCGAACATGTTGGTGCACTTGTGTCTGTACTTTGTCTGTATTTTGTCTTGTTACTGATCGATGTCTTTATTAGTCTGTAAGTTTGACCAAGTCAACCATCCTCCGGTTTGACTTGGCCAAACAGTAAACATTATGTGTGTAATTTGTTTGGTTCGAAGGATGTGTCATCGAAGGATCACTTATATCCTTCGATGATAAGCTCGATAGATAGCTTTCGATAGATGGACCACGAAAGATCCCATCTTTCGTGGTACATGTTGATCTTTCGAGCTGTTCCTGGTCGAAAGATGATCTTTCGACCAGTCTGCATGATCCTTCGACCAGACCTGCTTGTTTGGGTATAAATACCCGTGTGTTGTGTTCACTTCGATAGTTAGACACTCAGACAGATAGAGAACACACACACACACTAGAGAGAGTTTGCAAGTCTGATTTGTAAACATTGAGCTGTAACTGAACCTTTCATACGTTTAATACAAGTGGTGTTAATCGTTGAATATTGCGTGTCGTGTTATTGCGTGTTCTATCTCGGTTTGCTATTTCGGTTGGATTCCGCACAACCGGAGTGGTTAGTATACAAGGATTAGGCGACTAGATCCTCCCCTAGCCGGACCTACAAGTGGTATCAGAGCCTTGGCTCTTATCCTTGTTAAAACCGAGGTGTTCTTGCTGTTTTTCGGGTTTTTGAAAAGTTAATATTTTCTGGAAAAACTTGTTAAAAGTGGGTTTTTAGTGAAATTTCGGCCAAAATCGGGTTTCGAACATCTTCGGTTCATCAGGAAACTCGCATATTTGGGCTGTGTTCAAGTGATATTCAAGTTGGTTCTTGTTGAAATACACTCTTTGATCTTAAAATTTTTAAATTACCAAGTGTTTGTGTGTTGGAAAGGGTATTTTGATTATAATATTCGAACCTTACCTGTTTTCGTGCAACCTGCATGGTCTGACCATATCTTCCGCAGAAAGTTTCTACCAACCCATCACCTTTTTCACCAACTTGTCACCGTTTGTCAACTGTGTCAGAACCGTTCGAAAGATATCCTTCGAACTCGAAAGACCATCTTTCGATCAGTGGAGGTTCGATAGATCATCATCCTTCGAACCAAGGAATCATTTCGAAACTTTCATCTTTCGGTCTACTGTTCATTTTCGAAAGACAAGGATCCTTCGACTGGGGAGTCTTTCGAAGTCATCTTTCGTGTGTATCTTTCGGTCTACAGTACTTTTTCGAAGGATAAGGATCCTTCGGTTGGAGAATCCTTCGAAAACATTGCTCGAAACTCAACAGAGATCTTTCGAACCCTGTTGATCCTTCGAACAGGTGTGGATCTTTCGATCATCAGTCTGTTTGTGCTTAACAGTTTGTGTTTTTCAAGTGTCTTTCGACAGGTATCCTTCGGCTAATCAAAAATGAATCCAAGATGGGGTACTTTGGTAAATACTGATATGTATTTTGGTGCTCCGTCCTCTTCTGCATCGGTATCTTCACAAGCTAATGCAATGTCTACCGGTCAATGGGCATTTGTATCGAATCAAACTCCAAGTATTCAAAGCATTCTATTAAGCGAGAGTGAAACGGGAAGTTTGAATCGGCCTCCCAAGTTGATGCATTTATATGAATATCCAGGATGGATTGATAGATTTCATACATATGTTCTTGGTCAGAATACAGAGTTGTGGTTGCGGTTTATTACAGATTTTGATCAAACAATAGAGGTTGCTGCATCATCTGCTGCTACGTTTGCAGACCTCACAGAAGATCAAAAGAAGATATATGATTTGGAAAAGAAGGCGTATGCCATTCTTACTCAGGCGTTGAGTAAGGACATTTATCATCAGTTTGTCAGTTACAAGACAACTAAAAGGTTGTGGGACGCATTGAAAACAAGAGGCGTAGG